>CM040758.1:23543574-23693574 GCA_022829145.1 Albula goreensis | reverse complement strand
CACAAGCGACAATATTGGACATTAATAAACACGCATGGACGCAAGCACACGCACACAGATGTGTGTTCCCACACACATTCACATAAACCCACAAACACACTCACAAATGGTGTGCATAAATCACTTTGATTAAGATCATGTCAACCCCCTGTAACTGTGTCTTGGATAATTGCCCTCTCTATTTTACTGCAATGTATTCTTGCTTCAGTGGAAGTGACTTGGTGCAGTTTCTTCTGATACACGCACTATGATTTAAGTGAATCATGTGAAAATTGCCCTGAACACCTACAGCTGTGAGCCGTGCCGCACACACTGTACATCTCTGAAAGGCAGGAGGTAAATAAAGCACAGAATTAGCTCAGTGATTAAACGGCCTGAGATCTGTAATGCATGCGTATTTGTGGTGACCAATGCCTCCGTTGTTGTTCATTATCCAGAATGTATTGTTAAATTGGAACCCCGTCTAGTGAAGGAAAATTGCCCCCGCCATTAAGAGGACCATAAATTATGGAGGAAAGGAGAATGAGTATTGGAGTCATTGTCATTTAAAGAGAGAATGAGAAAATCACTCGCATGAATTTAAAGTGAATTTCAGAATGTTTTTCCACGTTTTTTCCCACAATACATCTGGGGCCATTTATCTTGGAGTTTATTGAATAGATGCAGGGTGCAAACACACTAGGGACAAATGGATAAAAGCAGTAATGACACTGTGTAATAGAAGGTGCAATGCCAATTGTATGAACTACAACTTTGCCAAAAGTTGTTCCCAAACAAACCCAAAAATTATATTTTAACTCAATATCAGAATCAAAATTACCTCATTGACAAAAAAAAAAAAATAATAATTTAAACTTTACCATGGGATTCCAACAAAACCCACACATTTAGGGCAAAACAAAAAACAAAAAAATCCTGATTTTTTATCAAGTGAAAAAATTAATTCAGTTATCAGAGCACATCATAGTATCATATGATATAAGTTCAAAAGTTATAGAGAAGAAAAATCTGGATACATTGTGCAAAATGATTAATGACACAGCAGCAATGCCAGTTAACAATAATAGTCATGTGCATGCAATGTGTTTAGCAGTATGGAAGTAACAGTACATAATTTATATACTTAGCATTGTAGGTGGCTAATGAAAATGCGTGCTAATTCTCCATATGACATTCCCCATCCGAATTTGTGACAACCACAGGTGTCATTGTGTAATTCTCATTTTAGATGTGCAATTCCCATTTTATTTCGGGAGAACATCTGTTCTATTGTCTACAAGACAGCAAAGTATATCCTCTGTACACCTTAGCTGGGTAGAATAGCTTTACCTGTGTAGAATAGCTGCAGCCTGTGGTTAAACGAGCAGGAGTATATATTTACCCTTAATTAAGTAAGCATTGTTCTAAAGAAGCAGAGACCATTTTAGAAATAGACAAAACACATCAGACATGTTGACCTTATAACTAATATACCCACAATGCACTACTTACTGTTTTGTAGTATACTATATGGATCACGTTCATGTTTTGACCACAGAGTGTCTGAAGCACAACCGCGGCTGCTCGGCGGCGGTCTTAAACCAGGCGAACATGTAAACCAAGCAGTATAAAATGGTGAAATGTGGCTGTCTCTGGTCTAATAAGAATTTTAAAAGGAAACGCGCAACCTGAGACAAATTGAAATGCATTTTTTATAGCCGGTCTTAAATGGTGCACCAGGAAAGATGGGAGGAGGGGGTATTCATCAAATGCACGCAGATCTGGAGTGTGGGGTTTCAGCCGTGACAGTGATTGAGCAGCAGGTTTAAACGGACTTCATGAGTGAGTAATGCTTCTCTAGGATATAGAATGACAATAATTGCAAAGAAAAGTAAGTTGATGGTAACGGGCGAAGAAAATTGATGTGAATCTTGCAGCCGGAATTGAGTGGCTTGGGGAGGGTAAGGGCTTCAGATCGGTGAGGGGGCTAATACTTCACACGGTCATGCCATTCGTCGACAGAATTACAATGGGTGGAGTGACGATGGCACGCTCATAAACACAGGGCCACACATCAAGGGTGCCTAGCATTGCATCCAAAGGCCGATTGAGTATCAGACAGACACAGCCTTTTGTATTAGGTGCATAGAGCATAGAAAAGGTTATACTGACATTAACCTGTTAGCACTGAAATCTTCAACAGAGCCCACATGACCTAAGGCATTTCAGTGCAAATGTGATGACTGTGCTTCCAGGGACTTTGGTTGTTTATATCGAGGGAATGTTTGGACATTTCTCCGCCGAAATTGAGAGTACAGAACAGGCTGAATTGAATTGGGCGGGGGGTTGTGGGAGCTGACACTGGAAAGACAGAATTGATAACATCAAAGCATTTATCAAGAAAGAACCTGTGGATAACGAAAAAAGCACGGTGTAATTTAAAGAAAATTTTGTAGATAGCATCTGCGGAAGCAGCCCCTAAACTTTGCGGCCAAAACTGTCAATAGACGGCCAGATAAAATTTAATAGAGGGCCCGATTGCCTCCCTTTCTCATAAACTTTAAGGTGTCAGAGATAAAGGGGAGTAAAGAAGGCAGCGTTTAGTATTCAGGACCCTCCACGGGGGCATTTCCAGACCTTCCCCGGGTTGCAGTCGAAAAGTGCGTTGCCTTTGCAGGCTGTAAAATAACAGCTACCCTCCCGCCAGGTCCGCCTCGCCAGCACAACGCTGTCACTGTTTCACTGGGCGACCTAAGGGAGGGGCAGGCTCTTGCCTCGGCCCGGGCGGCGTGAAAAGTAGAGGAAACATTCACTAGCATCGATCGCGTTCCTCATCATCTTGTTAATGGTAAGAGTAAGACGTGACCGCCTGGATAAATCACTCGGTCCCCGCGACAATTAATCATGGCTAACGGTCGATGGCTCAACGGCTTTTCATTAACAATACAGACTTGTTATTTACTAAACCTCGAACAATGCCTCAAACTTCAACTAACCAATCAATGGCGGTATTGGTTTAATGCGGACGTGGGTTTCCGGATGAGGACGACTCGATGGACCGAGACGCGTTAAAAGGCCTCGCACGTGTGAGCTCAGATGATCGTTCTGCAAACCCCCGGCAGGCTACTCGTGCTCCCATGAGGGTCGTAAAAATAACCATCCAGTGACCTTTCAGGTGAGCCGAAATCCCCTTTTCCCACTGGCCAGCCTCCTGGACACACATCTGCACTTTCCGCGTGTGAAGTGTGAACGTGTGGGGCTGTTAGCGGGCTGCCACGTGCCCAGCGGGCCGCCAGATTCTCAGAAGGGAACAGGGGTGGATCTTCAGTGCTGCCACATCATCTGCAAATGTGACACTTAATTATCTGTCTGTCTGCCTGTCTGTATATCTATCTGTCAGTCAGTCTGTCTGTCTAGCTATCTGTCTTTCTATCTATCTATCTGTCTGTCTGTCTGTCTCTATATCTATCTGTCAGTCAGTCTGTCTGTCTATCTATCTATCTGTCTGTCTGTCTGTCTATCTATCTGTCTTTCTATCTCTCTGTCTGTCTATCTATCTGTCAGTCAGTCAGTCAGTCAGTCTGTCTGTCTATCTGTCTGTCTATCTATCTATCTATTTGTCTGTCACTATATCTATCTATCTGTCAGTCAGTCAGTCTGTCTGTCTGTCTCTATGTCTATCTGTCTGTCAGTCTGTCTGTCTGTCTGTCTATCTACCTATCTGTCTATCTATTTGGTGTCCCTTTTTGTCCATAAATGTTCTTGTACCTGTTCTGGTCCACCTGTCACTTACCTGCATCTCCTTTCCCAGTTCTTTCATAAATGTCCACCTTGCTAAATGTGTGCACCCAGCTGCACCTTTTTCCTTTGCTGCCAATACGTGCACAGAGGCATTGCCGGAGGGTAGAGTAGTTAGCGCATGAGAACATTCAGCCAGGGGAACCATTATTGAATAGTAACTTTAATTAGCCTTTCTGCTAGCCTAGGCCTTCTGCAATCTGATGGGTGCCAGCAGATATTTGATGGTGGATTTGATTGGCTCAGGGGCATTGTCATTTCACCCACCACTCTACTGTGGGATTGCTCAGAAGAAGTAGCTGACCATTGGTTTATCAGTGTGAAAATATCCCTGGAAGACTGACAAGGTTAAAGCACTTGGGAATGAGAATCAGCCCGGGCTCATAGTAACAGTTGTGAGTCTGACAGTGAGTCGAAGTGAGGCTACCTTTTGGAAAGGTGAGGTAAGGGTTCCCTGCCAATTCTGCATTCCACTACAGGGCTCCTGGCCATTTTGGCAGTGGCACAGTCTGGACTGAAACTAGGATTCACTGCGCTAGGAACAAATGGCGGCACTCGTATCAGGTTTGAGCTTTGAAAAATCATGATTGCATTCTGTAGAAAGTCAGATGTGCAGAAATATTTTAGACACAAAAAATGATGATGAAGTCAAAAAGGGATTCATTCCATTTTACAGTCAGGATTGAATCTGGGATGTTGGTCATTCTCCACACTGCAGGACCAGCATAACACATAGTTTGAGACATCACTTTAGAGTTCATAACTAGTGTATATATTGAATGGTGCCTTCAAAATGTCTCTCCATTCACCCCTCTTTTCTCAGCATGGATCATTTAAATAGAAATGAAGAACACTAGTCACAGAACACATAAAGCGTATGTGTCCTTTAAGTACAGACGTTTTAGGGGAAACAGTGAAATAGTAAAAGAAAGACTAAAAATGAATAAAAAAAGAACTCATTTAATTCGAAAGCACAGGGAAAATATGCAAAATGGCACCGTGTGATGGAAAGCATCTTGCAATAGCTGCAAAGCCTTTGAGACACTTGACTACTGTCATTGAAGGTATAATGCAGAATACTGAAGCGCAGGAATGTAATGTTCTCCTACATGTATCCAATGCGGCTATTATCTTCCTGACAGTAATGGAATATTGGAGGCGGGTAAAAGGACAGTTAACCACTTGTTTCGACAGTCGAAATGGTCGGGGGTAAGTGAACAAACATTTTGAGGGATGCAAACCTGCCACAGCAGTGGATGTGGTAAGTGAGGCTTAATGATTTTGATGGAAACAGGGCGTTTGGTGCTGTCTCATTTTATACTTAAGAGCACAAGTAGGTGAGTGTTTTTGTGTTGCGTCTCTGTATGATAGACACACATTCTCCCCCTAGTGGAAGGGCCCGGTACTGTGTGAAATTGGTTTGATTTCCCGCCACCATAAGAGTCCCCTGCTGGATTTTAAAGATTTGGAAGGCTCTGGAAACACACTTAAACACAGCATGAGCTACTCCTGTAATTATTTTGATATAAATATTCATGCGAGCAAAATACTCCGTTTTCATTTATTATGATAATCACATCTGGAACTAAAATGAGAATTGTGTTTGCAATTACGGTAGTCTCTCTCACAGCGTGAATAAATTGAGGCCGTCTTTCATATTGATGAAGGCCCTCAGAAATGTGCACGCCTGCTAATGTTAAATTGGTCACTGTTAGTAAGAGAAGGACGTGTATTAGTATTCATACTCATCTGCTGACTATCAATTTGCTATCTGTGACTGTGAACCATCCAGATTTCATAAAGAATGAGGAATAATCAGAATAAAAATGATGTGTGAATATGTGCGTGCTTGTGTGAGAGAGACAGTGTGCGTGTGTGTGCCTGTGTATAGCAACACATTGCGACTAATGAATAAAGATGTTTGATTTTAATTTATACATAAACAATTAATTCATTTCAAAAGAGTCTGATTTTTGTGTGTGTATTCTATCCAAACCTTACATTCAGATGAAATTGAGCAGACTTTGGCAGAGTGCCTTTAGCTCTGAGTTACTCATCACAGTTAAAATAATATCATTGGCCAGTCGTATGCATGATCTGGTATTCAGGAAGCCATTTCTTTGGGGTACAGCTGCTAATCCCACTGCAACGTCACGCCATTCATCTGCAGCATCCATTCAGCACTGGCACTGTATGGGCGGCCGAGGGAAAAGATGTTGGCTAGCTGAAGGTTACAGAACCAAAACCACGCTGTCAGTACAGTTTTCACCTTTAGACCAGGGAATTCACCTGAATCGCCTCAGTAAACATTCAGCTGAATAAAGATGTAAAACATGAGCTATGTACTGTAAGTCACCCAAGGTTGCAGTGTCTGCCATGCAGGTAATATAATAATTACCATTGAGACTCGATGCATGCAAACCCCAGGTGTAAAATGCTAATGCTCTGGCATGTGGTAATAATAGACTGCTTTAGATTTTATTTAGAGGAGGGAAGGATAAGTCCCCTCTCTTAAAACCCCCCCATATTATGCCGTATTAGTCCTCTTCTGTGGGAATTTCCCATGAGTCTTCCCTTATTCGTTAAGTGTGATGTAATGGGGGATGGTTTATGGGACTATCTGTTTGTCTTAGAGACATCTGTCCTTCATCTTTTTGCCCTTTACCTCTTCCTTTGTGTTTGCGTGCTGGGTGAGTTTTTCCCATTAACGTTGAGTGTAACAGTTTCTCTCTCTCTGTGTTCCACAGTAATGAAGATTTGACCTCACAGCAGGAATGGTGAGAGTTATGTTCTTTAACGAGCGATAACTTCACTGTCAATGCTGGCCTAGCAAAAGCCATCATTAGTATTTCAGATTGGAGGCCATAGTAGACACAGGTCAAGGGCAACAATGCGTAAGCAGTGAGTCCTGAATAGTTAAGGTGGTCAGTACACATCACCCTTCAGTCATATGTTTTTGCCTTGGCCTAAGCTATATCCAGAAGTCCTTAATGGCCAGTAGGAGTCAGTAGCAGAGGAACACTGCTGGCCTTAACCTTCAGAGGGCTGAATGGACTTACGCAGGCCTGAGGTTCTTGGCTTACCACGGTTACAAGTTCCTCCCGACAGCCCTGCCAGGGATCCACAGGGAACCAGGTGTATGAATGAGAGCACACCTCTTTCTCAGCTGGTGCTCACCAGCTCCTGTGGTACAGTATGGGTTGTAGGTGGAGTGTAAAATAGCCAGTTGTCTGAGTGGCTGCCTTTTAGCTACAGTGATCCTGGTATGTGGGTACAGTTGGCACAGCAGAAACTCAAAGAACACAACTGTTAAACACAAGGGGAAATTTAGCTTTCAAAATAGAAAATAAAATCAGCTCAGCGTGCTTCACTCCACTATATGTCAACATACAAGTTGTGCTTAGATTTTCAACAAAGAGTGTCCAATGTTTGTTATGGCACTTCATCAGGGATTTATCCTGTGCTCTTGTAAGAAGAGGTAATTATGATAAAAACATATAGGAGATGCACAGAAACTTAAGCTAGCACCATTAACACTGGATAGCAGTGAAGATTTAGTATCATCGTGGAGATTCACTGTTTTGAAGAGAGCAGTATGTCTTTGAAGGAGAACGTTCCGCAGACCTCTCTGTCATGCTGGCAGGTTGTGGCCCGTTGTCACTATTAACTATAATATCTTCTCTCTCTGTCATAGCTCGTGGAGCTGAGCATTTGTTTTCTGTGGAATGAGACACTTAGCCGTGGCCCGCTCTCTTGTCCAGATGGAGATTGAATAAGCGCCCGGTGTCGAGCATTCTGATTGGCTGAGGCCAATTTGTTTGAGACAAATATATCTCATGGCAGTGCGGTGACGTGGTGTCTGTGGTCTGCTTCCTGTTAGTTTCCATGGTGACTCAGTACATCCCCCCCCCTTCCTCTTTCCCCAAGAACACAATGTTTAAAGAGATATTTTCTGGATGTTCTCGACAGATATGAAACTAGACACACCAGCCACTAAAGAAACTGATAACAGCCATAATCACTGGCAAGTTTGTGATATGGAATGGGACGAGACAGAAAGTATATGATTTTTGATGACACTATCACTTCTTCAAAAGTTCAGAAAAACAGTCTCCTCTCGTTATGCTAATTATTATTGTGCCCTTAGGTGACCTTCAGAGGTTGCAGATATAATCACTGTTAACAGGGGTGGCTTAAGGGTTATAGACTTGCCTAAATATATCTTCATACAGCATTAAAGGGGATCTCTCACTGAGAAATGGTGATGAAAGCGAATGCTTAATGAAAGAGCAAAGACAGACAAATGCTGCACTCTAACAGACTGCTCAAATAAAACAAAAAAACTATCCAATTTTTACTGTAATGATTATGGACGGGCTTGGTGGGTTTTGAGATAGATACAATTAATAAAGTCAGTTTCATGCATGTTTGTCACACAGATAGATATGAGAGCCTGCAACAGTCTACTCCAACTCAGAGTGAAAGCAGAATCTTCTGGAGGTTTAGAAATGAGGCACAGCTAGATATGCTGTTGACTGTAGAAAAAACTGACAGGACAAAATAGAATAAATAACTCTCTCATGCAGGTGTATCTTCCTGTCAGAGGCAGAAGCACTAGAATAGCAAAAAGCAAATGTACCCACTCATGATCCATGTGTTGATGGTGACAATCATAATTATTATTATTTTCATGTCAGATTCCCCTATGTATAGCCATATACATATGTACATACAGTATACTTTCTACAGCAGTATAATTGAACTGAGAAAATGTAGATTAAGCACTTTGCTGAAAGGTACAATGACAGAGCTGCGTTTTGGGATTTGAAGACTTTTAAGCCAAAGTCCCCAACCCTTGCACTGCACATTGCTGTCCCACCGCCTGTAAGGTGTTAATGAGCGGACCGTAGTTTTTTGGGAACCTGATTGACCTAATGTTCTGATTGTGTTTTCGATCGCGGGGCTGAAAGTCATCTCTGAGACTGGGCCAGCGGTTTATCTGCAGGACCAGGAGTGGCCACCTCTGATATAGAGTCCAATGTGCCGAATACATCTTAAAATACCCGGTGCCTCCAGTCAAGCTCATTTATCAAGGTCAGCGGAGTTTGGGCCTGCTGACGCCATCTAGCAGGGTCAGAGAATACTTTGCAGCACTGCTACTTTTGGTGCATTGGTGCAGGGCTGGTTCCGAGACAGGAATGCACCCGGATGGGCTGAGGAGTCGTAGGAAAATAAACCAAACACAGTCAGTCTGACGGTGCAATCAGGTGCTTGACGTAATTAAGCAATAGTATGTTAGCACTTTGTTGCTATTGTCGTTAACTGGGTACATTTTTGTCTGAAGGTTTGGTTGTGGACAGGCGTCCATTTTTGGGCTGATTTCCCAGATTCTAATTAAGCCTAGCCCTTTACTAAAAGCTTTTTCCAGTCGAGATCTTTGGTGCTTTTAGTCTAGGGCTAAACCTAATCCATGTCCGGGAAACCAGTCCATGATGTTTCCCTGTATGATTGAAAAGGAAAATATCCAAAACTCTTTCAAGAAATCAGAGCTGAGTATGAAGCCAGGTGACGGTTTAATCTGTGATAATAATTTTGTAAACTTTAACCTCATAAGGAACTACAGCAACACCTGTCTAAGACCAGGTTCAAGCCATATTTTCTGGTTTTCACGATTCATGCTTTCAGATTTTTGAGAATTGTATGAATACAAATTATGAAGAATTGTACTTCCATTCATTGTCAAAGTGTGCACTTGGTCCAATTTTATTAACACAAGTTGCACTGCTGTTGTGCTATAAAAAACTAAATGATGTTACAGAGCATTGCTTATCTGTCAGATATAGCTGACGGGCTGTTCCCAACGCACAGCAGCCTAGCACTGACAGCAGTTCATGGGGACAGCTTGCCCCTCAGACGTTGCGGGATTGAAAGGTGTTTTCTCTGTGTTTGATAACACTGTTCTTCTGAGGCACCCCAGGGTGTCTCTTCCTTTTAAAAACCCGAGCTGAATGATGTCGTAACTTATTGGAGGGACGGGTGTGCAGCAGATCGCAACAACTGCAGTCATTCGAGCACCCGGTAGATCGCCACGGAGATAAGCAAAGTTCTTGTTGTTCACTTTTCATTAGCCTCTTTTTGGTGTCTTTAGAGAGCCATGCTGTCTGGCAAAACCCAAACAAGATGAAACCGTTATAGAGTTTTATGTGAAGTAAATGGAAACAATTACCTTTGTCACGTTTGTCTCTAACTCTGATGACAGACCTCACGGAAATTTGTTGCGCTCAAAAAACAGAGGCGTCGTCGGAAGATCGGCAACAGCTCCAGTGCACGGACTGTGAAAGGTTGTTTAGGTGACACTGCTTTCCCATTTGCTAAAACTCCCAATCTATTTGTCATAATGAGCCCAGTAAGTGTTCTGCAGTTTGCTGTAATGAAAAGTGTATGACCGTAACTAAAGTTCCAGAATAGCTGCTAGCATAGCAGCTCAGCGCTTTAGTTACACACCACAAATAACTCTTTAATGAATTGCACAATATCTGTGGTATTGAAGAGCTACTTGACTTTGCTGGAAGTGCCAGTAACTATATCAGCTGGTAA
Source organism: Albula goreensis (assembly GCA_022829145.1). Lineage (NCBI taxonomy): Eukaryota > Metazoa > Chordata > Actinopteri > Albuliformes > Albulidae > Albula > Albula goreensis. The sequence continues at coordinate 23,683,200 of CM040758.1, read as the reverse complement.
TAAAGCAAGGTCTATAAACAACCATCAGATTTCCCTGGGGCCCTGAAATTTCAGGCCCCATCAACCAGAACAGATATACAGAACTGCACTGCTCTTCAAACAGCAGACATATTCAAACCTAAAAATAACTATTCAAACGCAATGGGTTCGTCTGTACAGAAATATGAAGATTACTTTTCTTCAGCAGGAAGCCAAGAAAGCCCAAGACCATCCAGAATTTATGCAGTACAGCAAGTAGAGCAAAAAATATAATTTGATGGAAACAATTATTATTGGGAAGAAAAATCACCATATGTAATGCCACAAATAAAATTATTTGGTATACAGATTTATATAAATGCATATAGAATTTTCATATTTCTGTATCTCAGGAATATACCTTTCGGAATGGAACTGTGAGCACCAACTTCAACAGTGAAATAAAAAACAGGCAAATCGACCGTTCAACAGAAATTCCTATAATACAACACTGCCATCTGGTGGTAGTTAAACTGACATACAGGCATTTAAAGCACACACAGTCAGTTACGGGCATGTTAATTACGGAAATGGGACAGGAATATACAATATATGTACAGACTCAAATGGGGAAAATCACATGAAACTGATTAAGTACAAAATATTCGGTAGTATTATCCATATAAGATTTTTAAATCTCACATATGTTTAAGGCTGTGGATTATTAAATATTTTCTCTCAGCCTTTCTATCTAACGATGTTTTGATTCATTATTATAATTACTTGAATCCATGCCTCCGTCTCCTGGGACTTCATGCTCTGGTTCTGTACTATGCAACACGATACTTAAATATCAGCAGGACCAAGAGAGCTACAAATAGGATACTCAGCAAACATACATCTATTTTATAATGAACCCGCATTTTATTATTGTTTTGTATGATTAACGAGAATGCCAATTTAACAAGAATAATTAGAAGCTGATTTTTTTTTCTCAATGGCGTCTGATACAGCATCGTTGCCTTTGTACTCTTCCAGATTAAATCATTTTAAGATACAGCTATAATGGTGTGTGGGGGTGGGTACAAGCAATTAAAATTAGATGTCTGTTTTAATCTAAATTAATTATCAAAGCCTGATCCAACAGCAATACTATAAATAAAATGGCAGGGAACATGCACACGTCGCAGCTACATTAGATTGTTAATCAAACATAAGTAAGTTAATAAATTCGATCGGACAACATTTATTTAAATTTGTAAAACTACCCGTACTTATTGATAAAATAACTGGGATATCTCAGTGGCCTGAACAGCAGAGCGATGACTGTGCCCTCTCGGTAGGGCGTCATTGCTAGAAGTTCAATAATTGTTTGACATAAAACGTCCGTTTGAAACTGTAGTAGCCATCAAACTGGACGCGATGCCTTACAATGTTATGTTGTTTTGTTACTAGTGCGAGGGTCAACTTTTAACACAATGAAGAACATACTGTACAATGTAGTTACATCGAAGCTGTGCTCTTTGGAAGGCCTGACATGGTGTAGACTCTCAACGTATCGACAGCAGCATCATGCTATGAATAACTAACACCGATGTAAGAGTGAAGTCACTCATTCATTCATATGGCCCGTACACTCTACCTTGGCGTAAAGCTAAGTAAGTCTGTCACGGTCGATTACTCAATGTCTTTATTTCCACCGCTTATTGGGCAGAAGCTGCTTCTCAAGTAGTTAAGAGGCGAGGCATTGCCGCAGTGAGGGGATACACCGCCGGGACGTGTCATGTCACTGTCTTGTTTTTATTATGTACTTCTGATTGGTCGGACAATGCGCGAAGCCTGAGTAGGCGCTCATGTGCTGATATCAAAGCAATTAGCATTACAAAGCCAACAAATAGCACCGCCTGACGGGATTCTGGAGTTTTCCGTGCTAAAGAGATCTCTCTCAGTCCCACTGGAGACAGGTCTTTCCAGGCCGTAATTGCAGTGTGATGAAATTCAGCGTTCTTTCCCGTGGAACATGTGAGTTCAGGCAAAGACACACGGTTTGAATGAACAGGTTCTTCAGACAGCTTCAAACTGAAACACAAAGGCCCCACGTGCTTTTGTGAAGCTGTACGTTTTTTTTTTTTGTAATTGTCTACTTTGTTTCCAGTTAAGAAGTAAAAAGTGATGTATTATTTGATAAAGACAATGTGAACAATCAATAACCTTAAAAAAACAAATCATAGTTGGAATTAAATTTTTAGTAAAATCATGTTCAACAGTTACAAGCCACCAAACCCAGGTATCACGGTGTGGCCATTATGACTGTGAAGGTGTAACAGTACTGACCAAAGAGAGCCCTGCAGTCTGACCTCTGTGACCATGAAGGTGAGCAGGAGCATGGCATTCTGCTGACTGAAGACCAGAAACATAGGTGAATAAAGGACGTTTACCATCTCCTTATCGTTGTTGTTGCTTTTGTTATCATATGGTAAATATTCTGTAGAATAGCCTAATAGAAAATGGATCATGCCAGACCATTTACATTGCTGTTTTTCACAGTGCTTACATTAATGTGACACCCATACTTTAAATCCTCAAATGGCCTGCTTTAATGTGACAGTGGAAGTGTAGTGTGATTGAGTGTGGCCAGTTACCTTTCCCTAGTGAAACTCATATGAAGTGTCTCAAGTATTTCTGAGAATTGAATGATTCCTGTAAGTAGCCAAATGCAAGTTCAGGGAATGACATAAGAGTATGAATGATGTGAGGGTGAGGATTCATGAAGCCAAGAATGGGAGGAGCTGCTTTATAGTATTACCAACTCACTTATTTGGACCAATGATTACCTTAACTGCTGAGAAAAAAGAAGTAATTGGTTTAAACAAGTCAATGATTGACAGCTGATTGTTGCTCCACCCATTATGGGGTTCATGAGTTCTCCCTTTTCACATCACTAATGCCGTCCACATGCAGAGGCACCTGTTCTACAGGGGGCTGAGAATTTTACAGGATTACAGCAAAATAAACAGAGTGTGTCGGTGTAATAATAGAATCATAGTTCATGCATGGTCTATAACAGGCACAAGGCTCCTTAACAACCAGAGAATCTTGAAGAAAGATGGCTTTGTTTGCTCATCGCCTGGCAACGCTTCAGCTGCTCCACTGAGCTAAGTGTCCCTAAGCTATGTGAGAGAAAACTGTCCTCCCCGCGTTCAACGTCCACACAATTCAGATTTTTAAACTTACAATTTATACAGCGCTGCACAAATTAACCTAAAGTCTCAGCAAATTCATATGCTGTTGTGTTTTTGGCAAGCCCGACAGGGTTCGATGTCAAGAAAGAGACTCTGCAGCTCCAAGGAGGGGAATTTAATACGGGCACAAGAACAAAGATAGATTTGTTCTTTGGTGGTCATTTCAAAGGGTCTTTGTGCATTTTCTGGGCAAAAGGACTCCGGCAGGAAAAGACAGTCCAGTCTGTAACATTTTAATGAAAGCCAGGTGGCTCATGGGATTCAACTTCTCTTAAATGGACGCTTTGTAAATGAGAACGGATAATTAGTTAAACCGGATTTCTCACTCTCAGCTTCATCAGAGGCAAACTCACAATCCAGGTTTCACAGACATCGTATGGATGCGGTGAAGCGGCTGAGGAGACGGTTTGTGTTGGCATGCTGTGCACATCTGCTTCTCCTGTTGGGTGATTAGTTTGTGTAGGTCCATGACTCCTGCTCCATGTTTATCTGATCCAGGAAAGCTCTGTGGTAATCTCAGTCTGGCCCTTTGCTCCTCTACATGACAGTGTTCACACTCAGCTGTTGTTGCTTTGCAGTTTTGAAAAACAATGCACAAAGCATTCCAGTGTAAACACTCCCTCTTCTGTACCTTTCATCTTAGAATCTGTTAGCCTTCCTATTAAGACTTAATGAATTAAGCATGATTAAAATGTCATTGCCAATCATTGTTTAGCAATAAATGTTATTAACATTGGTTATACCTCAAGCAGTCAGGTTTCCAACTAAAATGAATAATTAATGACTAAGATAAGCCAATGCCCCAGTGCATGACAGGGACACTGTACAGTAGGAGGTGCCATCTTCCAAATGAGATCCTGACTCACTGAAGTAGTGGGTCTTTCCCCAGTGTCCCTGGAAATTCCCAGCCTGACTCATTCAACCTCATGAGGTTGAGTTTCCGCTCTTCACTGTAAAACTCTTAAGGTTTAAGGAGAAGATACATTTGCAACCTGTTGTTGGGCTCCTGTGCATTACTCCTGAACTTTCCTCTTTGACATTGAAAAGGATTTCTCCATGGTTATGCCTGTCTGGACAGGTGTCAGTCAGAACATCTTTTTGATAAAAAAAGTTAATGAGAAAATTATGAGTTCATTACATGCCCTGGGCTTGGTAAGATACACAATTTCAGACAGTTTGTCAATCAACTGGAAGTTAATTGAAAGACAGCGGCTTAGATTTAATCAAATTTAATGTGTCCTTAAATTTGACTTGCACTTTTTGAGCTTTAAACAGTAACATGTAGCTGAGTTTCATACACAGATAATGAAAGAGTAAAAATAAAAAAAAAAAAAATACTGTGTGTTGGTGTTAAACTGTGATTATCTATTCTAAATCAATTATTGATTCATTACCGGACGGGGTTGCTGACCACTGGATTCAGTACTAGTTTTACCTGTTTAAAATTCAGCTCTTCATTTCACACGGTTTATCTGGCCTTTCACCGATCATCTCCTCCTCAGGTCATCACCATGGTGAGAGGACATGTAAATATTCCCCAAACGTCAATGGCAAAGGCGGGGCAGAGGGCATTTTGATGGAGACATTGGACTGTTCAATGTTGTACAACTGCTGTTGACCTCACTCCCACTCACACCTACTTCTGCTGCTAAGTCCACTCCTTTATCTCCACTTTAGGGTCAAGGTTCATATTCCATGGCAGAGTGCCTGGATAAATTAATTCCCTGTGTCCGAAATCGCATACTAATCCGTGCCTACTTAATTCGAACAAAAGCGTACTGCTCTTACATCAACGTAGTGCCTGCTACCCAGTGCAGTACGAAAGTTTTCAGACATACTACAGTCGCTATTTTCTTCAGTCTGATAGCCGAATGTTTACAGCTGATGTACATCCGTCATCAAAGTTCATATGCACAGACCCGTCTCTGCCGTCTTCTTCTTTGGTATCTATCCACTAAACGGTCCTGTGGGATAGTGCAGTGTACAAGGAATGAAGGTCTAGAATTATACCGGAAGCAGTACGCTATCCGGGTAACCTTTGCATACTGATTCAGCCGGTGTGAGATTTCCAACACGCTACATAGTACGCATACTGATTTTTGCTTACTATACAGGGCGTAGTATGCGACAGTATGCGACGGGGCCATTGACTTTTGTTTTACTCCAGGTTTTTTACTCTTGCATTATGATTGGTCCCTGCGGTTTCATGGTATTAGATTTGATTGGCTCAGGTGGGTTATAATGTAATACTCCCACTCAATTGGTGGATTTTGGCAGAAGCAGCCGACTAGTTTAATGCCAAAGAGTCATCTCACAAAGTTTAAAAAGTGAACCAAAACGGAGTAAAAATCATCTCAGACACATAATTATGAACCTAAAAAGACAGAAAAAACAATTATAAATAGTATAGTTTGATTCTAAGACTGCCTCTCCAGCTATTAAACACAAATATTTTAGCTGCACTTTCGTAGGCCATCATAAATATGCAGGGCTTTGCGTCATCAAAGGCCCACAGAATGTTTTTCAGGACTGTAATCCAGAAGAAAGCACAAAATACCCATTCATTATGGTAATGAGCCCCACAGTTAGCTCTTCCAGTCGCTGTAGGCAGCTCAAAGGTTATGCCCCAGTTATGCTCTAAATCAACGACATATAAAAAATTCCTTTGATTTTTAGGCAGAATGCATGCCTTTAAAATTCCACCACCCTGGATCAGCCTCCTCTTCAGATCAATGTTCAACAGTGAATACTGCAGTATTGCTTGCTTTGTTTTTTCACAGCGCAGTGAAACAATATTGAAGATAAGTGGACAGAGGATTGGGTTAAGGACAGCAGCTACGTGCTTGGGTGACTCCAGGATTAATGGACAAAACACACAGTGATTCAGACAATTAAAACTTGCATGCAGTCTATCTGATTTATAATCCCATGTTTTAAAGCCATCTTAAGCACATTAATGAACAAATAAACGTGACTGATGTAAAAATAACTGCAACAGACAATGCCACAATAGGCACCTGGTACAGATATATCTAGTATAGACTAAACAACATTATAACTGGAGCCATGCTATCGTGCTAAATGACCTGCTCCAAGTAATGCCATCTTAAATTCATCATTCAACAACAATGATGGAGCACATTGCAGTTAAGACTGAATCTCCATCTTAAAGAATTTGTTGTTCCTCAACCTTGGTATGAATGAAAGCTTTGTCCGGCCGATGTTCTGAATGGCGCCTTAACGGTCACAGTGACCATAGTGTGCATCTGTTTGACGTTTAACCTTCCAGAAACATCCAGCCATCGAAACCGATGCACTGCATGTTACCTAGGATGTGGGGCTCTTGAGGGTTAATTAGAAGAATTTTAACACTCAGGATTTCCCTAAGTATACAGGGATAGCATGTACAGCTTAGGGTAACTGTCAGTAATCAGGGCTACTGTCCATTTAAAAAAAATATTGTTAATACTGTAATATGCTGTCTACTGGCTATAAACCAAAATCGGGGCCAGGGCCCAGTCAAACAATGTCAGCCTTCTCAATGGCATGTACAATTCAGTCACAATAGATGTTACTCCTTTTCTGGCCATATGCTATCGTATGTTAGAATGAAAAGAACACATACCGAAGAAAGTTTGTAGATAGAACAGAAAATTCTTAAAGAGACCTGCCAGTATCTGACTGAGTTGAACCAGACGTTGAGGTTTACTGGCACAACAAGACTTTTTGTTTGGTCACCAAAAAATTCTGGGTTGATGAACGTCATTGGGAGGGTCTCTTTCTCTGAAATTATCTTCAATCCTAGGAGAAAATTTTGTTTTTTTTTATTTTCACTTTCTTCCTGATTATATATGTGTGTACATAAAATGACAAGATCAACATCCTGAGATGGCAGAGAAGCATCACTCTGAAAATGGCCTCAGGACCATGCTGAGCTCAATTAAATGTATAATTAAACACAGTTAAAAGCTCACTACAATTCAGTGGTTGCAGTTACAGTTGACTTTGTTAGCGTTTGATCCTCTTAAAACAAATACAAAGCAATGCTTTACTATCAGGCCACTTCACAAGCATACCACAGCCTACAGTGAAGAGAACAGGGCTGCAAAGACACATGTTGAACCAAGGGTTAGGTTTCATTTGGCCGAAGAGGGAACGTGACAAGCCATCTCTTATCATGCTCAAACATTGACAATCAAACAGCCAGCATATGTATTAAATGTAACAACATTTTTAAAAATATGACACAATGTTTTAAATGTTATACATAATGGAAAAGAATACAGTTTTTTGTTTAAAATAAAAAGTAAAAATAAAAGTATAATTTCTGCTGGGCTGTCTTCCCCCCCCTCCTGTTTCACAAGAAAACAGGGGAAAAAAGGCGTCATCGAAGATGCCCCTGGGTATCAGAGCTGGGCCCCTGAATAATTGAATGGTGGTGCGGAGATGGGGAGCAGGACGGGTGTAGCGTTACCGTACCTCACTCAGCACACATGCAGGCCCCAGAACGTTATCTGACGCGTGTTAACGCTCGCTATACGTGACACTGGTCCAGCTACTTTTGTAGACTCCAATATCCGATACCCAAAACCGTCGTGACTTGCACTGCGACCACATTCAAGCACAAACCCTGAAACAATATACATCTGTTCCCCCCTAAGAGAGAGGAGAGAGAGAGAGAGAGAGAGAAACTACAGCTGTATATCTCCTGTAAAACAGGTTATTGTTTTTATGAAGTGAAAGGAGGGGAAAGAGGCAGCAGAAATTCAACAAGCCAGTTTCAGCACATTGATTCAAAACTGAAGAGTGCTGTGTGTTTGCTTACTGTCATTTGGGCTTCCCTCCTGACCTAAGCAAAAGACACTGTTATGAGTCCAGAACACTGACCTAAGCAAAAGACACTGTTATGGCTCAAGAACACATGCCTGACCCTTTTTTTTGTAGAGGCATTTATTTGTGGAGAGAAGGGGCATTGTATCCTGTTACTTAGGCTGCCCTGTCGATGCGGTGTCCATTACACTGTTAGTGAGGTAATGGCTCTCTCCTAGCCAGCGGCCAGACCGAGCGTCCACAACCTCCAGCAGCTCCCTGTCGAGATGGGCCTCGTCCACAGTTACTCAAACAGTTTGGACCCGAGAACCCCTCATGTCCCCCTGGGGAGACCACGTACACCAGGTAGTTCACCATTTCCTACTGCTGTTCAGGCAAGATTTGATCCCTCTGCTTTATAATGTTACCTGTGCCTGGGGTTTACCTGGGAGCATGTTTTATGTGTATCTGGCAAATGTGCAGATATAAAAGAAAAGAGACATAGTTCAAGGTTCAATCAAATGCACTTGGTCTCTTTAAGGGAACATTAAATTCAACCAAAACAGACTGTCTCTTTAAAGGAATATGCTGTATTATTCTGGAATAAGAATACTGATTCTAAAGTACTTGCTTGTCTCCAGAAAAATATAACATAGTCATAGAAATGCTGTTAGCGTTAGGCTTCTTATTTGCGTATGCCCTTAAAGAGACTAAATTTGTTTGGAATATCAAAAACTATTAAAAAAATGATGAAGCTAAAACATTTGCTGCTGTTATCTTTTTTCCAGAGAATAAATCTTCAGCTGATATTTTACTTACAAAAATAAAGTCTCCCCCAGCAGCTGCAGAAAAACAAACTGACATTTCTGTGGAAGAAGCTCAAAGACGAAATGAGTCAGGTAGGCTGCTTGTTCTTTCAAAGTTTGTTTTTTTTACATTCCAGATTAATATCAGCTCAGCAAATAAGCAATTTAGAGATGCGTGCGTCTGCATTTCTTGTCCTTATTACAGAACACGAAATGGCGGTGCCGGGGGAGGACATGACTCGAGAATGGGACCAGAGCAATGGAAAAGCACAGTCTGTGGCCATGAGAGAAGAAGTGCGAGCACAGAACAGTAAGCCAACCTGCTGCTCACCTCCAGCCAGACACACCCCATGTTACTCAAATGGCATCATTTGACCCCTGCCTTCTATTAGCTTACATGCGACCACTAATTTAGCACTCCTTCCCACAATTTCAATCCAGAAAAAACATACACAATTTTTTTTGTTTTTTTTAACTAGGTTTGGAAAGGTTATCCAATAAGATAATTTCTTGCCTATGGTAAATACTAGGGGTAAGCGTATATAATCCTGTGTCAACTTAAGGTTATGCTTATCTGTACTTTTACAGATTCAGAAGTGGACTAAGAAGATGTGGGAGGGGACATCTTTGTGTACAGTGCCCAGCAATCACACATAAAGGTTGCCTTCATAAGGAAACATTCACTACGGAACTTGTACAGTGCATTGTTAATTAACAATTATGTTCATTAAGGTTTTTTTTTCATATTCTTGAGGCTGATTACAATGTGTATTTTTTCATTTATCAGTTTTTCTTTGCTGACTATTATTGCACAATTAATAAAATAGGATACGTCACACGTGCGTTCGAGTACAAGTGTGTCCTATGAAATCTGCAACACAAAGAGGTTACACAATTTAGAGAACATGAGGCAAATTTGTAACTACATATGTAATCAAGTTATAGGACTTATAGCTATTTCAACACTGTTCACAATAACAAACCTTCATAACATCTTTTCAACAAAAAACAAAAAAAGATAAACTCAACACACCAACGTCTGAATAGAAATTTGGACGTGGGACACGGGAAAGAAAATCATCTACAAACACATGCAAATAAAATACGTAGTTTATTCAGCATTAGTAATTCTTTTTGTTTACATATTATATTTACAATATGGACACACATCACAGTCAATTTTAAAAGTTTAAAACAAAAAAAAAAAAAAAATTTAATTAAAAAAAAAAAAAAACTACCAGGCCAGCACCCATTACAAATGCCGCATTTCTGAAGCCTGGAGTAACGGAATCTAAGAGTGTATCAAAATGGAGACCGCAGGATTAGCACAAGACAACGAATCAGGAAATCTGTTTCCGTGGAACAGGAAGGGGGTGAAACACTTAATGCTAAAGGAGGAAAACAATAGTTAAAAGAAGAACACTACAGTGAAATAAAGACTCCTTCATGGTGTTGGTTGACAGCTGTGCTGGAGGCAAATGCATATCATTAGCCTAATGTCTTCCAGTTCATTCGTTTTAATTTTTAATTTTCCTCTTTCCGTTTAATGGAGCCATTAGTATCTTGAAGATGAACACCTGTACACAGGACGGAGACAGAGGGCTTGATGATTCTATGCCCCTACCTGGACAGTATGACGGGATAACTTTCACCTTTTGATGTCAAGTGATAATTTGCAGAAACCATCAACTGCTGTCCCTTAGGTTTTTTAATACTGAAATTATTTTAAAAAAGAAAGGATAAGAACACATTCATTCACAATTGTTTTCCCTTATATTTCTCTAGTCATGGCCTTAGTCCAGCTGCAAGCTTATTGCTGTACATGAGAGCGGCTAAAAACTTATGCAAAAAGGGACAAGTATATTTTGCATATATTTCAAGTATTGACATAGTCTTCAGGTTTTGCTCTGCTGTGCATCTGTTTGTGGCTCATAGAGAAATAGCATGATAAAAAAGTTAAGGCCACAGTAGGTTTAATTATTTCCCTTTTGTTTATGGTTACCCACTTAATTTTTCTCGGCTCTCAAAAGAAGTTTAGTTTTATCAGTCATGATTTTCTAACACCACATAAGTAAAACTTCCAAAGTTTTTAGTGCAACAACTACGTAAACAGTCTTAAACATTTCAACACTTGCGTGAAAGTGGTCAGCTGCATTAAAACTGTTTAAACAGGTGTGTGTCCCAGATTAAAAAAAAAGGTTTCTCCTTCTGAAGAACAGATTTAAACAGCAATACACATTTTAACAATTAAGGCAACTGTGCTGCAAGAGAGACAGCGTTTAAGGCAATGCAGGTATTTTCAAATTCTCCTTAGATTGAATGGTAATTATAATGTCCTTTGTTTCAACCTCAATTAATTATTAACCAGGATAAAAGGGTTCACACTGGTAATTAAAATTTTAAGACAAAAAAAAAAACAATTACAGCAAACATTGGACAGTAATTAGATACAAATGGTCATTTCCACATGGTGAATTGTTTGAGTCTGTTAGCAGCCTGCTTTTAGTGGAAAAATAATGTAATTATTTATATTTTTTGCAATGGCCTGACTGGGGGATGATTTTGAAGGAAAGCTGAATATTTTTATTGCATCATATGAGTTTAAAAGTAAGCTAGGCCATTCAAAATGTTGGGCTGGAAAGAGAAAGATCAACATGTGCCTGTCGGTGCATTTCAGTGGAACTTCACTGTCCTTCCTGTTATCTAACTTTTACAATGGACACAGGTGTTTCCAGATGGTCCTTACAATATGTACAGCCACTGAGGTGAAGATGTGAATGTCAGGCAGATGTATGGAAATGTGTTCTTTCAGAGTTACTTTGGTTTTCCCATTTCTGCAGATGGGACTTAGGGGCTATCTTCCAATGCCAAGTCATTATGTGAGGCAGAACCTCTGTACTGCAGATCTGAGTTCAAATCAAATAAAGTTGGTACTTATATTAGTATTATTACATTCTCTTCCTATTGTAATTTATTTAGCTCCAGGCAATGTTAATGTGCGTGTACCTGTGTGTGTGTGTGTGTGTGTGTGTGTGTGTGTGTGTGTGTGTGTGTGTGTGTGTGTGTGTGTGTGTGTGGGGGGTGTGGGTTTGGGGGTGGAGGGTGGAAATTTGAACCATATGAAGTCAATCAATATGCAGTAAAAATACTTTTTTCAAAGCATGTGGAACTTTGATAGAATCCTCGATAATGTTGGAATTTTGTTTTGACCAATCAGAGACCGAGTAAACATTCATATTGAGGGTAAAATACACACACATAAATACATCTTAAGTGATGTGTTCCAATTTACATACAGAGTAAAAATCACAATTTCATAAATTCAGTAAAATAATTTAAATAACAATAACATAAATTTGAAACTCAGTGACCATGGCCCTAATGGATAAGAATATGGTTGAATGGATGGATGGTGAAACTCACAAATGTGCATAAATAAGAACTAAATAAGGTGCAGTGTTCCTCTCCACCCTGGACATTTACACTAAATAAATTAATCTGGGACACACATAACAAAACAAACAGACTGCATACATCAATGACACACATATACACACGTTTTCTTTTACAAAACTGTCACTCTAGATAGACTCAAACACATTTCCCAAGCACTATACATTTACAAAGCCTTTTTTTTAACGTTCTCCAGGGAGCAAAGACGTTGACAGTTTAGACATTTCTGGTAGGCCCGAAACGGTACAACAATGGGTGATGCTTTTCATAACAAAAAACCTATTCATGCATACATTCATTCATTCATTCACTCACTCATCCATTCACTTATTCATCCAGTGATTCTAATACATCATATGCATTCTGCATGTGTATATGTGGATATATATTTAACACAGAAACTCTTCACAGGCTCTTCCTTTGCGCAGGATGCCATATATGTGTTTCCACTATACACCCACATAAATAAATGATCATGATACTGCATTAGAACACACACCTGCGCTGGGACCCCATCTGTCATGTGGTTTTATTCAGTCCAAAAAAAAAGATGAAAATAATTTTAAAAAGATCAATCTCTTTAGCATTTAATTTTTTTCGCCGAGTTAAATTATGCGATAATATGAGCTGCAAAGCTAACCTCTAAGACCTCAGTGGCAATGATTCTGTACTAGCGCTGATGATGATGAAAATGACTTCATGATGCCATTTACAGACGCATGCTATTTTAGCGAAAGCAAGCCAACGAATATACCAAACTGTCACCGTTACTGTCAGACCTCGTTGTGTCTAGCCGTAGCTAGAATGGAGCCGAAGCGAGTGGTCCGTCACTTAATGACAGAGGCCATGAATGAGTTCATCCATTCATCTGTTCACCGGTGTGTGGGAGTGCCTGTTTGCAAACACTTTTAGTTCTGATAATAAAATTAAAAATACCATATAAAAATATGTTCGTGGTATTCTTATTATAGTATTGCTTATTAAAACAAAAAAAAAATATCTCAACTTAAAATAAAATTAGTACACTACTACAGTAATAAATAGTTTTTTTTTTTTTTGCTCTTTTCTGTTTAAATATTCACCTGATGTTCAGCAGTACAGTAGTTTCATGTTAAAATGTTAATGAAATCATGAAACTTGGTTCTCAAGGACAGTTGCGACATTCAGAACGACTCGTTCACATTCATCCCACTGCAAAGAATGGTTATGCCACAGAGAAGGAAGAGGATTTTAAGAAGTATGGAAGAAAAGTCCTTGTTGTTGGTTAGCTTTTTTGTCTGTTATTATTATTTTTTCACATACACGCACACCCACACACACATACGGACTTTGGCCTCCCAACTCTTTTATTTGATTAGATCTCTTTGCGTGTGTGCGTGTGTGTGTGTATGTGTGTGAATGAGTTTATGACGTTGTAGTTCTGTTAACCTTAGCCTCTTTTTGAAAAATGCCCACTTGTGCTACGAGTGCATGGCCCGTGTCATTTCTGTCGCTTGTTTTTTATTTTTTTACATTTTTCTTTGCGCCCCCCCACCGTTCCCCCCCGCCCTCTCCCCTACAGTACTAGCTGGCAGCACCGAATGAAAGCTCTCATTTATTTGACTTTCTTGTCGTTCTTGATGTGCCCGTTCTTTTTGTGCTTGCCGTTGGGGATGCCGTTGTGGCAGTGTCCGTTAGCCTTACCCATCGCCGAGGCCGAGGCCGCCCGCGAGGCCACGAGCTTCGCTATCCGGTACACCGCGTAAGCCAGGGCGAGCAGCGCTGTCGTCAGCACTGCGGCTACGTCCAAAAGGAAGTACTGGTACGTGGGGATGCTGTAGACGGAGGAGCGCAGGTGGTCGGCCCCGCGGTGGCGGAGGATGTAGCTGATCCAGTAGATGGCGCGGCTCACGGGGTGACCGGGCTGGTCTTTGTGAATGTGAGAGAGCAACTGAGCATGCTCACGGTACCTGCAAATAAGGGGGGGGTTTGTCAGGGAAAGACAACTCTTACAACCGGGAATGACAAATGACAAAACAGAGAGAAGATAGATGTGACTTCCTCCTTACTCGTAGAAGGATTCCCTGATAGCTAACAGATGCCCACAGGGAGAAAATGTGGGAGAAAAGGACTCCCAAAAGAACCAGAAATAATAACACATGGCCAAGACAATCATCACTGCAGTTTCAATGTTATAAAACAGGCAGAAGCTCCACCAATCACAAAGTACTTTGGTATACGAGCTGCACCAATCACTGACTACTGCAGTATAGAAGCCCCACCAATCACAGAGTTCTCTAGTATAGGACCTCTGCCAATTATGGAACACATTGGCATTACTCGGTATTCATTGTAAATAACTTGTAGAGCTTTGAAACGGTAAACGGTCACATCCTTTCGTTCAAGTGAGAGTGTATGAGGAAATGTTTGTCCTCATAAACACTGATAGAAAGTCAGGAAGTATAATCCAAAGTGCCCTCTAATCACCACGTACGCTGATCTGTTGGTTGGTACCAAAACACGCGATAATTAAAGGGAGGTCCTGCCCTGCCCTCTGTGCTTCAGCACATCACAACTGTTTTGTGCCCATTTTGTTATCCTTCCTCACAACCAGGTATGACAGAGTAGGACCACACCTGTGTGTGTTTTGGACTACATTCAATTCCACGCCACACAAAGGTGTACCCAACAACCTGAGGAACACTTCTGAGGAAGATCTAATACAAACCAAATAATGTCCTGCAGGATACAAGATATTCTCATGGGCTGAGCTTTTTGTGCGTCTAAAACGCACCAATGAGAAAAGAGGGCTGATCGGCAGTACATCTCAGGTATCCAGGATTATGTAAATACTGGATTTTGGCATAAAACATCAAACAGCAGTCACTAGATGGCACTAGAGGCAACTGACGGTCAGAAAAGAATCTGTCCATGCACTTCTAACTCAAGACAGGTCTACAGCCTGAACCTTCAGCATGACAGCCAGAACAGCTTATTCATTTAAATTTAGGCCCTTTACAGATGTTCTTATCCAGAGTGACATGGTATACATGGAAAGGGAAGAGGAACTTGTACATTGTACTAAACCTGTACATTAAAACTAGCAGGTCAGACAATCGAAGTTGAATGTTGACACAAGTAAAAGAGCAACAGTTCCACCCACTAGCATGTTTTATCCAGTCCACAAAATAAGTAACTCAAGTGAAATGTTTTTTGTTTTTGTTAATAAAACATTTGTTTTGCAAGCGCTGAATGCATGTGTGCTTGGAATTACAAAGATGTGAGAGTGAGCAAAGGTGAAAAATAAAAACGTCACTCAGACGACCACATGCTAAAGAAGTGAGGTGTGACTAAGGCTCCTCGCCCCCATCCCCCACCCCCGCCTGCCTCTTTCGGCCGACCAACCCGTTACTGCATAACCATAAACGCTCCATTATGGTGAAACATTACCTGTTGTCTTTGATGACCTTCAGCATGGCCTTGAAGAGGTCCTCTTCCGTCATCCTCTTCCACTCCAGCATGATGCCCATGCCTTTGGCCTCCACCCGGGTCATGGTGTCGTAGTGGTCCCCGAAAAGCGGCACACCCACCACCGGCACCCCGTGGTACATGGCCTCATATATGCTGTTCAGGCCCCCGTGGCTGAGGAAAGCTCGGATGTTTGGGTGACCTGGAAAACACAGGCACACACACACACACACACACACACACACACACACAGACACACACAATCGATTTTACAAAAGTAAAATTCACAAAATATATACATTATTATATAAGACCATCAACCTTAGTAAGACCGATCAAAGCAGTCGGTTCTTGCCTTTCTTTAAACCGAGGATTTTCCTACCTAAGGTAACATGGGATAATGGAGCAACAGGGTGTGCTGGTTTTTTTCTTATGTATTACTCAGCTCTTAATTGACCTCTTACAGTTAAGTACACAGCAAACACACCTATTCTGGTTTCTTGGGTATTACTTAGTTACTACCCAAGAAATTATTATTATGTTCATCGTAATGCATTCCACGACCACTGATGTATATGGTATTCCCTGGTTCAGACTGTGCTTGTTTAACTGCTCTGTATGTAACTCTGATATTCATTTGTCTGAGGTTACAACCTACCCGATGTTCTGCAATTTTTGCCATAAACCAATCATCTGGCTTTACATTGTGTGCGTGTGTGTGTATGTGTGTCTTTATATTTACAGTCTTCAAAATAATAAAAAATTGTACAAAAAAAATGACTGTACAGGTCTTTTGTGGTTTTAAACCACAATCAGCTCACCAAAGTAACTGTTAAAGTTAAGGTCTTCAAGGTCAAGAGCACTCTTGTCTTGCTGCAGTGGGCTTTATGCCAGTCATGGTCAAACACACGGCGCTTTCAGACACACAAAGGAACAGAGCTGTAAGACTTTGATGTCTGAAACCCACGCACACCGCACTTCTGAGCTGGGAGACGGATATCACCTATGCAGTAGCCTTCGAGAGGATGCGATGAGACAATCAGGCCCGCCACATTCACTGCAACGCTTTCAGGTTGAATATTTACTGATAATGATTGAATGGGTGATGTATTCCTCACACTCACTGATAATGATGTAATAAGTGATGTATTCCCTAGCAACAGCTCAACACTGCCTGGCCTGCCTGTGCCAGTCATTCTAGAAGGCAAGCAGAGTTTCAAGCTGTTGGACTATACAGAGACACCAGTTTTCCCTGTTGCTCTGTGTAAAAGTTGACAGCTGGCAGCTCTAATCTTTGACCACTTAGGGCTAGATTTAAAAACCTAGTATGTTTGAGGACATGAGCAAATCAGTCAAAACAAACTTAACACTCTATATAAGTTTCACTGAGCACTTTCTATTTGACTAGAGACGGGCAAACATATCATTTGGAGTCAAATTTTCATTTGAAAATTCCATTTAAAAAAGAGAACGTTAAGTTTTGATGCAACTGAATGCCCCCTTCAGCAGAACAAGTGAATTTTACTGAATCTAGCCCTTGGTCTAGTTTTCAGAAATAGCATTTACCGAAAGCGGAAGAAGGTAACAGCACGGGGATGTCGCCACCGTCACTGATAACACGGTCCACTTTTGACCCAACCCTTATACCACAGTCACATAATAATCACTCACATGATGCGGTAGGGCACTCCGCCCTGGCTCAGGACGCCTGCAGTGTGCACTCTCACTGTTACTGAGCCTTTTATTGATCAAAACGCAGTCGATCAAACAGCTTTAACTCACTGTGCCTGGTTCCATGTGTCTAAACTGACTACTGATTTTAAAGTGAAAACACAAACCAAACACAACTCGTGTGTATGCTATGTGCAAGGGAAATAATTTTTGGACTTATTTACTGATATATTAATTTAAAAAAGCTTTGAATTTATCACTGTCTGTCTTTCAAAAATAGGGAGAAATCAAATAAAGAATATGACTACCTTAGAAAAAGGGGTGGCAATTTGGATTATAAAATTAGCAATGCAAATTTGTGGAGGACAACAGAATTTAAATTTCAATCTCTGACACTGCCTTTTAGTGGAACACTGATACAGTGCACTTGATCAGACTTAGCCCAGGCTATGCTGTGTCATGTTATTGTTCTTACCAAGAAGGGGCACCATCTCAGACAATGTTTTGATGCATGAAAAACAAAGTCCAGGTGAAAATCTGTATTCTATTCCCAGTGCACAGTGTTTCATTTTCTGAGGATCGAGTTACTGTTTCAAAATCGAGACTTTGGCATGCAAGAGAACTGCACTCTGTTCCATCCATTTGTTTATTTATACATGAACCGAGCACAAATTTGCATAGTACTTTGTATATCTTGGTTCAGTGGCCTTATGAGTGAAAGAGATGCAGGTGAGTCATAGCAAGCTAATTTCAATAGTATTGTTTCTCTCCCTCTAAGTCAACTAAATCAACCTCACCATGAAACGAGCACAACCTTAAAGACAAATAACAGGACAGGTCTTTTCCAATACAAAGAAAGAGCAAAGAGCAAAAAGATGAACACAACCAATTCACAACTGCACTGTGACCAGTATACCACACTTATATAAAATATAAAATTAAAATAAAAATTACAATGACCAATTATAAGAGGGACGGTGGCTGAATGGCTAGCACTGTGGCACAAAGGAAGGAGCTAGGTTCAGTCACCACCATGGCCGGCCTCTTTCTGTAAGGAGTCCTTTCTCTGTCTGTATGGGTTTATTTTTTTCCCTGGGTTCTCTTGTTTTCACCCACATTCAAAAAAAAAATGTCGGTTAGATTGCAGGCAGATTGGAATTGCCTAACTTGCCTGGCAACCTGTCCAGGGTGTCCCCCGGCCTTCCTCCCAATGCATGCTGGGATATTCTCCAGCACCCCCAGTACCCTCAACCTTGGACTGGATGAAGCAGACATAGATAACAGATGAACAACTGTCACTACCACACCTCTGCTATTTCTATACAGGTTCCCTTCCAAAACAGAAATATATTTCCCAAGACTTCTCAATGCCATTTTAAGGATAAAATGTAACATTTCCAAAACTTGTTTGTATTGCTTATTTTTTTATTGCAGGAGTAAATGAATCGCCAAATTTTGCTGGACTAAAGGGCGAAATGTTGGAAGGGGGAATACCTGTTAAACTATGTTGTCTTCATGGACACAGACATGCGGGTGCTCGTGGCAGTGAAAATGACTCTCAGGCGACTTTTGGGCTTGATTGAACAAGCAAGCTGGCCAATTTGGCAGCAATATTAGAAAGCTGATATTGCTCGACTTCATGACATCGACTTACTGACATCAAGACAGATGGACAAATTTAGCTTTTAGTTGTGTGTAAGATTGTGTCATGTTACATATAATATATTTTTATATAATTCATACATAAACGCAGAATGCACCCATCCTTCCTGATGCTGATCTATCTTCAACTTTCAATAAAAAAAAAAAAAAAAACTTTCAATGTGCTTTGGGGTTGCTGGCATTATTTGGGGGTGCAGGACTTATTTCCCACAAGCCCTGGGAAATAACCTGCCCGCTACTTTTATCTTTTATTGATTATCCTGTTAACAGACTTCCACACAGATGGGGACTCCCAAGCTGGATCTCTATCCAACAGCCACATCTATCAGCAGGCAGGAATAGGCATTTGATTTATTAATGTGTTAGCCTTAGCCAGGAAATAAAAAAGGTGTCTGCAACATGACATCTCTCATTTATCATTTAAATTTAGGTGAGCCGCCATCCCCGTGGGTTTTGACTATGGCCTTACCAATAAGCTATTTTTTTATTATTATTTTATTATTTTATGGTAGATCACCCAGACAGTAGGCACTTTGAGGAAGCACACCTGCTACCAATGTGTATGTGATCATGCAACCACTGTCTTTTTGCTGTCTGGCTTTGATAAATGATATGAGGGTGAAACATTTACCTGGACAGGTTAAGCCATAAGCAGGCATGACTTTTATAGAGTCTGAGAGACGTGGTGAGTGTTTTGCAGTTTCAGAACGTACCACCGATGCAGGGGTGGGAAGGGGCGGCCATGTCTCTTTCAACATGTCATGCCAACATGTGCTCTTCGTTATTTAGCAAGTCCAAACATGCATGTGAGGTCACTTCAGTTAGATTACCTAATGTGCTAATGAATGAGACCAGAAAGCCGTTCCCTTGTCTCTATATGAAAAGTTTAAGCTTATGAGTGAGCTAGCATTCCAGTACACACTTACTACATTAGGTTTTCATTACAGGATGCTCTTGCTCAGAGTGACTCAAACTGATTATGCATACTTTTGATTTTTATTTATTTAAATGTATTTTAAACACTATCCATTTACACAACTGGATGTTATACAGAAGCCTGTCAGTCACTGCACCTTCCTGGGGCACGCAGGGGCAGCTCCCTGCATTAGGACTGAACCTGTGGCCATGGAGTCATGGCAAAGCTCTACGGCCATTACACCACACTGCCGGCGGGAGTTATTTACCTGTGCTCCACACTGACAACTGCGGCTGTTCTAGTGTATTTTCTTCCCCATTTTTACCTTGTTTTTTACAAAATTCAAAAAGTTCAGTCCTAAACCCAAACTGTCACACTTTCAAAAGCGTGAAGCGGAAAAAATAAGCACATACAACTCTGTCCAGGGTTCAGCCCTGGTGCTTCCTGTTTTAAATTTTGAATTCCCGTTCATTTCGAATGAGGAATTTGAAAAGCAAAGTTCACTTTGTTTTCATTTGTTGTCTTTTGATAACATTGTGACATTGGTGGCCATTGAAAGATATGAAATTGACACTAAAAGTGTAACACCTGGCTGAATGCAGAACCAAGATTTAAAGACGAAATTCAAGGCTACTACAGTAGAGGCTTATGTCAATTAGATCTGCTTTTAACAGAACAATGAGCTACTATCACACAGCACAAAGAGCGGTAGTATGCAGCGTCTCTTTGACAGCACATTCTTATATGTACATGGAGTCAACCTGAACACGGAAACAGTTATGGCTCCATATACACATCTGATAAGTTCAGTTCTAACCTCAATCAAATAAAGAGCTGGATGGGATACCACCAAATTTTGAACAATGTAGACATACGCTTCTGCAAATCCCTGATAACGACTGACTCGCTGAAGATGATGTATGAAAATGAAATTGAGCTGGCAGATGGCTCTAGCCAAAACCCTTGTTTAAGACACTTATGGGAATCTTCTGCACCTTCATATCTTAAAGGTCAGAGTCACCAGCAACAGAGCGGAATGAAGAGAAGCTACTGCACATACTTGGTTACAGTCAAACCCATTTCTGACCAGCTCTGTTTACTTATCCCCATTACTAACGATGCCTGGTGCCTATTCTAATTACTGACCCGGGCCTGGTACTTATCCTAAGGATGACTGGGCCTGGTACTTAGCCCAGTAAACCACTGGGCCTGGTACTTATCCTAAGGATGACTGGGCCTGGTATTTAGCCCAGTAAACCACTGGGCCTGGTACTTATCCTAAGGATGACTGGGCCTGGTACTTAGCCCAGTAAACCACTGGGCCTGGTACTTATCCTAAGGATGACTGGGCCTGGGACTTAGCCCAGTAAACGACTGGGTCTGGTACTTAGCCCCATTATTTACCAGGCCTGGAACTAACTTTCCCAAAGATCCATTTATACAGCTGCATGAATCAATTCAGTGTAAATAACTTGCTCAAGGGTGCGACTGTAATGCCCTCCCTGGGAATCGAACCTGCAACCTCTGAGGTACAACCCCAGCTTCCATGACACATTACCCAGACATTATCTCTGAAAGGGTGGTCTCATCCTGCCGGTTCCCCTTTCCCATGGTTTTGAAATCCCTAACCTAAACCATAACCCCTATCTCACACTAGGCCTTATCTCTTGTCCCAATCATGACCTGACCCTGACCCACACTGAATGAGTAAAAGCCCTCTTGAAGCCCCTGACATCAATGGACAAGCACGGCTTGTACAGGGTAGCTCTCTGGACAATTTGGCCTCTGCAGACTGCAGACAGGACAGTCGTTACTTCTGGGCATGCTCAGTGACCTCAGGCTCCCTCCGCTCCTATAGATAAGTGACATGGGTTCTTCTGTAGTCCGTCCCCACAAACAAACGATTGTGCTTCTCAGTCACCAGCGGAAAGGGCCCGAGCAAGAGGGCAAAAGCAAATCAGCTCCAACCGGCAGCAGAGCCTGGTGAGGTCATCCAGCTCATTTACAACAACGATATGGCCTGATAGCACCAAAGTTCAAAGTCAATTAAAGCATAATAGAACAAAAAAAAAAAAAAAAAAAAAAAAACGGAACCTACTTACCAAGAAGGTCGTTTTGTGGCATCCAATCAACAAGCTTGGTATTGTTCCCCAAATTACTGGGAGCAATTCCTGAAAACCTAGGGGCAAAAAACAGACATATTTAGGCAAAGAAATGCACTTTTTATCATGCAGTTACTGTATGGATAAGCATGTGCACTGTGAGGGATCATGAGTCTGATATAATGAAATGGCATTGGGCCCTCATAGTCAATGGTAGCACTGAGAAACATTTTTGGGGCCCCTGTCCCACCCTGGGCCCCAGAATCATTCAGGCTTTCACCCCTTTATGTGGCCCATAAGGGTAGGTATTGACACTGCATATGTTTTTTTCATTCTTTTTTTAGATAATATGTTTACAAGTAACTTATCATACGACAACAATACAAATGTTTACCATTGCCATGTCTGATGTATGACAGTTCCAGGACAGAAAAACAGTATTGTGCACCTTGTCAACAGATATGATGAGAAAACACTTCATCATACAAGATATATTGTTTACCCACTTCAATGTGTTTTCTGCCATAAACACTTACTGACTTAATCCATACACTTATTGTGCTTCTGACAATGGCAGAGGTATCATTCATTTCTTTGATCTCGTACAGGTAGTAATGTTGCCTTTGTCTTTGTAGGGGCATCTCTGCTAAATGCAGGTGAATTGAAAATAAGAAAACACGCTCTCTGTTTACCATCTCATTTCAACCCTGTCAAACTCACAGAACCCCTGACAGGATGAAACAATTACAATTTTAAAAAATTTGCATGAACTTCTTTTGCATATCACCTACTTGTAAAACATGTTATTTTACTGAAACAAATTTCTTCAGCTGCCCATCTCCATGGCGATAACCAAACCTCTCAGCCCTCTTACTATGCTACTGCAAGCACATCCATTAGGCATTACTCAAGAAGTTTCAAAGAGTGATATTTTACCACCGACAAAAATTAAGCATATCTATATTGTGACAGTCATTTATAGCATACTCCTTTAGTGCAGCATACAGGACAGGGGCTCATCACCCTCACGCTCATCACCCTCACGCTCCACCCTCACCCTCACGCTCATCACCCTCACGCTCATCACCCTCACGCTCATCACCCTCACACTCATCACCCTCACGCTCATCACCCTCATCACCCTCACGCTCATCACCCTCACCCTCATCACCCTCACGCTCATCACCCTCATCACCCTCACGCTCATCACCCTCATCACCCTCACCTCATCACCCTCATCACCCTCACGCTCCTCACCCTCACGCTCATCACCCTCATGCTCATCACCCTCATCACCCTCACGCTCCTCACCCTCATGCTCACCCTCACCCTCGCTCATCACCCTCACGCTCCTCACCCTCACGCTCATCACCCTCACGCTCCTCACCCTCACGCTCATCACCCTCATCACCCTCACGCTCCTCACCCTCACGCTCATCACCCTCACGCTCCTCACCCTCATCCCACCCTCACGCTCACCCTCACCCTCACGCTCCTCACCCTCACGCTCCTCACCCTCATGCTCATCACCCTCATCACCCACCCTCACGCTCCTCACCCTCACGCTCATCACCCTCACGCTCATCACCCTCACGCTCACCCTCACCTCATCACCCTCACGCTCATCACCCTCACCCTCACTCATCACCCTCACGCTCCTCACATGCTCCTCACCCTCACCCTCACCCTCATCACCCTCACGCTCCCCTCACGCTCCTCACCCTCACGCTCATCACCCTCACCTCATCACCCTCATCACCCTCATCACCCTCACGCTCACTCACCCTCACGCTCATCACCCTCACCATCACCCTCACCCCCTCTCATCACCCTCATCACCCTCACGCTCATCACCCTCATCCCCCTCACCCTCACACTCATCACCTCATCACCCTCACGCTCATCACCCTCACGCTCCTCACCCTCACGCTCATCACCCTCACGCTCATCACCCACGCTCATCACCCTCACGCTCATCACCCTCACCTCCTCACCCTCATCACCTCACGCTCATCACCCTCACGCTCATCACCCTCACGCTCCTCACCCTCATCACCCTCACGCTCCTCACCCTCACGCTCCTCACCCTCACCTCACATCACCCTCACGCTCATCACCCTCATCACCCTCACGCTCATCACCCTCACGCTCCTCACCCTCATCACCCTCACATCACCCTCACGCTCATCACCCTCACGCTCCTCATCCTCACGCTCCTCACCCTCACGCTCATCACCCTCACGCCCTCTCACCCTCACGCTCATCACCCTCACGCTCATCACCTCATCACCCTCACGCTCATCACCCTCACTCCCACCACTTTCCACTCACAAGGTCTGTGATACACTACAGAAATACAAGGTTTAATGAGCTTACTATTATATAATGAAATTCTGGCTTTTCAGGAAAAAGTTTGGAGTATGTCCCTGAAGAGACTAAATTAAGAAAGAATGGTCCTGGCCATACTATAACTATATACCTGTTCATCAAGGAGGTACAGTGTACAGACAACAGAGCCAATGGATGAAACAGCAGCCATTGCTTAATACAGATGATTGTATAAAACAATGGACTGAGAATGCTAAACACATTAAAAATAATAATGCAGTGCGCCCTCCATTTCACCTCCTTCTCAAGCTACTCATTTCTGATCACATTCATGATCACATAATGGATGACTTTATGGAGACTTGCTTGTTTGATTGCCTGCCATGCAAATCATTTTCAACAAATGAAATTCTTGCGTGAGCTGTAACCTGTGCTCTCCGCACCTTGCAAACACTACGGTCGCTAGGCTACCACGCAGGAACCCAGGGGGATGCTTAGGCGGCTGCCGTGTGCCACGCCACGCCCGCTTTTAGCACCTGACATGGACTTCATTTCCTCTGGGGGTTTTCCAGGGTAGTGCCAATATGGTACAGTCGCAATTCTCCCACAGGCCTCCTAGCACGTCACACTGTACCGGGCACAGACTGACTGCAGCATGAACTCTTATAGAGTTTATAGAAGCCCCTCAAGACAAGCTGGATGATGTTTTAAAAATAAAATGGTATGCCTGGAACAATCATTGTATAATTTGTCGAGTAGTTTGTTAAGTGCCTCTCCCTAAACATATATAAAATGATACAAACAATTTGTCTAACATTTGATTAACATGTTTAACGAGTCTCTTTTTCTCAGCACCTTCACAACATCTTGGTTGATGTCTGACATAAAAATAAAGGGCTAGGTTAAAACAAACATTGATGAAATTATCTCATAAGAAATTTTGTGTTGTTTGATGTACTTTGATGTTTTTTGTACTTTAAAATAGAATAGCAAATTCCCTTAAAAGGATTAAAGAGACCAATTGCATATGATTGAATATGCCCAAGAATACAAAATCATGCTACATAAGGCCCACTGCTGTCCAAATGAATGTGTATCCTTCATACGTTTTCCTCTCAGTTAGCAATATAGAACACCGCATGGTAAATGAACTGCCAACACAAGCACCATAAACACTCATATGGCTGTGGGAATCTAAGAGTGGGCTGGACCGTCCAATGGCACCACCCTGCTTCGCGGGCCAGAAGATCAGTCTGTCATGAGCGAGATGCGATCTTAACGCGCACGAGGCCATTAAGTTCGCTAAACTGCCGCTCTGTGTCACGGTGTCACTGCACGGGTGTTTTGCAAGCCTGGTAATGGATAATCTATTCCTGTAGCCCGGTAGTCAATAATTCCTATGCGATGGGCTCTGTCTATTGATCTTCACAAAGATCTCCGCATTCTTCTCGTTCGGGTTTATTTACACAGAGGACACCTCTAACCCAGGTGAACGGTCAGCGCTGGAAACACAGACCACAGTCCCCTCATTCATACACTGATTTTGAATTATTTTGTATTTATATTAGAAAATTAAATTCAGACCAGAGTGTTCAGGATGTAACAGAAACACACAATGCAGATTGTGCTTATCCTGGCTGTAACAATTCTTATATCATCTGTTGTGTACTTGTGTATGGACAATGGTCAAAACATAATTTATTTGAAAAATAATCATTGTAATACTTTCCTTGAATTACCTTGGTCTCTTTAATGGTATATGCAATTCAATCAAAGCTGAATTTGATGTTTTTAATGGCATGGGCTGGTCCATTTTAGAATGGAAATACAGGTTGAGTATCCCTTATCTGAAATGCCTGGGACCAGAAGTGTTTCAGACTTTGGATTTTTTAATATTTTGGAATATTTGCATATACAGCCATTCCCTGACATACATCCATGTTCCGTTCTGACAGACCAGTTATATCTCGAATTGGACATAAGGACGTATGTTAGCATGGCATGTAGAAGTACACATGTAGCATGTAGAAGATGTAAACGATACCTGGATATCATCTGACGGTCACTATCGTACGCACACAGCCGTTAGCACCGGCAGTTGTTTTTGTAATCTTTATATTTACATACATTTTTCTTTTTTTATTAATTTCTACAGTATTTGTTTTTGGTCGTATGTACGGATGGTCGTAAGTCGCATCGATCAGGTGTAAAATTTCCCATTTGTGGCATCATGTCGGCGCTCAAAACGTTTCGCAATTTTGAGCATTTCCAATTTTGGATTTTCAGATTAGGGATGCTCAACCTGTAACACATTTCACGTATCTGTTTGTCTCGATCACATGGCCATGCATACGCCCTCAAAGGGACTGAGTGCATTTGACTGAATTCCAGCTCATATCAGGGTCCCATCAGGAACACTGTGCTCTGAGCATTCCAGAGCTAAAAGTGGTGACAGAGCACCAACACGTTACATCTAGATAACGAGCACACAAGATAAGAGCACAATCAATACCCTGAGCTATTCCTATGGGGAATCAGGCCACACACACACATAGAAGGCCCCTCTTAGGGGGGGGGAACACAAAAGAGCACCCCCTACAGGGGCAGTTCTCTCAGTGGCCAGCAGAGAGGCCGTTCAGTTTGGGGTACTGTACCTCCATATGACCTTCTGAGGTAGGCGACCCAGGGCTCCGGCCAGCTTCTTTGCAATGTCATCAGACAGGTATTTTACACCTGCCCCAAAAGAGACCAGCACAAACCCATTCTCCTCTGCGCTGTTGGCCCAGGATAGAAATTCCTACAAAAAAAAAAAAAAAAGTTTAAAGAAAAAGATTTAAGGGAAGTTTCCATTTCAGTTCAATTCATTTCCCAATTCAGCATGTCTTATTTGCTTTCTTAAATACCCAAAAAATTCTGTCTTTAGAATACATACCATTTTCATTTGTCATTCATACATAAAATTAAATAATGGACACAACTGGCAAAACACAACCCAGGCCAAACAATATGACATTTTGGTTTGGTTTTGGGCCATTAAATTAATGCAAAAAGCTCTTGCCAATATATGTACAATGAATTACCTTTCCTCTTATTTGTTTATACAACTTCTTGACTAATTGCTTTCTCTGTGTTTCTCTGTTTTGGGGTTAACATGCAGGTAACTGTAATGTTTACGATTATACAATGTCTTTTCAGCACAAAGAATCCCTGATGTCATTTCCATCTTCATTTGATTATTATTTGCTTTCAAAATAAATGACCCATAGTGTCCTTATTTCAACAAAGGTGAAGGTTGCGTTAAAAATGACGGTATCTTATTCAGGCTGATTGTGAGCAAGGTGAGGAGCACAGACACACAAAGCTGGGATGCTCTGTACAGCCTTTATTTAAACCTGTGACCCCATTTACATTTTGCACAAAGCAGATCTAACTTCATCACTATAACTTGATTAAATATACTGTTCATATCTGAAAACACATTTCCTCTCTAATGGATCTAACCCAAACAACACAGAGGTAAAAAATGATAAATATCTGAGCATACTTTTAATAACTGACCGACTGAATGAATTAATAAAATAAATGAAATATCAACCAAAAATATACACCACAGTTGGATCAATACCAGCCTGCAGCTTGTTATTTGAAAGTAAATATTTTTTGAGAATGTGCCTGACTAAACAATATTGTGACATCCCCACACCAGAATACTAAGATTATGGAGTGGATATAGTGTCATACACTCCTGTTTCTTGCACCCTAGCCTTGTTACTACGATCTCAGACTGTGACCTCGTTTGACTCTTGCCTAGGGATGATGGGCGTGGCTTTGAGGTTGCCAGAACAATGGAAACCTTCATCTTGTAACACTACCAGCGCAAAGGATGAGACTTCACACTAAAATACATTTTACTACAGACATTATGTCAATATTGAACTTCACTAAGACACATTAGGCATTTTAACCAAACTTTTGGTTAAAATTCATAGGCAGATACTGCAGGTACTTGCATGTGGAGTGATGGTTAAAAAAAACAATATCACACCATATTAATGTTTAAGCAGTATGCCCAATGTAGTACAACTGAAGTACAAAAATGTATGCACAGTCTTGCAGTAAATAACCTGTATAATATGCTTATCCAAAAATGGCTAATCTTCTGTTTTTGTCACTGCTTATCAGAATCACATGTGAACTTGTCATCCTACACGTGGTTCTGCGGACAGTTTTTATGTTCAGCTTGAATACCAAATTGTTTCAATTCAGTGTATTTTTGAACATTTACCAGATATGACTCTATAATTCACGAAGCTGTGAGAATAATAAAGTTCGCCGGCCCAAACAGTCCTTGCCAAAGCACACAGAACATATCTAAAACAAGCACGTATTTTGGCCTTTGCATTTTAATTTTCATTCTGTCTCAAAATCTTGTACTTCTCAGAGCTCAGTGGGGTATCAGTTTGAATCCTTAATGCTATTTTCAATTGTATATTCCTACTGGTAAACTGACAGGTGCTGTGTGAGTGTACTGGAAGTCTTTGTGTTCACGTTGCTATAGCCTATTCCAGTGTGGTTTAGCAGACGTGCTGTGGAAGTATTTACCAATAGCACTCTTTATTACTGTGTGTTAACACAGACTGCTCACCCGGGCCTGCTGCCCTTTTTTTTCCCTCTCCTTTTTTGGCAATTGAACTGAAATTCAATTCACTTGCACAAGAGATGTCTTTATTGGCAGACCTCCCTTGTACTATTAACATTGACACTAAAGGGCTGGGCGGAGCTTGCCATTCATTATAATGCGTTTTCTTTGATATTTCATTTGTTGAGAGGACAATGGGAGGTCCCATGGGGTGAACTGCTTTCCTCTGAATGGAGGGTCATATGCTCTGTACTATGTCATTGACCTTATTTGCTAGGCTTAGCTGTGTGCTTTGGCTGTGCCCTGTGCCCATCCTTCCCTTCCATTCATTTTTTTAGTCAGTATTGCTCATTGTTCCTTAGTCTTAAATTTAAAAAAAAAAATGCATGAGCTTTATAACTTCCAAATACATTATCCTATGGTTCTCAACTCTA
This sequence comes from Albula goreensis, assembly GCA_022829145.1. Classification (NCBI taxonomy): domain Eukaryota; kingdom Metazoa; phylum Chordata; class Actinopteri; order Albuliformes; family Albulidae; genus Albula; species Albula goreensis. Next base: position 23,653,733 of record CM040758.1, on the reverse strand, counting down.
AAAAATGAAGCATGCTTATCCCAGTATAATCTATACATGTTCAGAGGACATGGAGTAGAATGACCAAATCTCAAACCAAAAAAAAGGCTTTCAATGGTACCTCCAGCAGGCAAAACTGTAGCATACACAATGCTAAATACATGTAAATGATATCCTCAGAAAAAAATGAGCTTCAATACAAAGGAAGTAATGACCGCACTGGAGGAAAAGTAATTCAACTTGAGCATGGAATAGTGCCAGCTAACAAATCACGGAAACACAAATTGCACACGGTTCTGGACAATACTGCCAACATTTTAAATGGAAGCCTGCTGAATTAAATATGAAATGAAAGGTAACTCGTGACTGCGGGTCTCCATTACTCAGGGCAATGAGACCAGCCAGCCTTTCTCGGGTGCACTCTGAACTGAGCGTGTGCGGTGCCTGCAGGGTCCCTGCTAGTGGCTGTATACGTTTGGTCAGGGGAGGGGAAAAGAAAGAGAGAGAGAGAGAGAGAGAGAGAGAGAGAGGGGAAAAAAAAGGTTCATTTCAGCAAACAGAGGACACGCAGCTGCATCTGCGAAGCCGAGCGAGGGCTGGCAGTGACAAGCGGCGGAGGACACTGGGCCCAGTGTCCGCCGGCCGGAGTCAACAATGGGCACATTTAAGGAGAGGCCGCATAATGTCTAAACATTCTACAATACTTCATTGGGAGTTTTGGAATTCGGCATTCCAAAACCGCGCCGCGGATGCTGCCTGCCACTTCTTGTAACCCACTTGGTATTGACCGTGATGCTATAAGCGATGGGCTCTGAATTGAGAACGGTCGTCTTTGTGGTCGCCCCTGAACCGCTAGATGCAAAATGTAGCACAGGCATGTCCTCTTTTTATATATGAATATATATATATATATAGAAGAAAGAAAGAAGATGAAATTCTCATGCATGACCCCATATATGTCTGATTTCCACAAATTTCATAAAGATCTATAATAACACAACAATATGGATCATATGGTTGGAAAAATACTTGTGAGACAGAACATAAAGGTACAGCGAAAGATGGAAACTGAAATACATTCACGCGATGAAGTGCTAATTTCCCTTTGGCAGTCGTATGACAGTGCAAAGTCCTTTTCACTTCCTGCATTTAAGTACTTTGCATGAAAGGAAGATAATTAAATGTGATTGGTCTGAATTAGTCCACAGCCTGACAGAGGAAATGCAGCAGAACCTCAGCGATATCAGAATATATTAGACGGAGGATGTGTATCTTTCATATATATGAAATGTTTGCGCTTTGATGCAAAAATACACTGGCATTAAGTGATTAATAAAAGAACTGGTTGCAATCTTACCAATTACATAATGGTGGCACTGAGGTGTCTGAAAGGTGCAAATTTTTGGGACCTTTGGCCTACGCAAACTTTGACACCATTTTCTTTATATGAATCTCAGTTAACTTCCCCACATTGTATTCTAATGCAGTACTGCTGAGACGTGTCACTCGGTCCAGCTTTCATCGCACTGTATTTTACTGTAAGTTTAACACTTAATGCCAGGTTCTTGGGTGTGGATTAAGCTTAGCCCAAGAATAAAAACATTTTCCAATGGAGATGGCCATTGAAGTTCTCATTCAATTTAGAGGAAGGCTTAATGTACATCTAGGGACGTGTCTCTTGCATTTTTACAGTGATGCAGTGATAAAGTAAAACAAACCACATGTGCCCCTACTGGTTTCATAACACAGTCAGCTGACTAGTCATACACATAACATAGATAACTCACATTGATATGGTTTGGCTGCATATGCTAGCTCTGCCTCCACACCTTCTTTTTGGTTTACCTGTGACTCTGATTATCATATCTCTGAGGCGGTGCTGTGATCAGGCTGAACTAAAACGTGGAGTGGAGTACTCACTTGTGGTAGTGGGCTTGGTGGTTTGGTAAGAATGCCCCCGACGTAGACCACGTGTGGGAGCGTGGGCCGAGGGAACTCCAGGGCCATGTCCGTGCAGAGCATCCACAGCCTGCTGCCCTGCACCAGGTCGTGCATGGACACCTGGGGCTGGACGTTGTACTTCTTCATTATCCGGTCGTACTTGGGCAGCACCAAAAACTGGACCCCGAAACGCGAGACCAGGTAAACAGCTGTGTTTGTAATCCTCTGGAGGAGGCTCATCTTGTCGGTTAGGAGGGAGTTGAACTCCGGCACGTAGGCCAAAGGGGCGGGAGCCCCGACTTCGGCCGGGTACCAGAGGCCCGTGCTGAAGACGGCGTACCGGACGCCGAGCAGGTGGGCGATGACAAAGCCGCACATCTCGTTGGGGTCGACCAGGAGCAGGTCGAACTTCTCCTCCTTGAGGCGGCTCATGACGTTCTCGCTGCCCACCATGGCGTCACAGTTCTGGGAGTAGTGCTCCAGGATGTCGAAGAGCTCCAGCGCCGTCAGGCGCCCCGAGAAAATGTTCTGCACCTTGGACTGGAGGAAGTCGTCCGCCGTGGTGCTGTTGAAGATACCCGGGTAGCGCTGTAGGCGGTAGTGTTCAGAATGGGGCACCTCTCGCCCCTCGGACACCAGGAAAACCGTGTCATGCCCCTCCTGGTGCAGGGCGGACGCCAGAGTCTTGAAGATGTACAGGTGGCTCTCGAACATGATAGGAGGCACGATCACAATTTTGGCAGCCCGTGTCAAGCTAGCAGCGACGCACCACAGAAACACAGTAATGGCAGGATACAACTTCATGGCTGTGGAAGGAGGGGGAAAAAAAAGCCAGGGTCAAGCTAGCAGCGACGCACCACAGAAACACAGTAATGGCAGGATACAACTTCATGGCTGTGGAAGGAGGGGGAAAAAAAAAACAAAAAATGAAAATCAAAAAAAACAAAAAACAAAACAAAGACATAGTGAATGAGACAGTGTCAGTAGATACATGACAAAACGGCGCAGAATGAACCTTAAATCACGCCTTTCTGTGAATGACCATCTGCTACCTTTTGTCTTGCTTTGCAAGCCATCTGGGATTCTGGGTATAAAGTTTTTTTTGTTTGGATCTGCCCACATTAAAGGACAACGCCCATTACTGGACAATATTACATATCCATACTGAATATGTTTTTTCTTGGCATGAACATGAGCACACAAACAATGGCAAACTGACTAAGCTTTTAAAGCAGTTACACCCAAAAGGAAAGTATTTGCATCACAACTAGTCATGTTCATGTACAGGAATCCTCATCTAATGTCTGCATTGATCTTTGCATCAGTAGGTATATTGTTGCTTTGATTGCCTTCCTGACAGTTTATGCAAGTAAAAACTTTGTTTACATTCCAGCGTATTTAACAGTGTCTTGTTCACTTCCTCCTTGTCACATTTTTTTGTTGGGTAAACATTTACACCTGTTATCATATCACTGCCAACTTGCACAGCTTAAATTTTTGAAACACTTAAACACTTAAACGTCTGTATATTCAGTGACACAATTCAGGGCAGGCTACTTTTTTAAGGGTACAATGGGAAAGCTATGCCTATAGATCAGACCTGGAAACTCGCTTGATACCCTTTACCAGGGGTGCTGCTAGACTTTTAGCAGTACTGGGGCACAGGCCCAGAGCTCACATCCTCACACATGCAATTTATGGTAAATGGCAAAAACGAGTAATTTTTCTTTACTGGGGCACAATTAAATAGGGTCTGGTGACGCCCCTGACCTTTACCCTACACTGCCCCAGCAAGAGTCTATCATTAGCCTCGCAAAAAAAAAAACTCATGTTAACAGTACAAAACCATGTGCACTGCATGTGACTATCAGCAATTTGCACTTTGGTTTGTCAAGCTGTCGCTGCAGAGGTCCGGCTGTCACACCAATAAAATTTACAACGTTGACGTATTATTTCTAGCCTCTGATTGCATTTAAACCTAAAAAAAAAAAAAAAAGTTTTTTACAGATTCTGTTTCTGCTAATTTACACTCTACATGAGGGTGGGGAAACCACAGACTGTAGCCACTTGCTAACTGTAAGAGCTTTGCATTTCCAGCTAGCCTCTCAACATTTGGCAGGACCCTAGTGAAATGGCTGGGCTACAGGAAAGGTACAGCAAGTTAAATTAGAGAATAGCTCGTTCGGCCACAATTGTGTTACTTTGTACATATGGAATTGTACAAAGTACAATTGTACATTTGCTGAATCAATAGAAGTACTTTTCTCATGGGTTCAATGGCAGTGTCGCCGAATGGGAATTAAACCAGTAGTTTCTAAGTTACAACTTAAGTATGCTAACAGTTATGTTACACTGATGCCTTCACACACTGCGACTGTACAGTAGGACTACAGAGCCGGGGCACGTCAGCAGGTGACCGAGTGACCGACCGAAACCGGTCGCCGGTGAGCAGTGGAGCGGTGTGGCTGCCTTGACAACCAGACCTCTCCCTTCTGTTTCTGAGATGTGTCCTGCAGCACATATCTCAGGCATGGTCTACTCTGGAACATGTGAATACTCTGGACGGATCACCGGGCTTTGCACCATTGTGTTAGCTGGTTGTGCTAAGTAAGAGTGCACATTCATTTTCAGACGTATCCTCTTTATGAAATCACAGGGGCTACACTAAATAAAACATAGAGACAGGAAAAAAAAGGGTAGCTACTTAAACACTATATCAACCATACCATACTATATCAAACATACTTGTTCATAAAGACGCATTTCATTTTCTCATGGAAGTCTGCCAGTAGGGGTATTACTGATAAACACCATAAACACGCTTTGGAAAAGATTTCAAAATAATATTCTGTTCACCAAGAGGTGGAAAGAACACATTTCTTAATTTTTTCTTCCACTCCATCACAGTAGTACACCACATTTTACAGTGCCTCAAACCATCATGAATCACAGCAGTTGTTTGTTGAACAACTTACCAAATAAGCAATACAATCTTTACGATCATGGAGACTGATAAGACACTGGTTTGTAAATGCCATTGTACCAATAGTTCAGAGAAAACAAGTAATACCGAAAGCAACTAGATCTGTATCAAAGCACATTGTTAATGTTTCAGAGGATCTGTTCACGGCACAAATGGGAGCTCTCGTTAATTTGAGGTCATTTCCCAGCAGTTCTGCTGTTTCCCATAGCACATACCTTGCTAAATCCAGATTTTTATTCTGCTCTTATCTCTAAAAGATTGTGAAGTGCAACTTATGGTCATTATAAATTTCATTCACTGAACTGTGGTTTGATGAAGTATAACAGTATAATAGTCCAAGGGCCAAGTAGTTCATACCTAATCTTATCTTCCACCAAATCAACTCTCTTAGTGTCAGAATATGATTGAGAACAATTAAGAAGTTGGAGGTGGTCAATACAAATCTACCCAAATAGCTGGAATAATGAATATCATTGGTAAGGTTTGCAGCATACAGTAAGAAGAAACCAGTACAGGGTGGCACAAACAAAGTAGGTACACACAATGTTACTAAAGAAAATAATGGACAATCAGCATCCGACCATCCCTAAAGATCTGTAAGCCCTGTGTTTGTCACCGATTCCCATGTAAACGCTGGAGCCTGTGAAAGGTCACAACAGGTTTGAGGGAAAATCCATCACAGGAAAAAAAAAAAATCATTTATTGCCTGCACTGACACTTTTTTCAAAATGAATGAAACGCTTACACTGGGGTTAACGAGGAGTGCCAAGAACACACCTAATTTAAAAGTTTCCACGGAGACCATACGTGCCGATATGTGTATGAAAGTTTATCAGCAGAGGTTCCCCTATAAACATTTTTCTGTTGTTGACTTCTGGCACTCTGTAAAGATTTCATCAAACCTCAGCCAAAAAAATTGTGTAATTGTGAATAAAAGAGCTGAATAGCAGGCCATAGCATTTTGTTTTACTTCTGAGAATATTTACACATCTTACATAAATTTATAATGTTTTCTGGCAGCTGACTAAAGCTTAATAATGACCACTTTCTGGCCATTTTGTTCTTGCGTTAGCTGAAATGTTTTCAGACAATAGCAGCTGAACAACAGCAGTACTAATCATGGCCGCCCACGAGGCAGGGTGACGCAAAACTGGACTTAACATCACCCAGGAGTGCCCACGCCTAATCACTCGCCAGTGACCCCTACTGGTCAGTTACAGTCTGCCGACCAAAGCTGTACATTGCAGGTTATTCAGTGGCTCATGTCTTTGCCAGGTCAACTTGTGGGCGGAAATCAAGTGGCTGCTTGACCTTACACATTTCAGGGAGGACAGACATGTGCTTTTGCCCTCTCCCAACTGGAGGTTACAGCCATAAGTGCTCCACTATATGCTGTTTAACACTAAGCCAACATGCACCTCGCGTGAAATCTACGATAATTACGTTATCAGTAAGCACCATGGACCCCTGAAGCTTTTTCACATCATTGATTTTTACATTTAAATTAATATGATCTACATTTACATCCTGCTGTATGATAGTACTTGCTGTATATTGTGTAAAAAGAAAAAAAAGCTCTTTTTTTACCGTCAAACAGAAGTGTTTCTCCTGATTCAATACAGAATGTAATTCACAAGCACTGTGTAAACACTAAAATCTCTAATATGATCATTCAAATAAAAAAAAATTACTTTTTTGACTTTCATTTTCATGTTTGCAGCCAAATTAAATTACATGGCTAATTTCACATGTTGGCAGTCATCACGCCGCTGTGTCACTCTTACATTCCCTGAGGAGCACACTGAAGTGTAACGGGTTGTGCTAGCAGGCTAAAGTAGTAACATTAACTTAACTGGCAACCAAAGTGGGATGCAATGCCATTTTTTTCCAGCATGAAACCAGAGAGAAGAAAAGGCCTCACTGCTGAGCACCTGTGATGCATTTAGGATACAAATTGCAGCCATACCTCCTGTAGATTTGACCTGGCTTTCACTCACTAATGATAATGCTTCAAGCCTTGCTTTCAAGCCGTTTCTTCTCAGCCAACCTTACGTACAGGACGTTTGGTGAAAAACGTGGACGTAGCAAACAGGAACAAACAGACCATAGCGAGCAGAAGAGGCTGCTATGCAGACAGCCTCCACTGCTGATAGTCACTTTGCTACACTTTCTGGCCTTGTCTTCCGACATTCTGATTGGTGCCACCAGATGGTGGATTTAGCCAATCATGAGCCAGCTCTGTCGTGGGGATTTTTCAGAAACGGTAAACAGATCGTTGCTATGGTAACAGAACATGTCCCTCCCATTAGTATGAGCAGAGCTGAGCCACAATCAAGCTAAAGAATGTGTCATGATCTTAGGGTAATGACAGTTATGAACCTGCTGAGTGAGTTTAGTGCTTCAGTGCATGGTTTATTTAAAGGTAGAAGCTGACCAGACAACATTCCCAGCTCAGACATTCCCAGCTTCATTGTGGTATGTGTGTCTTGTTTATTTATTTACTTATTTATTATTATTTTTTATACAACCTGCCATCTCCATCCACAGCAACCTAAGAGGACTGCACAAAGTGACACCTCTGAAGGGCGAACACTCCCAAAAACATCCGTGTGTGTGTCTACAGTCATAGACTCAAGATATCAAGCCCTCAGACTGGTCAAACTGGATCTGGCCACTGAGCCGATCTGTGGGTATGAAAATCATCCGATGTGCACTGAGCTGGATATCCCTAATGAAACCTTTCCTTTCATTTTAAGTGCTTAGCTCAAGGCCACTCTAACCACATTCAAATAGTCACTCCAAAGGTGTAACTATTAAATAAAATAAATAAGTGATGGATGGATGGAAGGTTCACATGGATATTCAAAGTTGCTTTGAATAAATCATTTAAACATGTGCATGCTATCAATGGGTAACGTAAACTGTTTTCCCCTACACACTATGTGTGCTCAAGCTTTCATAAAAATACAACATTCGGTACATTGCTATGGTCGAGAAAGTCATGCTAAAACATATTACTTCCTGATACTAAAGTCAGTCAGCAGATAGCCTCATTCAGTGCCAATCGCTCGAGAAACCGTTAACGTTAGCGGTAAAGTAACGCTGACCTGCTTAACAATATTCTCTGACCAGAGAGCAGAGGTACAATATCAGTAAAGCACAACTGGAGTTACGTGTATGACCCAGATACAAGTCAAGGTAAATACCTTTGCACTCTGCACAATAAAATACCTCACAGAATCAACAATTGCTGGAGGCTATTCAATTGCAGAGAAGAAGTCTAAGGAGGTGGGTCACAAATAAAATGAACAATTAGCACTAGCCAAACGGATCAAATTGTAGCAAAACTACCTTCAACGTACAATATATCAGACTGATGAAACACTGACTTAGATTTTTTGTGTATAATGAAGTAATTGCTGCTGTTTTTTGCAGGTGAAATACGAGGGCAGATAAATTTTAATTTTATAGCAAATATGAATGCAATTATTATTTGGAAATACTGGACATTATTCATTACTGCACAACTATATACAACCATAGTACGTAATGATAAAAGGTAGGCATAAACGAGCACATTTACAAAAGAAAATAAACACAGTCAAAGAGCTTTTTAAAGTGCTATAGCAGTACGTATGCTCATACTTGAAATACCGTACTGTAAATGTACGTATGGGATGTGCCCTCGAAAATAAAATGGAAGGCTGTTTTCCTGCTTCCTCTATTATAGGAAATCGGATTCATTTAAGAGGTAATACAAGGGCATTACCTGGTGCGTGATCACTGCTGTCAATCACCTCAGAGAGACAAAAAATGAGGAAGAGCGCTTCACCTGCTAGGCCTGGGAGAGCACCGATGTGTGGAAATGTTTATAAAAACAAACGCAGGTAAACCAAGCAATAAGAACACTAGTAGGTGAGAGCGATTGGGAGTCTCACAAATTAATTTAGAATAAATGTAAATCAAAAGGCCGTTATTTCAGTCATTTTATTATCCACGGGAATTAAGAGGGTATACTTTAATTTGTAATGTAATGATCGCAATAAGTATTACTGTAGCACTGTAAAACGCTCCACTTTTAAAGTTAACACGCATGTGCAGCGAGTGTGCATATAAGAAAGTAGGTTGATGGCATAGGCTAGTTAATTCAGAGAAACTGAATCAACTCAAATATTTATTAATACTCACATATACTTACGTATTTATAAAATACATACATTTGTTTTAGTATCTTTTGTATTGTATCAGTCAATTTAAATCACTACAAAACGTCTACAATCAACATTAGGTGACGTTTTGATATGAAACTTGATAAACTCCATACTTCGCTGTCTTTCCACATCAAGTATGGAGTTAAGTTTCTGACCAATGCCTCCGGTGGAAATTCACTTAAGTAATCGATCAGACTTTGAAATTAGATATGGAAAATTCCAAAAATCCATCTATAGATTATAAATTAAGTGAAACCGGACTGAAACTATTCACTCACCATAGGAAAACCGATCTAGCCACCATAGAGTGCTTTTTAGCAATAACGCATCCAGGTGCAATTATCATTAGGTCGACCCATTTACATCAGTTCTATAAATTAACCCATAAGATTGCCTACCTTGTTAGTTGACCAGGACTGACGAGTGCTTTGAGCCTGCTCCAACCACAAGTCAGTTAAACGAGTTGTCAAATATATCCAAAGAAATGTACTTTTAGCGGGCGGTACCCAACCACTTGTTCCCAGTTTGAGTTGGCGACCTCCGGCACCCCGGTTTCACAGTAGCCTAGATCGGGCACATTGGTAGAGACAGCCTGCGTTACAGGAGGCGGGGCAGCGAAGATCTAATTCAAGAGGTTTGAAGGGAGTGGCAATATGGCTCATAGGTAAACAATGACGAGATACACCTGCCCTTTAAGTACTCCTAGGATGTAAAAATGGCATCAGGCAGAGTGTATCTGCCGTCGGCGCCGACGTTTATTTCCCCTATATCAACAGGTAATTTCCAATGTCCTTCAATAAAGTGTTGGACAGTAAGGCAAATTCCTAGGGACGTATCTACAAGTTACACGCCCAAATAAAACACGTCAAGACACATCATCAACGCTGATTAGCCCTATATTTTCGCTTGTGTCGCGTGGGATTGCTTATTTTTTTCTGTGATATATTACAATTTCAGTAGCCAACAACAGTCTTTATATTTTTTTCGCATGATTGTCACTGGAAAGCTTGAGAAAAATCACTGAAGGGTGATCCGTGACGGGAACTGTATGTGGCTTTTCTTCGGTGTAGTGCACTTTTTCCATATAGTTCACTTTGCCCAGCATCAAGGGAAAAAAAAAAAAAATAAAAGTACCATGATAATAAAATTCATTCCCCTACATGTCACGTTGTAGTAGGCTAGGGTTGTAAAAATGTATTCCTCTTCTTCTTCTTTTTATGATTATTATTATTATTATTATTATTATTATTATTATTATTATTATATTCAGGTTTGTCCAGTATATTGCAAATGAGATGACTGACTAAACGGGAAGTGAGACACCTACTGGTTTCATGCCAATACTACCTACATTCACTTTCATTAAAGCTTGTTTATTTTGATTATCTACTTAGACAAGTTTTTTTTAACAGTAAACATATAATATTTGTTGTTTCTGTGCGTATAAAAAAATATTTTTGACATTATAGAGTATGTGTACTTCAGAACTGACTAATTAATTGAAAAGTAATTTTTTGGTCCCTGTAAAGCATATAGCAACTTTATTTTAATATAAATGAAGAACCACGCAGTGTGCAGATTACTTCATTATTGTAAGTTCAATTATTGTAATGAAAATAGACAGATGTAAATAGGATCAGCTTAGTAGTGCGCCTCGCGCCTGTGGAGAGAACCTGAGGCCGCGGGGCTCTGAATCATTAATGCATCGCTTTCGTCAGATACCGTTTCACCGTGCTGTCCTCCGCTTTTTGTTCCGTACTCCAGAAGCGCCCCGGGCTATAAGACTGACCGTAGCTTACAGCTCTTTAAGTGCTCCGAAAATGAGGCCTGAATGGGCATTCCATTTCATAAAACATAAACTATAATTATCTATCCCTAGGTAACCTGTTGCTAATGAGATTTTTACCAGCCTAAATGTTCCTTTTCATGTAATTGCTTTGTATTATGATAATGTACTTATTAAAGTTGGCAGGAGCTTACTTAACATTTTACTGATAAACAGTACAACTGACATGCTATCTCATTTGTTCACACACTTCTCATCCTCACACAAAACACAGACACCTGTCCTGACCACTCCAAAAAGGTCTACTACGAGTACACCTGAGAGCTGAAAGAGGACACAGTCCAGGTAGAGCAGCCTGCTGAATCTATTAGTCTGGCCCAAATATCTCAAGTGAAAAATGTGTGTGTGTGTGTGTGTGTGTGTGTGTGTGTGTGTGTGTGTGTGTGTGTGTGTGTGTGTGTGTGTGTGTGTGTGTGTGTTTGTGCATATGCACATTTATGCAGATCTGTGTGTGTGGGTGTTTATATCCATGGGGTTAGAAGTCATACATGCACGCATGTGTGTTTGTGTATATGGTAAACAATATAATGTTTACCCTGGTTGGCGCTTAGTATTTATGGTACTAAACCTCTTGGCAGTAGCTGGGGCAAGAGCTTAATCAAGGTCTTTGTCATCTAAAAACAGCAACATAACCATTTACTCTGCCTGCCTCGCTGTATCTTAGTAAATCACACTTTTTCTTTACCCTAGGGCGTTTGCTAATGTTAATGATGTCCACAGGCATGAGTGTGAGGTGAAGACACTGCCAGAGAAACTGCAAGGGTGTCCAGAGGGCATTACTTGAATTAATCGGGACAAGTAACGTTACGAGAGTCTGAAATAAATGCCGGTTAAAGTTCACCCTGATAGGAAATGCTCCAGTACTTTTACTATGTTTAGAATTGCTTTGTTAAAGGAGCTGAGCGAGTCACTCAGTCCCGCATGAATACAGGTGAAAGGGCCACTCCATCTGAATGAACCCCCTCACTTCACCCTGAAGATATGCTTTTAAAAATGGAGCCAGCGCATAGGGGCATGTGACTTCACCAACCAGCTGGGCGAGTAACACCACTTCGCTTGCTCCATAACTTCATGATAATGAAGTTGCATGACAGGACACCCACATCACATCTGCAATGCATACTTACACCATGGCCAATGGGAAATTGTGTTAGGAGGAAGTTAGAAAATGTACGTTCTTGGTCTAAGTGGTTACTGATAATTTCTCAGGCATGTCCATTTTCATACTTGGATCGTTGCGTAACACCATTTCCTACCACTGGATGTGGATATACAGCTGAAAAAGCGTTTGAAGGAGTCAAACGGGCCTTTAAAAGAGGCGAGGCTTTGACATGAGGTGGACTGAAAGCGTTAGCCTCGTCTGCGCCCCCAGGCCCGGAGCAGCGGAGGAAGCTGACAGTGCTGTAAACTATGAGTTTAAGCACTGCAGGTGCTCCTGGGAAAGCAGCTTGAGGACGGGCGAGTCAGCAACATTGTCTGTGATGTCTGAAGCCGGGTTCTCACCTTTCCTTCTTCCCCAACAAAAGAGGAGAAAAAAAAACCAAGAGATAAGCATCACGGAGCAAACAAACACAAAGAGAAGGGGCATCACTAGACACCACTTATGAAATGGGCCTAACTCCCACTGCAGGGCTGGTCTGTTTGTACTGTAGACATCATTCAACTGATTCACAAGAGCTCTCCACCAATCACAAGCTCCCGCATGCACAATCCAGGCCTTTAAACAAAGATAACTGTTCCAGCCAATGGGATCACAATATAGTGTCCTGCAAAGGTACACAGTGATGGAATTAACTAACGTACAATGTACTACATTTGTTTTAATCTGCATGTGAACAGCCATCTAACGGTTTTTGAACATTCTCAGAAAGTTCACTCACATATGTACATTTGGTTTTCTCCTGGACCGTATTTGCCTAGAATGTTTTTTTTAAAATCTATGTCATTGGCATGGCTAGTTTGGAACTTTGGACCCATAAAGTGTTCAAAGACTTGGGTAATGTGGTTGTATAATGTTGTTCTCCTTCTGACACCGTCTCGCATCACAGTGAGAATGTAATTGGAATATTCCCCGATCGTCTCTGGAAAAGTTTTGTGTTCCTTTTGTGGTTTGAAAACTGTTGGAGGCCTTTGCTCCGCTTGCATCCTCTTAGGTTTTGCACAGTCTTTATCTATGCCGTACAACTCCTTCCACGCCGCCTCTGCTTGCATGCCTTAAGAGACAAAGGCATGCTATGTAGGCCTGGGGATTAACAATGACCTATTGACGCATGGCAAATCACAATTCGTACAAATGGACATTTCTTCGCAACACTGAAGGTTTTGTTGGAACGTCTCACGCCCAGGGGACAGAAATGCCATGACTCAACACATCGCAGCAGTGCCCATTGGTTCGATCTCCTCGCTTTTTTTTCTGTTTTTTTTTTTTTTCAAAGAATCAGGCAAACAGTGGCCAACTTATTTAGCATTTCTGTAATTTTTCACTTTCAAACAGCAATCGAATTAATGAGTTGAAGGCCCCAGGAAAGAGAGAAAGCACACTTTTCAGAGAAACCCCATAATGCTGTTTCACCCCCACCCCCAGATAAAGAAGTACGGCGGTACAAAATTCTGTAAAGATTTCAGCTTAAGGGCTATTAGAACTATTCTCTGAAGAATCATTAGCGTTTACCTTTCAGTTGTCATTCAGTATACATGTCTAAACCCTGCTGTGCATTGTCTAAGAAACGTACCCAGTTCATTTCTTCATTTCATCAGTAAACGTCGGTTTTAACGCTCCGGAAATGTTGACGTGTTTTGAGTCTCATTTGTTTGGGAGGATCCCAGAGTCTCTCTGGCTGTTGTTTTGTTTTACGGGTGAGGACAGGCTAAAGCTGGAGATTTAAACTCATGGTAGACTGGCTTTTATTCACATGAATACCTGAGTGAATTTTTATATGTCACCGCAAATCTTGAAAAGTGAACATGAGTAGGTCAGTGGTGGTTTCATAACATTTCAGACGGGTGTGGGGGCACACTGGGGCACATAGTTATTTTTGGGACACCAAGTATAATAAGCATTAATCACATTTTTATCTGGAGAGCAAACCTCACCCTTTGATGCAGTAGTGAGGCCAATCACCAGAGCTCAATCAATAATTAAGGGCCAGACATGGAGTTTGCTCCAAGCACTAGGTAAATAATAAAACAGAAAACTCATCTGAAAAAATGAAAATATAAATAAATAATATAGCAGACGGTTTTTGCTGCAGTAATTAAATGTGTTTGTATGCCTTCAGGAAGAAGGTACACTCTTTAAAAAAGGTTTCATATTGTAGAAGAACTGCTCACCTGTGGGCTGAGCCTTGCAGGATGGACCCATTGTACATGTGGACACAGTTCCTGTCGGGCAATGTTAGAGAAAATTACCATGGAGAATCACCATGGTAACTTTACTCCATGGCTGTATAATGTCCTGCCTAACCTTACCTTATCTAACCCATTTTTTTTTCTAAGAGTGAACATTTGATCCATTCACTGCTATTGAGATTTGACTCTGAGGTTACTTTGCATGTATTCAAAAAAAAAAAAAAAAAAGAGACACAGATCTATCAAAGTGAGATGGAATTAGAGATACAAAGCTTCAAAGAAAGGGTTCTCAAAACAAAAATGGGCCATAAAAAACCATAACCATTATCTCCAAAGCCTTAGAAAACGGGAACAAAGACCTAGGTGTACATTTTTCCCTATCATATTCTTCATTATTTCACCAACAACCATTTCCTAGAAGAGGCCTGGACCCAGGAGACAGCATATTGTTAATTAGAGAGCAGCAACAACAAATGCTGTAAGGCCAGGATATCTGCGATAAGCGGCTAACGCCAATCTGCATTGAATTTCCTGGGAAGAGGCTAGGCTAAAGGGCGGAGATGATACGTGATATCAATGGGAGAGGTCATTGGACTGTATGTTTTTTCTCATGACCGCTGCCCACTCATGAAAACGTGCCCATATCTGGATATCTATAAGCTGGAATGTTGCATGCAACATTGCTATAAATCCTCACGCTCTGTGAAAAAGCTATTGTGTAGCGCCCAAAGGACAGCAATGGCTTGCTGCTGGGGTGTAACCCTCCAAGCCTGGCCCCCATTGCGCCTCCATTGTGTATTTACTGAGTCTCTGAGGATAGAGTACAAAGCTAACGAATGAGGAATTATTACTGTACCTTTGAAGAGACACGTTTTGTTCTCTAGTGTACATAAACACACCTCATGACCCTTTTTTGAGTGTATATTGTGTGGTGTGTGTGTGTTTGCGCGCACATTTGTATGAACGTATGAAATATAAAATAAAAGTAGGTATACCAATTTTTTCTGAAATTCTGCATTCAGAGCCATCACTGAAATGTGGAAATATCAGAACTGTAATTTCATTGCAGCTCTGTGTATGATAGTGTTGTCATAAAGGAAACTCCCCAGTCATCAAACGTAATGTCACAAATGGCTTCCTTACATGCCACAGGCTAACCCATTAGTGCTCCCTCACCCCACACCCCACCCCACCCCACCCCACCCCCAACACGACATGTGATTTCAAAACAGCTGCTGCTAGAATTCCCCAGGCTGATGTTACTATGGACACACAAGTTAGCAACCAGAATGAGTCTGAGAGCCAAACATACACTACTACCCCCCGTCTCCTCCCTTCACCACCTCTTCACTAACGGTAACTAGGTGGATGGGAGAGTATCACCTTGGTTTAAGCCAAAACCATCCCAAAATACAGGTTAACCCTAGAGGAGTGCCCCAAAACTTTGACTGTACCGAGAATAGAGAACTGCATAAATGGACATTGTTCACTTGAAGTTACAATTTGTACAAAAAGCATTATAAGTAAACACAGCAGGGGAAGTTTTACGATGCTATGCTCACCATGGGGATAGGGAAGTTATCAGCAGCCATTCCTCTGACTGCTGATCCATGTATCACTCTAATTCATCAGCTGATGTCTCAGTTTTACTGCACTAATATGGTGTCCATCCCTCACCAATAAATCTCTCAAACACAGATAATTTAATGATTTGACGTTTTCATTTGCTTTCCCACCGGTGATAGCACGGCCTCTATGTTTGTATTGCTGTCTCTTCAGTTTCACAGTGCTTGGGTTGCCATGGTCACAGCCAGGGCTGTGGTTGTGATATTATACACATCAACAGCAATGCAATAGTTAAGGCTCTGATATGTATTGTTTTATTGAGAATAACATTTGTGGGTTTTATAAGTTCAGCCTGTCAGTGAGAAGAAATGGCGTCCTGTATATAAATGTTAGATTGTGCTTTGAGAATATTTTCATTAATCTGCAGTCTAAGGTGTTTGTATATAATAAAGATGTTTGTAACACATACAGTGAAGTAGGCGGTTGGTTAATGTTTCAAGAAGTTTCACACTTGCAGATTCTACAGGCAAGAAGAATGCGGAGAATGTTTTCCCTTAAACCTTTTCTTAGATTAGGGTAAAAATGTACCCATTTCATGTGTGAGCACACCTGAAATGTCCTTGAAGTTTATTTGTTGAGCACCACACTTTCCATATCCTCAAGAGAAAGGGTCCCTCTAGCACGTTAGCAAAAGCTGGCAACATTGACCAATTATGGCAATTAGTGTACAGTGTCTTTACTG
This sequence comes from Albula goreensis, assembly GCA_022829145.1. NCBI lineage: Eukaryota > Metazoa > Chordata > Actinopteri > Albuliformes > Albulidae > Albula > Albula goreensis. Next base: position 23,637,117 of record CM040758.1, on the reverse strand, counting down.
GGATCAGACTTGGCGTATTGATTTAGAATGGGGATTGAGAATCCAACAGAGAGTGGAGAGGGACAGCAAAATACCACAGTTCACCTCCGCTCCCCAATCTCTCTGACCCACTACACCCTACTGCTCAAATGCTCAACATATGAAATCAGATTTGACTCTAATGTAAGGTAAGGAGTTGTAAATATAAGTGCCGCGAGCTACAACCGAGCAACATACATTTTATAATGGTCATATTACCATCCTGAAAATGTTCGACTTCAATAGCAATAGCAATACAGTAAATAACTGTAAAAAACTGTCTATTTTATTCTAAAATAAATGGTAGCATTTTAAGTATGTCCAAAGGGTAACAGTTGTGTGAATTTATGCAGCCATATTATGCACAATTCTTTTTTCCTTTTATTTTTTTCATTATAATGAATTAAAGAGTTGAGATTTCCTTACAATTTTTATTCCAACAATGTGGATTCAGGGCTTGTACAATATGGATTCAGATCTTTATGGTAAAGACGGTAAACGATGAACTTTAGACGGTTTTATGATCTGCTGATAAAGGGCTCAATGTGGGTCTTGTACAACAAGTGCGGAATGATGTCATTCACACACTTTGACAAAAATAAAGGCAGGGCTCATGTGTGAGTAACAAGAGAGAGACGACATACCATGAGAACTTCAAACAGTGATCCACATACAGATACTGTTCCTCTTTATCTGAGAGGAGATTTCACAGAAGGCCAGTGAAATAAGTAGCACAGTGTCTACAACAAAATATAACTGAAATAAGGCAAAATGTAAAAAAAAAACAACAAAAAAAAAAATCAGCATTATTTGGGGTTAGTAGGCACATATCCTTTCATTCTATATCACATAATGCATTGCACTATATGCTTGTGCTAGTTCTAACTGTGTGATATACTTCTTTTCCAGTTTAAATCGGTGATTCATAGACTCGCTGGTGTTTATAGGCACCGTCTCAGAAGCGAGCCACTTCCCTGGTACAGAACAGAGTGTGCGGGAGCCCGCGGCAGGCGAGACATCGGAGCTGGATATCAATTCTTAATCAACCTCTGATACCTAAACTAGATACCCAAATTCAAATGTCGGCAAGCTGAGCGAGACACAAGTTATATAGATGCTGTAGGTCCCGGGACTTAGGTCTAAATATTTAATAGCTTGCAGCTGATATAGAGCGATGACTTGTTAAAAGGCTTGGTAAATCATTTAAGGGGGCTGATTTGGATTGTATTTCCAGCGTTATCACATTAAATGACCGGCCCAGGGGGGTGGCGGGTGCGGGGGAGGGGGAGGGCGAGGGGAGGGGGCTGTGGTGCCGAGGCCAGTGAGTGAGTCTGAAACATTTTGCCTCAACAGGAGGAACCAAATTTATCTCTGACCGAGATCGACATAGCCGTGTACTTTATTTCCCAGACAGGCAGGTAGGTACAAATCGGGCACGACAAGCTCACATGAGTGTAATTTATATTCTGGGGTTACCTGAGGTCGCTTCGGTCCGATCGGAATCTTTAGAGGTGTGAAAAGATTTCCGGAAGGGGAAAGCTAGAAGAACATTTTTAATTCAAGAAATATGTTTTTGTGAGAGAGAGTGTGTGTATGTGTGTGTGTGTCTGAATATCATCAACAAAAATCCACAGCCCTTTGACAGTGGAAATACTAAAATACTAAAAATGAATGTGTGATGTAAAAAAAGTATATATAGAGAGTAAGAGAGAAGGGGGGGAGAGGGAGGTACTTCAGCTGATTTCACTCACATTTTTGGAGAGACACAGCTGACACCGTAAATGAAGGAAAAGTCATAAAATATTAAGGATATGTGCAGGAGGCTGAACTGGGGTTACAGCAGGTGATGGGACTCTCCGCTGTGAAGTCCTGGGTTTAGATTCCCCAATGGAAAACCACCATTGTGCTCTGCAGTACAATACTGTGCATTTGTTGCCTCAATTTAAAAAATAAATAATAATAATAATAATAATAAATACATGATAATGATTAAAAAAAATAACAGAAATATTGTAAATGAAGCAGAGTCAAACATTGTACAATGATTTTGTCTGAAACACCTGACAATTGAGATCATGTTCTTAACTAATGTCCAAAAACGTGAGAGGGATTTCAGTTGCGTTCTTGGTGTTGTCCACCTCAAAAGTAATCGTCTGTGCAGTCGGTGTTGGGCATTGTGAGTCTTGTGAATAAGAACAAAGTGTCTGTCTACTGTCTCAAAGCATTCTGGGAAAGAACGGTATCAAATGCTTCCAGCTGAACTCTGCAGCAGTAAGTTTGGTGCTTGGTGTTCCAGTGGGTTGCCAGTATCGTGGGGCATAATCCCCCTCATGAGATTACATTGAGATAATATTTGCTTTACTCAGCTGTTAAAGCCTTAATTTACCAGCCCTTGTGTTGCTTTGCCTCTTTTTGTCCATAGAAACGTTTCCATTGTTGGGTCAACACAACCTTCCACAAACACATGCAATGCAGTGTACACACACTGAGAGCCTTTGTCCTTTATGTTCATTGTGGCTTTCTTTTTGTTTGGGGGGAAAACACAAAACAGGACAAACTTTATTTACTCAATTCAACTCAAAATGTTTCTCCTGTTGAGATGATGGGCTAGGTGCAGAGCTTATTTGTACAGGTCTGCCCTTTGACTTTGACAAAGAATGTGTTACAAATTCTGTGTTTTCTTGGGTCACAGCATGTGCCATGGTGTCTGCTGGAGGGTCCACAGGGTTCCGCTGTCACCTTAGCAACCACTTCATACCCAAGAAACTCAAAAAAAAAAAAAAAAACATCTTCATTGACTGCCTTTTTATGTTTTTATATGAGTATGCATAAGTAGTGTCCAACAAACTGAATCAGAAGCTCTCCATTACACCACTGCCCTTTCTATGTTATTCTAAAGGATGAGACTGGTGTATCTTAGTTATCTCCAACTGACACATTTAATTTAAAAGTATGGAAAGCAAATATAGCACAAATATAATGGTATTATTCCAGTCAATTTTGCTATAATATATTGCTATAATTCCAGTCAAATCCTGCTTTAGAGGAATCAATCAATTACAATGGCTGTAATTTTACTTCAAAATATCCGCTCACCTGCTCTGATTACCCTTTTCCAAAGACCCATGCAATATAAACTAAGCAGAGTACATCATTGCACATTAAATGGTAGGGGTGGTGAAATATTGATATAAACCTCTAAAGCATTATTAATATTCTGCACATAATCTTGACAATTGTAACGGTGTGGGACAGAATATATTTGCAGAGGTTGGTATGCTTGCCCCACAAGTTTCAGTCATTTTTACAGAATTGGCGCCATCTGCGGGATATGTTTTGGTACTGCAGCCATTGTGCCACAAGGATTTAAACTTTTGGTAATCAAATTCGGTCAGCTGATAAATTGAGATTGCTGAACACATGCATGAGATCTACTATCATATTTCCCCTTAACCTTATATCAACAATATACAGGTTTGGCTCATTGCCATTTGCTTTTCTCATGATTTCCTTGTTGTCCATTTTAGTGACCAGGTATCCACAGTTTCACTAATTAGGACTCCACTGATCCGTTGTTGTATGTATCATGTAATGAGCTAAATGTCCTCTCTCTTAAAGAAACTATTTCCCTTATATCAGAAAGCATTCTTTTATCTGACTTAGTTAACCTACCCTGGATTGTGAAATTTGGGCCTTTTTATGACATAATGTTGCATAAAAGTAAATCAACCCTCAACCAATTAAATGTGTCTAATTACCAGCAATTAACATCTTGCTTTAAGTCAGGAGTTGCAACATATAAAATAAATGTGTACAGACATGAAAGATGTAAATAGACACCCTTCGTTTTATCAAACACTGTTGGTGTCTATTTACTTCTTGCATGTTTCTGTTATTCACATATACTTTGAGTTAACAAGAACATTTTAATTTTATTTAAATTAAAATGTATACTGACGAACATTTTAATACATTTGAATACTTATTAGCCATTGTTATACTTATACATTATTTTTAATAATGTATATTTATGTAGTACTATACAGCACGCAGTTTATAGACTCATTTGTAATCCTGACGATGTAATTAGAGGCTGAGGGCTAATGAAGTGCATTAGCCTAAATGAGCTCCCGCGTGGCGGTCTGCACATAGCGGCAGAGTGTGCGCGCGGAGCGGCTCGGTGCTCACCGGCCATCTGTCTTTATCAGCGCGTGGGGAGTCGGCTCACCAGTCATCGCGCGCACCTGCGCAAGAGCGCCCTATATCTGCGCCCCGAGCCGGTGTCATCTGACCGTCGCGGTAATGTTCTCTATAAACTATTCACAATGCAATTAATATCCTTCAAGGGGGTCACTGAAATAATTAGGTTTAGACTCTAGTGTATACACCTTTTTTCACACGTCTTAACAAACAAGCTAAATCTGCGTATGCTAAACATGTCTTTGCACACCGGAGAGTTTTAAATTCTCATTAAGAGTAGGCGGTGAGTAGAGGTAATTAAACGATTTAGTTCAGAGTTCATACGACGCACGGATAAAATTATTTTCCTTTAGTTTGTAATCTTCGTTAATAAGTCTGAGCTCAGGAGTCTGCTCAGATTTCAGCTCGGGTAAGTAGCAGTGTTGATATCCCCAGCACTCAAAGACATTACCATAATTGCCTGCAACTACAAGCAAAGAGAAAAACCACTCCTTGCTGTTTTGCCCCATGTCGAGGTGCTAAAACGAGGGAAATACTAAGTTATTGCTCTGCTATTTACTCCTTGTAAATGTCTTCCATCCCCTACACACTGTAAAAGTAGACCTGTCCCAGCTATCATGAACGGAACCTGAGAGTGTGGACTTGTTTTGCTCTCACACCTCCACCTGTCTTCTGTTCACCAGGTGACTGTTCAGCACTCTGTCTGCAGCAATGAATTTGCAAATGCTACCTTTGCCCCCTCCCCCAATCCCCAATAAAACAGGCCTGTGATATTTAAATCAATTTCTCTTATTGAGTTGACCTGCATTGGTTTAGTAAAATCCCTGGGCACTGTTCACTCCTCCAGCTCCAGTCCTGGAGGGTGCTATATCTGCTGGTTTTTAAGGATTCCCCTCAATCAGCAGCCAGTTTAGACCTTGTATGCCAAGTCTGTGGACTAGTCAGATACTTAAGCTAATCAGAGACTACATCACTCAGTGTCTGAAACACACTGGGAAACTACCAGGAGTTGTCTGGCAGTCCTGCAGCTGGACAGGAGGGAAATATAACACCTATTTCTTCAGGCTACATCCTTTAGCCTGATGTCAGCCGTCTCCTCATTTACCCCCAGCACCTCAAACAACAGAGAAAGTTCTCTTTTGAAACAATTCTTTTACTAACTATAATTCCTGGTAATATAGTTGGATCCATTGGTGGGTGGGGGTGGGGGTTTCTGAATCAGTTTTTTTTGACTAAGTTATTTATGTATATTTACGTCTCAACAATCTCATGACAGGTGGCCACAGACTGTTCTCATGTAAAACTGAATGCACAATGTTTTACCATGGCCTAATCTACAACTGAACCTGCATCTGTGTAGCTAATTAGCACACTGAATTATGGCACTTTGTAGAAACATAGAGCTGCATGCACACTGGTCTTCCAGGACACAGTTTGCCCTGCCCTGGCTGTGACTGTAAATGCAGTAGTCATGCATTACAGGCCCTGTCTAAATGGTTGAAGCTCATGAGAAGCTGTGTGAATGGAATGTCTCCCTAAGGAATTGCAGCTGTGTCTATTTCAAAACTATGTTTACATTTACATTTCACACTTCAGTCATTTAGCTGACGATTTTCATTTAAAGTGACTTGCAGGAAGTGCAATTATTCGTCAACAGGTGTAACAGCATCAGATCCGTGAGTTGCAAATCAACAAACAATAATAACCAGAGTATGTGCTATGGGTAAGTAGTAACCGAAAAGTAAGAAGAGTGTGCATTAATTACATGTCTGATATTATAGAGGGAGGGTGAGGGTGAGGGGGAGGGGAAGGGGGAGGGTGGTCCCTGCACAGTCTGTGCTGTAATATGGGCAGGGATTGAGTCTTTCTGACAGAGGTGGACAGGTTATCCCACCACTGAGGAAGCAGAATGGCGAACAGGTGTGATCGTGCTGAAGGACTGCATGGTGTCCACGGTGATGGGACCACAAGCTGCCCAGAGCTGGCAGAGCGGAACCATCTCGCCGGGGGAGCAGGCTGACATCATATCCTGGATGTGAGTTGGAGCCGTCTCCATGGCAGCCAGGGAGGATGGCACCGGTGGCTCAGACCGGATGCGGTGGTGCAGTGCCAGACAGCCAGGGCACAGCGCTGAGGAGTGGGGTCAAATGGGCTGACGTGGGCTGGCTGACAATCAGGCACGCGACAGCGTTCTGTACCAGCTGGAGAGGGTTACAAACCAGGAAACTAGCTGGGGGAGTTACAAGCACCGTACGGTAGCTATGAGGTGTGGATTTCACACACAGAATGCAATCTTTACAGTATGGTCCAATCAACTTTGCCCTGACATAGGTATCTCAGAAACCTGGGTATTCAAGTTATGAATGCACAGATTATTCAATATAGTATAAAATGGGTATTATTTGTAGCATTTGGTCTGTCAGAGGAAAGCTCTCTCTGTGTGTTCATATGTGATTGTCTTGCTGAGCTACTTGACCACATGAAGCAAATTCTCTTCAAGGATAATGAATGAACTGTCAGTCTTATCCACCGGGAGCGGCTCAGCGAGCTGGCACAGCAGCTGGGCAGAGCCCTGGGACGGTGCCCCCTTTGTTATGCCCTCAGACCCCAAGGTGTGCACAGTAAAGGACCTGCTGCCACATGGAACAGGTCAAACAATTCTGTGTGTGTGTGTGTGTGTGTGTGTGGACCTTCGACCTTACCTTCCCTAACCCTAACACTAACCCTAACAATAACCTTGGCAAAGTGGCCTACATCGGGAACGGAAGGTCGTAGAGACTCGGGACCAACAATGCAATTCTCAGCACCCCCAAAAATCCCCACCTAGGACTAGGTTTCAAGTCTCTAGGACCTTACCTTTCCCTAACCCTTTTCAATCTACAGAACAAGGCTGAGATAGTTCTTGCATTGACATTGTGGACCTCTGGTTATGGGCAGTGATGGGGTGGCTGGGACTCAAACACCCTGCTGTGGGACCCACATGTGCCCCGTAAACATGACCCACCTGAAGGCTCAACCTGAAAAAGCTCTGTGTTACAGTATGGTGTTTTAAAACTTTATTATCCTTATATTGTCTGCCCACCTGTTGTTCATTCAATCACCATTGATAACTACTATTATTAAATTCAAGAAAGTCTCAAAATTGTGTGACTGCATTAGAAAAGCCATACCTCAGTTCTTTGCATAATAATTTGCACTGTACTCACTTGGGTATACATATATGTGTAGTTCATTTTATCACCACTAGAGGGTACTGGCTTTCAAAAAAAGGATTTTCAGAGTCTGCAGTCACAGTTCTGTAATACTGAGGTTTTCAGGTCTAACTGAAGCAATGAATTACTGAGGACAAAATAAAAACTATATCCAAAAATGAATGACCTGACCAGTAAGTCAGCATAATACCCCACAGCTTTGAAAGATAGCATCTCATACATCTTTTATCATGGCAACCTATTTCATGAAACAGTTAATGTTCAAACAGTTATATATTATCTTGCAAGATCCTTCGATACCATTTTGATCAAACACCGTTTGGACGAGAACTGCATCAGCAGTAAAGAGTGTAAACACTTTCTTTTTCCACCAATGAGAAGCCCAGATTATCAGCACAAGTCAGCAGTTAACCACTCTTGATAGCTAAACTCAGCACCTAAATCGTGTAACACAGTATATTATGTGAGGAGCACCCTTCCATGCTCTTTCAAAACCAAAAAGGATATAGGAATGCAGTCAGACAAGAATAAACCAAATGTTTCCTGTAAATAAATCAGTCATAAATTATGACGTCCTCCATGAGGTATTCCTGTTTACCCATAAACAAATTTTCATACATAAGTATAACTTCAGCAAAGCTCATAACGTCTCACAGTATCATCATAACATGTTAAACATATCTTTTATGTATTATATAAATGTTTGTACACACAGCTACATAAATGAAATAACTATTCATACCACAGAATATTAGTCAATGGGAGAGAGCAAGTCTATGTAAAATGGAAATGAAATTCTAACTGTGCTGTGGGCTGGTTGTCTTGGCAACAAAAGAACGCACACACAATGCCATGTTGGACTTTGTTTACTTTGAAAACATTTAGCAGGGAAAAAGCTTTAAGCTCAAAAAAACTGCTCTTTGTTCCAGTACCTTTAATAGCTGTGTTCAGCATTACGGGTCTACAGTAATTGCTGCACGGCGCCGTGATGTGAGCAAACCCAGTTCCTTAAATGCCCAGCATCTGTGATCCTCTGTGAGCTCTGTGGTCATTAGGTCTGCACACTCCCCTGGCAACAAGCACCAGATGTAAGGAAAAATAAAAAGGAAAAGGCGGTATGAGGCTAAAAGTCAGCACGCTGGTCAAGTACCTAAATGAGAGGATCCTCCTGAATCACAGTATCCCGTCTGTAATCATCCTCTGTGCCTGGGCTGTTTCCCAGCGTCCGATAGTGTACTTATCTCCCCTTCCTCTCCTCCCGTCTGTAATTAATCTGTGTTGTTAAAAAGCGTGGTTTGTCACACACGCACAGCTGTAGCTGCTCAATCATTTATTCCCTCATGCTTTTTAATGCCTTTTTATTTCACTTTATTTATTTTAGGTTCCACATAACCCTCAAAGTCATATTGTAACAAAAACAAACTGAGAGACCGCAGATACCCTATGGCGGCCATTTTGACTCCTCTCCCAGGTATTTATATTCCGAATGTATCCATAGCTACCTACTCGTTGTGCCACATGTCTGCTTTCATCACCCTTTGTTTGGTATGCAGGGAAACAAATGCTTTTTAGAGCAAAGTAGTAGTGCTGTATCCCTCACAGGCTGTTCCCCATGGAGACCACAGGCTTTCTGTTCAAAGCAGACCTGCTGGCTCAGCTTTATATAATCTCATCCTTGAAAATGGGACTCACAGAGGATTAAAAAAATAGTTCAGGTAGATGATAAATTGCTACATGTGATGTGAATACCTTTTTTTTAGATTTCTACACAAAGCCTTAGTGCAGGAAAAAGATATAGCTTGTGAACCGTAAGTTCAGAGTTGTGTACTATATTCACTTCAGTATTTGCTCCCGGCTACACATGTAAATTGTACCCTGATTAAACTGTGAAAACCCTTTCGCAAATATCTATTGCTGTTCTCACTCTTTCCCCAGACACACACGTTCAGTTTAAACCCTGTAGTTGTCCAACCAACCAAGGATTCAACAGTACTGTATGGTGCCTTAAGAATTCATTGTGATGCGCAAAATTCCAGCTATGCACACAGTGTATGGGAACTGTATGACATTCACAGCATTGCTCCGGCATACCTCATGTCTTTTCATAGTGCTGGAATCACCTTGGTGAAAGACCATTGATTCCTGCTTCGTGCATAATTGAACATGACTGATATTCATCACTCTGTCCTGGCATTGTCCATCAGTGTAGTTGGCAATGTCTTGGTCAAGGTCACTGCTGTACATGGAGGGTGTAATGGTGGTAGCGTCTCACAAGGAAATCAGCCTTACTGAAAGCACTCTGGCAGTAAATGGCGGCTCTGAGTGCGTCACCATCTCAGGGAACAGCTCATCGGTTTTCATGACAACAAGAATCAGGTCCACCTCATTGTAATCGATACATAATTACAGAGAATTCCTAGGGAGCACACACTTTTGGTGCACAACAAGACAGGCTAGTTCATTGGGTGGACCTTTTCGTCAATTGGTAGACCATGTATTGTGTTCCATTGCATATACATGTATCTGTGTTGAAATGTGTGAATTTCAGTGGACTTTCAGTGGCCGCTCAGGTGCCATGGAGGACAGTGCAGACAGCGCTGTTTCCCCTGAGCTCTAAATGAAACCGGAACACCACAGATATGAAACCTTCCCAGAGGATATCAGCCTGCCGTGCTTCAGATTCTTATGATTTAAATCTTTTTTATTAATTTTCCCTCTTAAAAAGAACACCTCCGCAATCCATTTACCCCTAACACCCCCTCCCCCCCTACTCTTTTTTATTGAGAAAAGGAGAAAAAGCCTAGAAATTAATAAAAAGATAAAAATCTTGTTTCAGCTTCTAAGATACAGAGACAGAAAAATGTTAAGGGAACAGAGATGCGTATCCACTGAGTATATTAAATCTATGCTCACGGTCCCTGAGTATGAAGGGAATTTCTGCTATTGATTGTGGCGTATTGATGATTTTTCCGCCCTGGCTCTGAAGAACCTTTGTGCGTCTCATAAATCAAAGCTGTTTGAATTTGGATCAATTTGTATCTTGTTGTTTGATTGGCTCATTAAGTAAATGGACCCTGTGCTCCTGGCTGAGATAGCACCCACAGAAAAGCAATCAGGCATACAGGACAGATAGGATGACCATCAGGGAAAAAGAGAATGTTTATGGTTGCAACTTAAGGAACATAAACAAAGCACTACAGCTACAACACCAAACAGCAACCGCATCTTACTGTAGCCTACAAGCAGCTTAAACGGTGGTAAAGCCAGCTCCACTCATACTCCATACCCCTACTGCTCACCTGAGTAGGGTCTAACTGCTTCTTAAGGTAAAATTTCCCCATTCAAAATATCCTGGATCTACCCGTTGATACCAACACATGTGAACAATGAATCAAACAGAGGTCTGAGCCAAAGATGGTGCTATAGTTGAAAACATATTTCTTTTCAAAGCACAGTTTAAGTTAGACACGCGTAGCCATAAACACAAATCATGATTTTTTTTTTTTTTGACTGGTTGGTTTTGCCACGACGATCCCAGGATCTCTTGGCTGGATTTTTTTGTTTAATGGTAGAAGACAGGATGATGTTTTCAGAATACTGTAATCCTTCCTTGAATTTGAAGCTTAAAGAGCAAAACCACGCGCCTGTCCGCACTCGATATTCATAGATCGTACAGTAGGTGGCGCTAATGCTCTGTCATTTAGTTCCAACGGCGATCGCGATTCAAAGAATCGTTTTTGGGTCCCCACTGGTGTTCTGTACGAAGAGAAGAAGGAATCGGTTCTGTCTGATCTCCAATCGATTTTTGACAGCAAAATCCACGATGGGGCGCATATTCTGGTTTCAGTGCTACAACCGTGCTTGTATCAACACAGACTAGGTGTTATATATCAGTTTAGTATGGATCAATGTTTGTCTACATATGTTAACATGAATAAATATATGTGCTGCACTATACATAAGTATATGTGTAAGATACACTTAAGCACTTAAACTGAACGTAAATGAATTCTGTTCAAAACAGTCGACGCTGTGCAAAGACAAGGCGACAAGGAAGATTTGTTATACCCAGGAAATAATCTTACATCTGTCTCTTTTCATGTTCTACTTTGTATGTCAGTGTCACCTTCTCTCAGTACATATTGCTAAAGCGTACTGGTATAGCTACTGTATAAAAAAAGACACTCGGTAGTGAAAGTTCTCATTCGAGTAAATGGCCCTCAATGTAGGTTCACGGGCTTTATCTGCCCAGCCAAATTCTTTCCCTGTATTTTATTTTCTCATACAACAGCCCTAATTGCAATATAAGGACGGATAATATTACTAGCCCTATCCTTTTTTCATCTCTGGTTTACAGCTGAATGGTTACGAAAAACTGAGCAGGCAGTCATGCCTACGCACCTCCAACATTATTAGATTAGCCTGAATTAAATCTTTTCCACCTGAGTTTCTCTTTGGCTGGGAGCAGATGCACCAAACCAAAGAATGCAGCTGTAAGCTGTATCTAGACGTGCGTTCATTTCTCTTCCTAGAAAATTACTAATTGCTGCGATATTCTGAATGTTTACCGGGGCGATGTTGGGAAGGTAATTACTTTCACTTATTCATCGCAGAGACAGCCCACTCCCGCGCTCAGTGCGTGTACGGCAGTGAGCTGCAAAAGGACAGGGGTAAAACGGAAGAAAGTACCAAGTTCCGTACTCATAAGGTGAGGAACAGAGCTTGAGTCGGCGGCGGTAGTGTCCCGGTGTTGCGTAACTACGGTATTGACGCAAAAGCCCATCTGCTCTCTATCCACCGCGGCACTTTGACCTTAAGATCTCTCATATTCTAGCCAATCAGTGGAATGTATTTGCATATGTTACAAAAAATAATACAACCCATGGGGTCTGCACCTCACATTAAGGGGGAATTATGCTGACCTGCAGTCACACTGAAGTGAAAAATAGACACCAGGGTAATAAAGGTTAGTTTTTGGTCTCAAAGTAAATGTGCAAGAGAACATGAAGCTGTTCTGTGGCTCATTGTCAGCACTGTTTCAGGTGGTTGAGATCAGTCTGCCACCTCAAACAAGAATAGACTAATGACTATGCCCCCCGCCTGTGGGCACACACACACACACACACACACACACACACACACACACACACACCCCGAGGCTTAGATATACATCAAATTTATATTACAAAATAGATTAGAACAGATTACTGACCTTGTCTATGATGGTAAAAAACAATCCATCCATGGTCACTGCCAGTGTCACTGCACTAGTTATAACCAAAAGTGAAGAGTAACGATCCCTTAATTTGACACAGCATCGTCTGAAAGGATCGCAGACATTTATTTACTGTAAATATTACACTGCCTGCAGTAGGGAGATGGGCGGGTTGAATGTGACCTCCAGAAGGTGGTGCAGTCAAGGATATACACACATATGCAGAGTATACTAACCTTAACTTCTGGACACATACATTATACCCACTTATTAGCCTTATTACCATTAATACATATGGGCTTTGGAGTTACAGTATGCCCACCTGCTCAGACAGTATACTCACCTATTAGCCTTATTACCATTAATACATATGGGCTTTGGAGTTACAGCATGCCCACCTCCTCAGACAGTATACTCACATATCACGACACCACTACCTTCATTCTGAATGTCATTCCAAATTACATTCACCAAAATTCTGCCTTTCAGCCTGGGGGAAAAAAGTAATGACTGAATATAAAGCTGTTTCACTCAGTAGAGGATATAAATAAATTAATAATGCACAGAACAAGTTTTATATCATCATGGGAGATTTGTCTAACACAAAAAAGTCTTCATACAATTTTTAACGTTTCACACCCTTGTGTGATGCACCCAGGAATAGCTGAGAAAATATGGAAATGCACCGTCATAACAAGTGTGACAGCGGCAGAGACAGCTTCCCCAACTCTCTCGTTTTACCCAGACGTTCACAAATGTGCTTTCTACAAGCTATGCCAGGAGGAAGACTAGACAATCCCGATACTTCATAGTTTCTTGTAATTTATTTATTAATTTATTTATTATTTTGTTGTGAACCAATGGCAGCTTAAATTGTTAAGCTGTTAAGCAAGAATAGCTAAGTAGGCCAGTTGGCTTGCGACTTTGCGCAGCCTTCCATGTAAACAGGCGATGATTGTGAAAAGCCATGTTAATGCGGTGATGTCATTTCCAACGCAGCCTGTTCTTTTTCCCCTTCTTTTTTTTTTTTTTTCTTTGTTCCCTCTCTCGACAATGCGGAATTAAAATTCCACCATCTTTAACAAATACACAAATAATTATTACTTATCCTTTCTGGTGTAATTCACAACATGTACTGTTTTCTGACACTGTTGAAGTAAATAAATCTAAGACTACAATTCATGTTGTCATATATACAAAATCATGAGTCCTCTTTAATGTAGTGTTACCTGTATGTTGAATGAACATGTTATTTGCACTTATGTGTAGAATAAAGCAGATAATTTGTCTTTTCAGATTTATTCTAAAATCTACATTGTAAGTGTTGAGCAGATCCTCTTTTCCAGCACGGACCTCACAGCTTACATCTGCACACCTGCATGTTTACTGACATTTACTGACATTTACTGACTCAGGTGAGGTATCTTGCTTAAGGATTCATCCGGTAATTAAGCCTGTAACCCATTAGCTACAAGCCCAGCTCCCACATCTTTATACCACCCTTCCAGTATGTTTATACTTGACTATCATTGATCAATAGGGTGTTATTAATATTTTATTATGCTAATGTTGCCACTTTTTTGTAGAGGTCAGGGCTTCTTTTACATCACACCACATAGGTTCCTTAACTTGGGTGTGGACCATTTAACCCCCAAGAAACAGACAGGTGAAAAATTAAGACAAAATATGCTTCATCTTCACCTAAACTTGCTGTACAGTAACTATGAAGTGAATACTATAAGATACAATAGTAGTTACACTGACTGAGTTGTTGTAACAGGTAAGATCTGAAGAAGAACCGCTGAATGTGGTAGAATGCACCTATGTGCTTAGCTACAGGTGAATTCTAGCATTGAATTTGTATCACTACCCTTAACCATGCTTTGCAATACCACCAGTCAACTGAAATGTAGCCAGTCCCACCTATGCAGGTATGGCATCAGGTAAAACTAGGTCAAAGGTTATCCCCGGTAAAGTGGGCTGAATATGAACATTTACAAGGCCATCTAAACTGTCTGCTGTTGATCATGTATCATATTAAGGCAGTATATTACAGTGTCACACCCTGCCGGGTAGTGAGAAGGTTTTGGACAGTTGTGAAGAGGAGGCTGAATGTCAGGTCCTGTCCTGTCTCTCCTTCCAAAATGGCCGCCTAATGAAACGTGTTCTGCTGTCAGAACCGAATAGCAGACTGTACAGCAAGCTTGGTAATTGGGCCCTAAGAAATGACAGGGAGGTAAAAAAAAAAAAAAAAAAAAATACAAGTGCGCTGTTAAGACATACACTGATTGCATTTAGCCCCTCAGTCTCTGGTGCTTAGGTGGAATGGAGGCCGTGTCGTCATTGTAATTCACAGAGACTGCAGGTGGCTGGTTAAAGACGGGGCCGAGTGCGATCTGAAACAGCGTGGAGTGACTGGACGGCTCCGACCCGGCTAATCAGACGTGACAGGTAAGAGATGGGACCAAATCAACGGAGCCCGGCGGGAGCCGGGGGAAGGCCCGTTTTAAAATGGAAACACAATCAGCCGTCATCCACTCTTCTGAGGCTCGCCGCTGCGTTCAGCTGCAGCAATCACCCACGGCGACGGATTGCCGACCAGCCCGGCCGTCAAAACAACCCCAACAGATGTCCCGCTAACACGCTAACATTCGCCACAAAGCCATGCCATGGAAATACGATCTGCACACAACATTTATATCCTCTCGAATCGGTTTGTATTGTTATTATTTTTATTATTTTGGATTTGAGAAATATAGCGGTGAAATTGAATGTACGTCATATAATTCAGAAAAAAAACAAGACTGTGCAATAATATTTGCTTTAATTTAAAGTTTGGTTCATGGGATCTAACACCCACAAACACAGCTGATGGTACAGTTTAAATTGTACATGTATACTTTTTCCTGTTGTACAATATGTAAGCACAGTTAACAAATGATTTACCTGGTGTGGGACAGTGAAGCTCAACTAACTAACTAACTAACTAACTAACTAACTAACTAACTAACTAACTAACTAACTAACTAACTAACTAATACACATTTGAGATTGAATAGTAGTTTCCCTGGCTGGATAAGTCACTGTTTCATTTGATTTGAACATGTCGTTATACAGAATTTCAAACTTACTGGAATCTCAAAGGATTGAGCAATGAGGGTTATTCTGACTGAGGGGTCAAAGGTCACACGATCTGCCCTCGATCACGTCTCAGGTTCTGTTTGACCGAGAAGGGACCCTGGATCTCCAGCGCTTCAGGTCCGCCGGTGGCGATGACTGAGGCCTCATATCTGATCACTCAGATTCACGTTCAATTGACTGTGAACAGATAAAACGAAAAAAAAAAAATCAAACAGACTTTCTCCCTCTCCCCATGTGGACTGCATGAGAGATAGAGATGTAGCACCAAAAGGAGATGGAGCGAAGGAAAGGGAGGGAGAGAGAGAGAGAGAGAGAGCGATCGTGAACAAGAGCTGAAGAACCAAGGAGAAGAAGTAGCAGAAGAAGAAACAAAGCTCCCAGAGGGGAAGAATGTGCTGTGAAAGCAACGCTTTCAAACCGCATTATGATCATATTCCATATCAGCCTATTTAGCTTGCGTATTTAAAATTCCAATATGAAAGAGCGGCCATAAATGAGCGGGGGGGTGGGCGGGGGTGGGGGGTGGGCGGGGGGGATGGTGTAAGCGAGGGCGTGCGCAAGGGCGACAGGACACACTAAACTTTACTATAAGCTGAATGCATTACGGCGTTCCCATTATAACGCTGCAGGTTCATGCATGGATGACATCACAAGGACACCAAGTTATTAACTTGTGGTATGGCCCTCTTTCTGCATGGAGACGATAATAGGGCAGAGGAATAGTGTATACTCAGCTTCCCAAGTTAGCAGCACCAGCGACAGGGTTAACACTGTGTGTCCCACCATGTTTCAGTTTTTTTTAATCTGCTGAATTTCTACTGCTTTTATACGCCTATGCATTTTTCTGTTTCTTGTACGTGTATGGCATATTGAATACACGCCAACTGTATTCAATATGCCATACACGTATGGCATATTGAATGGCTCAAAACATGGTCTCGTCCACTGACGTTTTCCATCTCCACCAGTCCAGTGCATGGAGTTTATCCTGGTAGCTTTAAGGACCTTGATCACTAGCTAGCTAATAACCCTGTCCCGGTTCTGTGGGTTGCTCACATTCTCCCACCCTTTCGTCTGTCATTATTCCACTGATATATAGTGACTTCTGCTGGCTATCTCATTTGGCATCATATTTCTGATGGTGGATTTGGTTGGCTGGGGATTGTTTTATTAATGATGTAGGGGGTATTGTGATGTAAGACACTTTCTGAAGTCCTGACTGGAGAATATCTCCTGGCAGACAGGTATAATTGTATCAGTGAACCAAAGACATGGAGGATTTGTCTGCATATATTTTTTTCCAAAAATTACGGTGCAGTTCCATGCATGTATTTCTTTACATATTGGAGCTGCTCCAAATGCATATTATCACAACTGCAGTTGAATTGGTAAGTAGGCTATGTAATATGAATAATTATTAATTTATGCCATGTTGATTTAAATAACTATAAAATGTATGGACAATCTATGCATCTAGTCATAGATTAAGTCTTTTATGTTATCATATCTACTCTAAGATAAATGTATTACATTGCTGGATTAATAAATAAACAACAAAATTAAGGCTTAGCTCACCACCGCAGTTTGCAGCGAAACCCATGCAAAGACATAATGCGTGTGATTTATCTGTTCATTTGCTGTTGATCATTTTAGCCGGAAAAAAAACACTGTACCCCCCAGTGAAATGCACTGTCTCTGTTGGTTTTTTTGCCTGATTATATAAACAAATCCATATGTTTTCCATTTTTATTTTCCTCCAGAAGGCATCGCGTGGTATTTCTTGAAAACTAAATAACCGCTCATGGAAAATGGAATTATTCTTTTCCTCCACAGCTCAATCCAATCTCCCTTCAAGGTCTAAGGCCTCCAGACGGCCCTGGACCCAGGTGTTGTGTTCCAGGTCGAGACAGCAGCTGAGACTTATTCATTTATTTATTTATTTTGCGGTAACACTTGAATAAATATTGAATTATTTGCCTTGGATTGACAGATCCTCTAAAGCAAGAGCTGTTTTTAGCTTTGTTGTTGAGAAATAAATAAATAAATTGAAAATAAATAAATAAATAAAACAGAAACCATAAGCTGAGACTGATAACTCCATCCAAGATGCATTCTGGGATTGCAAGTAGAATGTTTAGCCATGTGCAGTTTTAGTAAAGCAACACAATTTTATGATGCACCCAACATATATTAATTATGAATTCAGACTTTTGAGTCAGTTTGGGGAAGAGAAAAACAGCTTTTAAAATGTCCTTCAGTTGGCGTACACATGAAGGCCTACTATAAACATGTTCTTAAAAAATAAACAAGAATCTGAGTCCTCTATATGTGAAACAGATGATGTTGGGGTATGGCTAATCATCACAAAATCAGTATTAAATGTTTTCTAAATAAATAAATAGCCCATGATTGCTTTTCACGCCATGCTCCTGGACAATGAAAAACAGCGTGCAGCTCACGGAAGACATATCATAGACTTAATCAAGATAAGAGAGCAGTCCTTACACAGTCTACAATCACGATACGATGAGCCGCGTCAGGCTGATATCTGATCATACAGACTCACCCTGCCAATAATTTCACATCAATATAAAACGTCTTTTTTTTCTCCCCTCTGGCTGGTGATGTTTTTTTAAACAGGCAGTTTACGATAACAGCGAGAGACATGAAACATTTAACAGCAAAGGCCCTCAAAAGGCACGCACAGGTAATTTTTTCAGCCATGCGCGTTTCGCCACGGGAAGGGAAGAAACTTCAGGAGACCCTGCTTGGCGGCCATACTAAGGGCCCATAATGTGGTGTTCCTCAGCAGGGCTGGCGGAGGAACGTCCCAGGGATATTATGCATGTATAAGCGCTGACCTGCTGTTTGCATTTTTAATGATGACGAGTAAATAATGTAGGATCCCTCGGGGTGCCAGCGGCCTCACCATGCACATTGCTGTTGTTGCTGTTGTTGGTTTTTTTTTTTTGTTTTTTTACTGTTTTTTTTCCTTTTAAAAAAATCCAACAAACATTCACTGTAAACACCGAGACAGAGGCCTTGGACAACAAAAAGCCAGGAACAGATAATGACAACATGCATGTTTGCATTCGCAATGGAACCTGTCTATGAGGATAGGATATTCTGAGGAGGCATTGGGGGTGATGATGCTGCGTTGCCAGATGTTTCAAATTCTCATCCCTCGAAATATTTTTCAAAACCCCCCTTTACTAAATTGACTCGCATACAAAATTTCAAGTCGGCTTTCTCATACTTTATTTAAAAATCCCTCATCTACCGGTGACTCGTGCCTATATTTACACCAACCCCCCCCCCCCCACACACACACATTAATTTTTCACAAACGGTCACACTTTGGGGGAGGTACCAAGGTCTGGCAACCCTACCTCAGTTTTCATCTCACTAAGGGTTCCATTGTAAAGGTCCCAACTCAAAATAGAGTGTGTTACCTTGAGTAATTGCTGCCCTGTTTATTTCAAAACTATGTGGTCTGTGTGTCTTCTGTTTTTTATCTTAATAGAATATAAGAAATCGGTTTGGTGTTCCACATTTCAATTGAATGCACCTTAAAATTTCTCAGAACTGGATGTGTTTAACATGACTTTGCTGTGCCCAAGTTTAACATCAACAAAGGCTAAAATGCTGACAGATTTTCCATTCAGCTGGTTAGACGTTTCCAAATCTTCCATGAATATGTTGACTAGCTGATGGCTTTTTTTTTCATGTATAGTTACTTTGACTCGTTGAGAAAGGTACATTTCGGACCCTGTTTTATATCACTCTTGATATTGGCAATCCTTAGATGTCGATTTCAGTTTTTCAAAAACCTCAGCGGATGATGGAAAGATCATTTCTAAAGAAATAAATGTGATTTTATTACAGGGGTAATGATTTTCTTCCACTTCAGAATGAGGCTGTGCCGAGGTGCGTCACCCATAAAACTGCTCGGTGATAGCAACGCCTCTTGGCTGTGATTGACACCCTGAGTCGCTGCCAGCATCTGATTGGTCATTAGATTTTCCCTCCAAAGAATAATGGGAGAAAATATGGGGGGGGGGGGGGTGGGTATTGTTTTTGAGAGCCCTCATAGTGCCCAATACGGGAACCGATGAAGAAAGACCTGTTAGAACACTGACCAATTAAAATATTTGGCAACACTTGTATTCTAATTTTAAAAAAAAGGAAAGAAATGAAAGTCACAGATAGGGATCGAACGCTGTGATGTAGTTTGAATGGAGCTCGATAAACAAACACTCGAGTTTCTGTGGATTTAGTGATCCTATAGCACATTAGCGGGCACATCAAAGGCCAAAAGCATATGAAAGTTTGAGACAGGATTTCTTAGACAGAACAATCAAGTTTCCAATTTTAGGGTCGGGGCAGACGGGTGGGGGGCGGGCGGGGAGGGGGAGGGGGAAGGGGAGTTGGGGGTGGCCCATGTTCGACAAACAATTAAGAGCCGAAACCCTGGAAAAGTAGCGGGTTTAATGCTGTTTGGCTGCCAGGCTCCCTGCTGACAGCGCTGGTGCTAAAAGGTCTTTGGCTTTGCCTGCTGTGTTCTAGGGCCTAACAATGCCCTTTGTTCTCAGTGCAGGTTTTCAGAATGCAGTTTCCTTAAAGGGGAAATTGATACACTGGTTGGTGTAAACACAAGCAAGATTGGGCGGGGGGGCATTCTTTGAACTCTTTAAGTTTTCTGTTTTGCGAGAATGGCGCATTCTCAGCTTTTTTCAATAAATTAGAACCCCAATGGGGGGTGGGGGCCGGGTTGGGATGCCTGTCCGGACTGTGAAAACGTAAGTTCGTTTTCGTAACTTGAGACACATAGGATGAGAGACAGCACAATGTTCTGGGCCTTACGTAAAGAAATATACTCTGACCGATCCTCGTCACAGAATTCCACCGTGCCTTTCAAGTGGGTTAGTGTGTGCCGGAGAATTCTAATGCGCCTTTCAAATCATGTAAATATTCATCGTTGTCACCGTTCTTTTTATGTTCTGAAGCTTCTGTGATGATGAGTGTCCCTCTTCCTGGGGGTTCAAGGTCAAACCCCGCCGCCACCTGCATACCAATGCGCTGCCAACTTCAACAGTTAAACGGCCTACTTAAGATAGCACTTTCTTTTATGCAGTAGGGACAATGTTAATATAACACAAGGGCACATTCTGTTATGAAGCAGAGGAGCACAGCTCCAGTTGCAGAAGGCAGATTTTTTGCGATGTTTAAGGCACCGGTTTGGCTGAAGCAGGGGAACCAAACTCATGTCGTGGGGTCTCTGCCGTATCAGCAGGTTTTTGAGGTTTCCTGTCAGTCAGTAGCTAAACTGGGTCTTGGAAATTCGGTTTACGGACTCTTCGTCCACTCAGTGGCGTATCTTAAACACTTCAGGTCCAGCATCTCACCAAATTGAAGAAGACACCGTGGCCCCCATCACTGCGTTCTTTCATCGGTGGGTTAAAGAGACCAAAAAGCTGGTTTTGGCCTCAGGAAACCATGAGCACCTGGAAGCACCGCAGTCCTCCAGGAGTAACCTCATGATCCCTATTTTCTAAAAGGAAAAAGTAACTCATGTCCTTATTTTTAAAATGCTTTTTATATTTGACCTATCACAGAAACTCTACAACATTAGGTATCAAACATAACTAACAGGGTCTCTTAACAGTTAACACCTTGAAAGAAATGCATGCAAAGCAAACCAAAGAAACCAAACCAAAAACAAATTTAAAAGCTACATCCTGTGCTAGTGCATACAGGATGATAACCTTATGCTGAGGGTGAATGGATGGTACCTTTACAAGCCATCAGCCAGCTGAAAGGACACAGACATGACAGGGCATGCTGCTTTCGCTCTGCCAGTAGGGCAGTGCGAATATACTGCACTGAAAAAGACTAACCAATCAATCAGTCATTAGCCAATGAAACTGGCAGGGCGACCCAAGGTGGGATGGTCACAAATTACTTTGCAAGATGTAATATAACAAAGTGACTGCAATTAATGAAACGCAACACATACTGAATAATTAACACAAGAAAACAGGTCATCTGATATAACGGAAACACAGGACAAAAAGAGAGCAGACAATAACTAAGAGGGGTATATGAATGATAACTGTCGTCCTTGTAGACTGCAGTCAAAAAAATCCATTCAATATGCCAATTATACGACTGTATGCAGAACACAGACAAAACATGTATACTGTGCTGAAATTAGCTGTGACACTGTACACTGTAAAAATAATTCCATACATGTAGTTATGACTTTGTCAAGGTATTCATCTGATATCCCCTTCATTGAACTGTATTTTGCTTTAATTATTTTACCACATCATCAGAGAACACCATGGCCAAATGCCAGCATGCATGTGTATGCCTAACATGATCTAGCCAAACTGATTTTGATTTCCTGTTTGTGCATGAGACGGAGCTGGATACACAGCACTATGGGGTACATTCAGTTTGGCTCTTTTAAAATGTGTTTGTGTTTACTATCAATGTTCCAGAGATGGTTCATAAATTAATCCAAATGTTTTGTTTGCATGGTTTAGATGAAGATGTATCCTACATGCGTGTGTTGGCAAGCCTTAGCTGTGGTAGGAAGTATTTGTCAAACACTGGGGGGTGCCGGAGTTCCTTTCATTCTTTCCTCTGGAGATGAGACAGCCTCGTTTCTAAGTCTTCAATTACCAATACACCCCATCAGTGCACATGCAAAATGAGTACACAGAGATACAACATATTACAATTAAACAATGGAAATGTAATGCTCTTAGCGAAATCTCTGGGAAACTGTGGTGTATTTTAATTTTCTGTGGTACTAAATCAGCATTTTATCTTGCCACAAATCTCTACATGTGTTCTATCTGAGCTTTTTTTTCCAGACAATTCATAAAGAATATCATATTATCAAAGCATGTCAATCATAATAATCCCCATTTTGAAAATATCCATGGTAAAACATTTCCTGTAAGATGATACTATCATATAACAAGACCTATTGATGATAAAACAGAACAGAACTGTCTTCTATGCATTTCAGCCCCTGATGAAGTTACGCTATATGCGATAAATCATCCTCGAATTGAAGCCTACAAAAAACCAATGCAACTTCAGCCGCATGGTGCTGCTTGTGAAACTGGTTTTCAAAGTCACATGACCTGCAAACAATTATGTCCCCATGCGGAAGTAATTTCAAGACCTCTGGAAGAGCAAATTAAGTCCAAACTCCCGTCAGTGTGACCAGTCAGCGGACTGTTGAGGATGTCACAACTGTATGCCACAAATGTATCAGCAAAGTCACAAAAGTCACGTGCAAATAACACAGCAACTAATCTCGCTGGAGGCAAAGAACATTGTTCCCTCTCTCAGAAGGTTAAATGTAAATAAATAAATAAACAAATAAATAAATAAATAAATAATAGGCCTAGTGATGCTATTTTCTTACTTCAGGTATACAAAGGCACAATATCAATCCCAACTGTGGTCCATATCGGTCTCATAATGTAGGACCTTGCAGTGGGTCGATAACGGGGTCAGTTTGATACCTCTTTCTCGCTCTCTCTATTTCCTTCTCTCTCTCCTTCTCTCTCTCTCTCTCTCACCCCTCCCCGTCTGTGTGCACTGGGGAAAGCGTAGGGGTTGTTTCGCGCGTTCCCGCGCCACCGCGAGATTGCGCTCAGTGCGGAGAACGGACGACTGCCTGCGAAGCAGCAGCAGCGAAAACTGAAGTGCGGTGCCGTCAGTCGCAGCTGAGATAGAATACCAGCAGTGAGGCAGGCAGAACTGTCATCTTCATGCAATAGCGCTGAGATTACTAGGAAGGTGATGGTTGCCCTAATTATATCGAATGCTTGCAGTTTGAATCTCGCTGTCCCGAGAAATGTTGTCCTTTTCTGTAAATGGACGGTTGCTAGGTTCGGGTATATACTCTGACATGGCTTTTTGTCTCCCCTCTGTTGCAGATGCTGAATGCAGCTTTGTTAAGTGTTTGTGCGGTCGCCTGCTGCCACATCCTCCCGGCAACCGCCAGATCAGACGGAGGAAATTTTCTGGATGATAAATGGCTCACAGGACGTTGGGATAAATTTCGAGACGTATGTGGCCTTTTTTTTTTTTTTTTAATAATGATGGTTTTATTGTGCTGTAATTGGCTGCGCCTGCGTTTCCAGGTCGTGCTTACAGTATGTCGTGTTTTCATAAGGATACATGAAAGGACGCGCGCCGTAGCTCGAAGTTGTTCATAAATGAGTCTTGGATATCCGATAGCACTGCAGTTATCAACATGAGCAGGCATACTTAGCCTACTCTTAAAATGTACATGTACGCGGGCATATAATGGACACCTCAGTCTTACATTTGCGAAAACATGTAACGTTTGTTACATTCTCATTTTAGTGCAGTTAGCGGACTTACCATTCGAAGTTACGAAGCTAATTTACAGTGCATCATAGCAATCGTGGTGTCTGTGTCCGTTTTGTCGATGAAGTAGAAAGTCAGATAATGTTTTTCAAGCAATCGTCCCAAAATTATATCGCGGGTGCTATCATGAATTGTTATAATACATAAGAGACTATTTGTTATACAATAATACTGCAATTATGTAAAAAAAAACCTTTCTCTGCGATGTTTTAATTTCACCTTGTCTGTACTATTAGATCACACCATCCAGTCAATACGTGTAATCAATGTAGCTTATGAGTGATAGTGAGGAAAGTCAATAGCAATTCCATTAACAATGACATTTGCGATGGAAATTTTCAGATAATTGTTATTAAAACAAAACACTGCGTGGTAATTATCGCACACGCTTGATATTATAATGGTATTGGGGGAAAAGATCGTTTCTGTACAACCAATAATACAAAAGTTTTATTTCTTCTGGTTTTTAGACAGATGGCATTCTGGAATTTCAGAGGTTGTGGAGCGTAGCAAGATTTACAGAGGCAACAACGCTGTTTTTAGGAAATCAAACTAGATAAAGGACAGAACAAGTATTTAGGTGATAATCAAGTGATAATGTGTAAATATAGATTTGATTATTAGTTAAGACACGAATTAACTACAGTCTTATCTGTGATACTGTCTGTGACAGAGCCACAAGAGAGGTCGAGGTGAACTATGAGAGAAACTTGCAATCCTTGCTGGTTATAGTTTACATCTCTCTTTATTTATTTTTTAAACTGATACTAAGCTGTAACCCTGCAGTAATGTTTATTTCTATCCCACTAGGAGCTTTTTTATTTTGTGTTGAAAACATTTGTTTGAAATAGGAAAAGAGTAGGGGAATGCAAGCAGAACCAGACAGCAGTTGCCAATAATCTGTAGTCAGATTTACATGTGGTGCAGGGGAGAGACAAGGAAAGAGTTTATGTTCTTTCTTCATGCAACATGCACCTCTTACTGATTGGTCCAGTTGTCCCCATGATAAAAAGTGACCAATCAGAAGTCAAAGTAAACATATCACCAGTGTCTCTGCTGATGAGGTTATGTAGTTAGCTTGCTTGTGTGTAACTTCAGTTAGTGTGTGTGTGTGTGTGTGTGTGTGTGTCTGGGAGTTACTTAGTAAAATAACATTTAATCTTTTTATGAATATCTGATACTTATATCTAAAAAGCAGTATTTGTCGAGTAAACTACTTCAGATAATCAAAACATCTAAACTGGCACAGTGTGAAGTAATATTTCCCTACAACAGGGAAGGAAAAAAAAACTCCATGGATTTTGTTGACCCCATTATTCTGCATGGCAGCTGCTAACCCAGTCAGCTTTCTGAACGTTTCTGGAACGTTTGGAAAAAGACGGTGAAGCTCCCCTGCACATACTTTCATCCAGTTTCCGGAGTGTCTGTTGAATGTTAATTTAAAGTCACACGGCATGTTCCAGGATTGGCCCTCCAGGAACGTCATTCAGTTTTATTATACCTGTTAACAAATACTTTGAATGGTGGATGTTCATTCAAGTGTATATTATCAGGAGTGGTAGAAATATTGTGCAAATCATTTTAAGTGCTTTGATTTGGGACATACTTGAAATGTTTTTGTTCAGTATCTGTCATGATGTTTTCATGACAAAATGATTTGTGGGTGTTTCCAGTAAGCTTGTAGGGAGTCTTTTTCTGCAGCTGTGACAGAACTTATTATGGAAAAAAAGTTGAGAGGATATCTGGGGAATATTGCCATCATAACTTTACCTCACAACCAGCTGGGAATTTACCGAAACTCTTCTCCAATGCTTTTGGGCTGTGCAGTGTTTCCTGGGAACGACATTGACATCACAGGTCTTAAAAAGAAAAAAGTTAAATGTTCTTCTTCAAGCATGTGTCATTGTGTTCCTGTTTTTTAGCACTGATCTTTAGGTTCCATCCTCAAATTCAAAAACAAAGATGTCTAACAGCCGTTTCCAAATATCAGCTATGCTAGTGCTGCTACCTTTTTTTTTTGTTTTTTTGAGAAGTATGACTTAAGATCAGAAGGGGTCGGTCAACACCCTTGGGACTCGTACCTGATTGGCTGACATGTTGAATGCTGAGTTTTGAAAAGCTGCCGGAGGGATGGATCTGACTGTCAGTCTGAGCAAGGCGCAGTCTTCTCTCGGGAGCTTTTTTAAAATAGAAAAATGACACAGCTTTTCATGAATCCTCACAAATAATACATTTGTGATCTCACCTACTTGGTGGATTGGCAAAAAAATGCCTTGTTCTAACCCCAGATACCCCTTGTATATTTGTGTTTAATAAATCTTACAGTGAATAATTTACATTGAACTTACATCCTGGGGAAGCATTGGAAATACTGAAATAATGTGAAAATATTGAAATATTCTTTTTGTGAAATATTAGATGTCATACGTATCGTGATTTGGCTTGTTGTTATATTTTTTACTAGAATTGAATTGCTTCACAGAGAATACATAAAATCCAGGTTTTATGATAGTGCAAAAGAACATTATGCCATGGAATCTAAAAATATCATCTATTAATGAAATGATATTTAACCTGGTGGCCTCCTTTGGAAAATAATCTATATTTATATCCCTATAATTCATAATTCTCTGGGGATTCGGCTGTCCCAAACCTGCTGCATGATCATCTTAGTTTTATTTGATCCAGAAACTGAACACAGCGTGTCTTTCCACATTAAACTTGTGATGCATCCCAATTAGTTACCTTAAAAGTACGGTGAGCTCACCTCGAAGAACCGTTTATTAACCGTCATTTTTGATTCCGCTTAATTAACCTGCAGTGGAAGCTTAATTAACAGACTGCACATGCACGCATAGGTCTTCCTCCACCGCTTGCTGTGGGACTGAAATGGGAAGGAGATGTTAAAAATCCACCCTCAGTGAGCTCCATCAATAGATCCCAGGATGCCATATTTGTTAACCTTAAGCCAGGCCTCTTACATATTAGCCTTGTTTACATGAAACACAGTCTTGATTAGATCTCTGCAGAACTGACTACTCAAGACTGGCTGCCAGTAATCTGCCCATAGACTCTGCATAAATTCCAGCTGTCTGTTTGAGCCAACCTTGAGTGTGTGTGTGTGTGTGTGTGTGTGTGTGTGTGTGTGTGTGTGTGTGTGTGTGTGTGTGTGTGTGTGTGTGTGTGTGTATGTATGGTCATTGACATGGAGGCGATTGGTTATCCCAAAATAATTGTTTCCAATGACTGTGCTGCATTTAATCACCATACAAATAATACATTAATATTCATGATACTGTTCATGATTGATGCTGTGATTTATGGTTATGAGTATTGTGGGTCTGCTCTGTTACTATCCCATAATAAAACATCTGCACATGTCGGTGAGTATGTATATCCTTAATCAATGAAGACTGTGTGGATAGGTTCGTCACAACTTGTAATTTACACATGAGTTAAACGATGCATTAGCTTTTATTAGCAAATAAATGCACATTTTATGTCACCTTCTTCACTAAATAAATAATTGATGTAGGTTTTTCAGTGACTGTATTTGGGTAGAAGATTAACACAGTGCCTGCATTTCATTGTTGGTATAATGTTGATTAATCCTAAAGGTTTAATAGGGCATTTAATGATTTGAAGTGATTTGGTTTTAATCCATAAACCCTAAGGCAACGCTATCATAACCACATCTTTTTGGTTCGTCTGGATATTGGGAATGTGGGATGATTTTACTGGTGACTGAAAGGTTTATGCCGTCACGCCTCATTTCAAGTCCTTACACTAGCAACTGGCATAGATTTCCTGGAGAAGATTAAGCGGACATTATAATAAGCTCTTAGTAAAAAGGACTTTTTGTTCTTTTTTACTTTATAGCTCCACAAGATAATTGCACTTTCCTTGGGGGCCAAGCAGGCATGTTGTATTTAGTTGATTGCCTTTAAATGCTGGTCCCTCTGTCAGGAGTTGGCATATGGTAATACCTGCACACCACACTGTGTCTTCCTGTTTTTGTTCAATTTACTGGTGGTACCCAGGAGGTTTGGCCTTTAGCTCTTCTCTGTATGAGTGAAAACTACCAAGTAATTGTATTCAGCAGACAGGAGTTACTCTTAAACAACAGTTTGTCTTTATACTGGCACAAGGTTTTGATTCAAACATAGCCAAACAATCTGCTTGAGCGCAAGTTATATAGTCCTATAATATTTACTTCAATGACACTCATATCCATAGATGTAGGCACGTAGCTGTATGCCTGATTCATTGGAATAGCTGGATACTCAATGAAAATTAGTTTAAAGCATCTGTTTAATAGGTGTATCATCAATGGCTAATCTTGGGCCTAAACCGCTCTGTGAAAAAGAAGAGGCATGGTCAAGGTACATTTCTGTTGCCTGGAGAACAAACGATTCAGTTTCCTCCTTCAAAGGAACAGTAATCATTCTTCATGGTTGTGTTTAGTATCATTTTCTGGCAGGAGCTGTGACTAAACGTACAATAGACTCAGCTTGCAGGGTTTCACCCCTGTGTCATGCGTCGGCACTTCTTCAGGTACAATACTGTCACTGTTTAAGAGGACACTGTCTGTCCTTAAAGCAGAAGTTTCGTTTTCATTTACCTATTCACTCCCCCAGGTATGATATGGTAACTTTTTTGCACCCAAATTTAGGGCACATGCCCTGTTTGCTATGACCCAGCTTCACAATGCCCTCTCTGAACACTGTCTCCCAGTAACAAAAAGAAACATCCTTATCAAGTGGCATAAATTAAATCCCATTGGCTGGAGTGTTTAATGTTAGAATTGTGTGTGCTGCATCCAGACTGAATGTTCATGAAGTATTTTACTTTTATAAGTATTTTAGAGGTAGCATAATTTATTCTTTTGGTGCCAGTGTGCAAAGACCCAGGATACAATTATTTAGCCAAAACCTTTCCAAGTGAGTGCCACCCTCATGTAAAGAAATGATAAAATAACTTTTACCTCAGAGATCAGAAGCCTAATGATGTTGTTAGAAGGGACCTGTCATGGTTTTTGTACAAATTGTATCTTTTGGAAATGTTTTCTCTGGCATGGTATTACAGCTTCCATAAACCAAGCAATGCTATCACCTCTTGGTTCTGTTGATGTTGACGGATTTAGAGTTTATCTTCATTGCCGTTGTGTGAAAGTGAACTGTAGCTTTTTCTCACATCAGGGCGGCAGAATGCTTTGATACGCAGTTTTGAATGAAGGGGACATCCTCTGTTGGCTTAATGGTCGATTGTGAGTGCATTCCCCCCCCCAGTGGAGTTACTTCCCAGAAAAGAGCAGCACAGTCTGTCACCACGGTGATGTTTCACTGCAGTGACACTTGCTGATATTTTTTAGATGAAAGGAAAGTCTTGTTGTCAAGTTTGTCGGCGCTCTATCATTGTTGTCCTGCAACCGTAAACGCACTAGGCAAAATGGCCATTGTGTTAATTACACACTTCTGGGAAGTGAATTCCAACCGTCCGAGAGTTGAATACCCTTACAGAAATATTGAACAGAGCTGTGATGTGGGTGGTTTATTTTTCAGTTCAAGAATGTATCACTTTTAAAGAAATCGATAGTGACGGTCACACCATGGCCAATTTTAGCGCAGTGTCATATGCTTAGTATTACCTATCCTGGCACCTTCAGAGCGCTGAAAGCTCAGCCTTAATCAGTGCTCCTGCACCAACAAAAGCACGTATTGTCCAAGGTATCCATGCACTTAAACTTGCTGGTCTTTCACGTTCACTCGAAAATGTACAAATATGCCATAGGAAATGTAATCTTGTTATCTAAATACTAATTATCAAAGTGCTAATTGATATGCAGATCAGATGAAGTGCTTTCATCCCTCGGTGATAAGTGGTCCATACAAACAGACTAATTGGCTGATTAACTTTGAGTTCCTCAAGCGTTCCATGCTGCGTTGGTGTGTTGAGGACATGGCTGACCTGACCGTATTTCACATGTAAATTTCCTATGAGTGCGAGTCATTAACTGGCAGGATTGTGCAATTACAATGTGGGCTGGAGAGGCAGTTCCCCGCTGGTTTCAAATAGGTCCCCATTCTGGAAAAAACATTTTTAAAAAAACTGACCCACCCAACAGGGTGGCTATCCAGCTAGCTGCAGCTTGCTTCCTGCATGGTGCAGTGTGAAGATTTATCATAAGTCTTTAATATTAACGTCCTCATCTGAAACAATCCCCATATTTTATCCGTGTAAATGCATTACCGTGGCAAGGTCCTGCGCTCGAAGGAAGCCACCAAATCACCGGGCTTGTGCACATTCTGTGGCCGCTGCAGGCAGAGGGTGAATTATGTTCATAAGTAGTTCTGTTGCCCTGACAAGATTCATTCATGGAAATGTGCGGGGCAGAAACCTCAATATGGCGCTGGCCCGGCGAGGCACATTTTTAATTGCATCACTCGCATCATGATTTGATACCATCTATTTCTATAACCATGTGCATATGAAGAAGTGATCTCCACACCCGCTACGTGCTACATCTGAAAAATACACAAGGAAATGCAATTATTCTCAATCTGTGTTATTATCCTGTTTCATGTCCAGTGGGCTGTCTGTCAGTGGCCATAGTCTGTGTGTTTCAGGTATGAGATCTGTGGACAATTTGACATAAAGCAGCTTTTGGATTTGTGTTTATTGTTTTTTTTTTTTCCGCTGTTGGCTTATTCATACAAAATAAGATGGCTCTAGCTAATAGTGTTGTAATACTGGTGGTGGGTAAGGTTTGCAGAACGCATGCTGCTTTACTGACTGCTAACACAGAATGCAGAAGCCCAGGTCATTCTCTCAGGCTGCTAGAATAAAAGCAGGCTTTCCCAGGAAAGATGCACCTGTATTTCCTGCAAAGACGGCTGATGACTCGAGAAGAGGAATCGTTTTCACTGCCTTTAACCCAGCTTGTCTCAGGATCTCAGCGAGCAGTCAGCCGCATCTGTTCTGCTGTCATACAAACAGTGCTTTTGTTCCTCCATAAAAGCTGCACCACCCCAAACTCCTCTCATGTCAGACTCTGGAAGCTAAGCAGGTGTGGGCTTGAATGGTAGCCCTCCTGGGAACGTTAAGGTGCTGTTTCAAAAGTTTTTAGGTGCCAGGAGAGTGTACGCTCACCTGGACCAGTGGAGACTTCCAGTGCTCCAGCACAGTCATGGGTACATGCTGTCTTGTGGATGGGAAGTTGAACTGAGGTCCTGACTAACAGTAGTCATTTAAGATCTCATGGTACCTTTTGAAAGAGTAGTGGTATTAACCCGGGTTTCCTGGGTTATGCATGTCTGATTGGCTGACCATATCATCACCGATCAGTCGGGACATATCATAAAATGTACCCACTTCAGAAATATAAATACCAAGAAAACTCACTATGTTTTACCTTTTGAATTGGGAGGGACCTTATTTATTGTGTACATGGAAGCTTCAAGTCATAGGTCATGGGTGGGGGAGGGGGGGCAGCTGATCTCTCACATGACTCTAGGGGATGACATCATAATCAGTAGCAGACCCATGACATCATCATCATCAACATACATCTTGACTACCGTGAAGAGTGATTTTTTTATACTGCAGCATGCTTCTTATTGCTTCCATTGCTGTCAATGCAAAAAAAAAAATATATATATATATATATAAATTTTATGTATCAGATATCTTGCCAAAAATATAAGTTGTGTGAAGAAAATGGTGGGGTTTATGCTACTTTGACCAATTTTATATCATTTGAACCTGTGCTGAGCCTTAAAGCTGAAACAGTGTTCAAAAGGCTTATGCTCCTAGGGGAGGCAAATAATGCATGAGAACTTGGCATGCTTTTGATATCACGGCTTTAATAAGCTGGAGCTGTGTAAAAATGATTTCTGTTATCCTTGTTCTGCTTTATGGGGGAATGGTAAGTATGGAAAAGCTTAGCTTTTTCTCACTTTTCAGGCTCATGATTATGAGGTCATAAATAACTAAGTCTGCCAAACTTCCTGGGGATGTGCTGTGCTAACCTCTTTTGGCACTTCCCACAGAAATGGTTTAACCACCTTCGCCATCCATACCCACTATCAGAAATCTGCACCTATCAAATTGCTGGAACTCCTTGGTTGGAAAGATTTACTAATCTATAACCTATCCTGATCGAGCTTTTGTAGCTGAGGCTAGGCTGCTGATGGAAGTGGTGTCATTGTGCCAGTGGGGGGCGCCAGTAAGACAATAGCCCAGTCAAATGATTGGGAGACTGTGATATAGGAGAACGCTGTCTTTATGATGACATGGCAAATGTCCTGACTCAATGCGGTTGTTGTCTTACCCGTCGCACAGATAAGATGTCTAAACAGAGGTCTTGACTCCTAACTGAATAACCACAAAAACTGGAGGATTTGTATGTTACTGAATGTCATTGGTTATTTGAAAGCAGCTTGTAAACTCACCTCACCTGGTGTCTTGGGCCGTAAGTGACTGTCAGAATAAGTGTAGAAACAAAAACCAGCAAACCCTGTGGCCCTCCAGGACCACGGCTTGCAAACCTGACACGATACAAATACAATCAGTTATTATTAAATAATAATAAAACATTGGTGTATTTATGTATTCATTCTTTCTTGTAGATTTAAGATGTTCATGGGGATTTTCAATGTTCATAAAACAGTATGAGTAGCAGAAATATGTACCTATCAAACAGAAAATGGTTGTGGAGCATTGGGGATGGCTTGGGTTATGTTCCCATTTGGCTGTGAAATAGCGGTATGACCTGGAAGTTCCCCAAACATATCCTGAATATTTAGTCAGTCACAGAAAAACAAACATTCCAGTCCTGTCACATAAAAATGGAAACATCCCCTGATAGTTATCATTTAGTCATGAAAAAAACATAATGGAGTATGCATGTCAAATACGTTCTAAGATTTTTCCAAATGAAATATTGAAATGGTAAATTTTTTTAAAACATTGCTAACATTCTTGAGGAAATGAATGTGAATGAGTAAACACAATTCAGATTTTTTTTAAAAAGTGGAATAACAAAACTGAAAGATGTTGAAAGGCTGCTCCTGCAATGTTCCATGCAACTTCAAGGTAATGTTCCAGAGCCGTTGAGGAAACTGAGGGAATGTTCCCATTGGGAAAATTTGGCGGAAAATTCTGAGAATGTTCTGATAGCCAAACATTCTTCGATATGTAGCTGTCTGTCTGAAAGACATTCTTTATTCCACACATTTAAAATGTCATTCATAATGTAATTTTTAAACAGTAATGTGAAAAAAGGTATTTTAATATTCCTTCTTTTAAAGAACAATCTTAGCTCTCTTCCTCAGAAAGGTCCTATATTAATCAAAGCAGGTTTTATCTGATGAAAGCCTTGAAGTTAAGACCTTCAGTATGAAGTGGAATTTAGAGTGAAATTAGCGTGTGCTGCCTCCCAAATTAAACTAAGTTCTCATAACTGTCTTAGCACGGACATCTTTAGATTACACTGGAAGGGGCCTCAGCCACTTCCTCCCTGTCATTCTGTTTGTGACTGCTATATAATAGACCGTATGTTGACACCATATTTGACGATTTTAACTTTATGACCTTAACTGTTTACACGTGACGTATACTTTATACATCCCGAGATGCAAATGGTTGCAACCATTTTTAGGTTGTAGGTTCAGTCCCTAGATGTGGTTACGGAACCCATATTTTAGCTCCGAATTTGCAGGTTCAAATCCCAAATGGGACACTGCTTATGTACCCTTGAGCAAGGGCATTCCAACTAGAAAAATGTTAGTAAATACCCAGCCATATGAATTGATCTAACATTTAAAAATGTAAGCAGTGTTCACCGCTCTGGATAAGGCATGTATGTAAATAAGACTGTAAAATTCAACGTTGAAAAATTCGGAGTGTTTTTCTTACTTCAGCTTGGCCTGGCCTCTGTCAGATGCCCTTTAAGTTTTTCAAATACGGCTTCATCGCGGCCGATCTCCATGCCTTAATCGGCATGACCTCTGAGCGCTGACAGTGCCAGGATGTGTGGGCATTCCATGCGCAGAGGGCATCATTGCTGTGCACCCCTTGAGCAGCGGAGGCCTGTCTGTCTCTTGAGCTTGAGCATCGAAATTCTGATATGCAGGGTATGTGTCCTTGGATGACCCGCGTAATTATCTCACTCTATGGGTCTCTGTGCATGTCGTTAGGGCTGACGGATGAGGAAGGCAAGTGTGATTCTATTTTAATACTTTAAGTAGTGAATCTGGATGCCAGGCTAAACCCTGTAAGCCCTACCGTTAGCTCAAGACCGTCTTCACATTAACTTGTAATCAGTGGCAAGGCTGAAATAATGCCTGTGTCAAGTATAGCAGAACCTTGAAGGTACAAGCACATCTGGAACGGACTGTGAAGATCACGAACAACCTGAGCAGAATATGTGTTGTCTATTTAAATGTAATATTCTGTTCCTTAGAATTCTTGTCAGTGTTACTGTTTTTTAGTCCATAACTCTAAGGCTTGCATCTGTTAGGTTCGACTGCAGCAAGAAGCTAAACTTAATCTTTTGTAAATTGTTAGGTGAATTTTTATGGCCCTCACCGAGGGCACTGATAAGACAGAGTCCTAGATTTCAATCCCTTTGAGCTCTAAGGCATTCACAGGACCACTCCACCAAGACTCAATGCCATCTTTAAAGAGCTGTCTCATCCCGAAATAAGTGAGTGTCCTTTCTTTTCATTTCAGAAATATGTGTCTGCACCAAGCACACCGTGTGCCGCTCATCACTTTGTTTACCCTTAATTTCATTTGCCTCTAAAAAGCATCTAGTTTTGTAAGTAGCGGGGAAAGAAGTAGAGCTTTGTGACATCATCGCTGTTACTCTGACTGAAGGCCAAATTGTGGGTAATTTGAATCTTGGCCTAAGTGTCAAAGAGAATACAGTCTCCGAGCTATGTCTCTACATTTCACATTTACCATGTGGTTGAGTTCAGGGGTACCAGAATTGATTCACTGCAGGGAGGAAAGGATGTTAATTATCGCCTGTTTCATAGGAAAAGAAATCAGCAGAGCAGATCTCTGGCCATAACTACGATTTCCATGGCAATATGCTGCAGTCTTACCCTTATGGAAAATCCAATGAGCTATGCTCATTTCGCACGTTGCATTTCCTCAGAGATTCAGATATATACCATGAGTTCACACCCGTGCACCACATAATTTGCGTGTATATTATGTGGTCACACGTTATCACATTTACTTTGCTGATCCTCTCATGCAATTGCATGTATTCACACAAGAAAGTATTGCAATGTTATTTTCACTTTAAGGCCACACACTGTATGCAAAAGGTGCCTGAAATGTGCATGCTTGCATGTGCATGAAATGCGTTGGTGCGTGCGTGCATGCAACGCGTGTGAGCGCGTCGGAAAAGAGTAAACATGCACGGTGGCATTTTGCTTGTGTCTTCAATTAAATGCAGAGTTCCGCTGAAGGGCTTCTGCCAAAAAAGCATTAAAAAGCCTCCCACCAAGTCCAAAAACCATGTGTTTTGTTGTGCTGTCCTTTGCTATTTGTGTCATGCAGAATGAATGATGCAGCAGAAGGTGAGGCACCAGCGGCTGGTTCTGCACAAAGCCTCATCCAGCCTGTGAATAGATTCAAAAAAAGAGAAAAAAAAAGAATGTTTCATAACAGCCCCTTAACTCTTCCAACATGTAGCTGTACACTCTGTCTGATTTCGGTTTTTTTTTTTTTTTGTTTTTCCCTTCCCCTTCGGCCACTGCACTTTTGTTCTCATGCTTATGTGGACAGCACAAGCGATGTGACATTAGCTCAAAATGAAGTGCATTGGTATTGTTGTGGTCCTGGGAGTTGTTTTGCAGAGGGCTAAAAGCAATCATGTTGGTCACAAATGCATTGAAATCAATATTTTAAACTGCGTAAATGTGTTCACAGTCAGTAGCGTTCTATGCTGGCATTGGGTTGTAACATGCGTCGGTCTTTCCGTTACCGATCAGCATTTAGCAAACGGCCTCGTCTGGAGAGCCTTCCGTAGCTTTAGGTATTGAAGCGCTATACATCCTCACTGCTGGATGTGTACTGAAGCAGATCAGGTAAGGACCTTGCTTAAGCATACGATGACAGCGTCCAAACTGGAAATTGTTCCTGCAGTCCCTGAGTTAAGGGCGCAGTTCCCTAACCATTAGACTGGACTACCTTTCCACTGTGCATTAGCCCACCTTTGAGTTCTGTTAATGCATCGCAGTAGAGATATCATACAAAGGTTAAAGGCACACTTGACTCATCTTCATTTTTCTTCAGCTATATTTCACATCCTATCGTTGACGTGGGACCAAAAATTGATGCCAGTGAAAGTATCAGTATTTTGGGAGTAAAAGTTTGTTTTCGATTTGATTTAAGAAAAAAAAAGGTATTTTTGCTGCAAAAGTTCCTGTTTGATTTGATTTCAAAATGATTTCTCAACATGATGCATGTATTACAGATGCATTGTTGGTTTCCTGTTTGTACTTTCACTGGGAAAACTTAGACTTACACTTTAATGTACTCAGAGAGGCAATTTGTGGAACAGCACAGAACACACAGACACATTAAAAACACATCAGACAAACAGAAAACACAATAATCCAAATCATCTATAGCAGCTGTTGTAAATATCATAATCACAGTCCATGCAGACATATAAAATGCACGTCAATGTTGTTTGCCAATATTTGTAATAAATAAATAGCTAGTGAGTGTGTTGCACATCTGCTATGTATCCATGTATTCACATCCATTGGTCCCTCTTATTCCACATCCCCTAGTCCATGTAATACCCCAGACTCCCCATGGCTACCACATCTTGTTTAGTTGAGTTATTGCCAGGGGAATAAATGAGTTTTTTGCTCAGTTGGTTCTGATATCAGGCTATCTATAGAAGGGAGTAGCTGGAACTCCGCTGAAAGTCGATGGGATGTATCCGTGCAGACCTTGTCTGCCTTCTGAGTCAGGCGGGTCAGATACAGGAGAAAATGAGAGGGGAGTACTTTTGCAACTGCTTCAGTGAACTTCTACCTCACCAGTCTGTCTGCTTTCATTTCATGAGCATATCTTGGAGTAGAATCCAGAAGTTAGGTTTAATTGGATTGGGGCTTTAATCCTGTCCCTGGATAACTTTGACAGCGATGTGCAC
The DNA here is from genome assembly GCA_022829145.1 of Albula goreensis. Lineage (NCBI taxonomy): Eukaryota > Metazoa > Chordata > Actinopteri > Albuliformes > Albulidae > Albula > Albula goreensis. The sequence goes on along the minus strand of CM040758.1, from coordinate 23,599,733 downwards.
CACATATGATAGGGGCCCTCTCTGTGCATCACCTCCGCCTTTAACCGACTCCCATTTCCCCATTTCCGCACGCTGCTGCCGATAACACCTCATTACATGGCGTGACACGCGTTGCTGAACTCTGAGAGCGTACGTGGAAGCCATTTTCCACATGCCCGGCTGTCCTCCCCCAACCCTGGCTGCTCGCGGCGGTCGCCGCCGCTCGCTATCGGAGCGAAACTCAGAGCGTGCCTCAGAAAACCGGGCCAGCGTTAGCCTGGCCTCTCGCCAGCCAGGCCTCCATAATGCAGCGACACCGCAGCAGCTGTTAAATCACCATTTCCCGTAATTATTTTCTTTGTCATTTTTTAATGCATCGGCCGTCCATCTACTAGAAAGCCACAGGTACACACACAGCCGCCGGAGCCATTTCACTTATTGCGATTTTAAATTATTTTTGAGGGAGGGATATCTACTGAAGTGTGTTTACATAAGGATTTGGGGTTTTTTTAGGCAAAGCCTTGAATTAGATTATATTTGAAGGGAGCAGTAATTTGTGCATGTAGCCCATTAGTGAATGAAACCTTGAGGCTAGTCTTTAGTGAGAGAGAGACTCACTCTTTTCCATTTTCTCTGCCCATGAAAAAAACCTAACATGCATGTATGTATTAGTGACCAAAACGTCCATATTGATTTGATTTTTTTTCTTGTAACATAAATCATGCGGAACTTTCTGTTTTTTAAATAACGTCTCTGAACCTTTAGGCGATTGCGTTCGCATTGCTTATGATAATGAATTCATTGCCTGTGTTTCTCAGGAGGTTGAGTGCTGTGTGCTGTATGGTAGAGATTAAGTCATGCTAATGGGAGGTTTTGCACTTGAGCATATGTGTGAGAGTTAAGGTTTCACCCCTTCTGGTGTCTGACACGCATCTACGATGCCTTTAATGTGGGCTCCAAGCCACCACTATTCCCTGACATCTGGGTGAAAGAAAAAGGATCAATAGGCCAAACGTTAAGTCATACAACGGATGGGAACTATTGCAGCAAATGAACAAAACGTAATGTATTTACAGCGAGGTGTCTTTCTCTGTTAAAATGGTTTATTACTATAATTATTAATCAGGGATCACTTAAGTGGAATGTTGTTCTAAGGTAACCCAGAAGGGTTTTTTTTCCGTTCCTTTGATAGAATAACACATCTTAAAGAGCAGTCTGACTCATTCTGATATTTTTAGCGGTTCTCTGTTATTAGAAATTGGTCTCACGCCAAGTGATCCAAGTCCAAAAATTGACATCAGTGAAAGTGAGAGTTTTTCTGGCTGTAGAAGTCAATTTTCTTACTTCCTCCCCAAGGGATTCATATGCGGTGACATATATTTCTTATAATATATTACAGACATGATGTATCCTGCTCGTAAAGTTACTGAGCAGATGAGGGGGCTTGACTTTTCCAGCTAGTTCCATTAACTCCTACATCTGCGCTCGCTGCTCCTGTTTCACAAGCCTTTCTATGAGTGAAATCAGGAAGTAGCATTAACTAGAGAAGGCCGTAAGGCAGCGCCTTACATTTTGCTTTTATTTAATGGGTGATTGCAGGGAGGAATACAAAAGTTTACACAGTGACAGGCAGGAGAAAATGATAGACAAGTCGGATAAGAAAATTCATTTATAGAAATACATTTTTCAACAAAAGAAAATTGCTGGAGTGGAACTCAGTTTTAACTAGTATACCATTGTTGTTCAGTTTATGAAAATGAATCTGTGATGTTTAGGTTTGCAGTGGTAGCGATGCAAGCAGACTGTTGTGTTTATTTCCCCCACAGAAGGCTAATATCGCTGCCTCGCACGAACACAAGGTCACAGAATGGAGGGACATCCACCCGCCATCCCAGATAATCCTGAATCACGTCCATCACGACTCGCCCATTATAATTTGCTCAGAAGCTCGGGCTCATTTCTGTGCCGGCATTTTTTTCAGAGCGTTTTTTTTTTTTCCCCTCCCATAATTCCTCATATCAGATAAACACAAACACAGTGCGGTGGTTTTGTAGCCCAGGAAGGGAGACGGCGAGTTGGAAAGCGCTGCTCATTAAGTTCTCAGCGCTGCGATTTCCCTCTCTGAAGCCAAACGCTGAAGGATGCTTTGTCCTCATCCGCCAGAGAGATAGCGGTAATAAGCTTTCCAGTCAGAGCCTGTTGCCTCCTATAGTAGAGCTGCTTTTTATTACGAAAAAACAAAATCTGGGAAAGCATGTCGTTGGATAATTACTGGCTACTAATTGCTAAAGTATTATGAAGCATTATGTACATACGTATAAAACACACGATATGTATGAATATGAAATAGCTACAAAACATTGAAAACTTACATGACGCTGACGATATTTGGGTTGTTAAATTCAATTTTTCTGTCTTCCTCCCGAAAAGATTTTCCTCGTGCTGTGACTCACGTTCTTGCATATTTTAGAGGTTCACTAGAAAACATTTTCAGACAATGGTAGGTTTGGAAAGATTTATTATTGAAAAGGGTTAGAGACAAGGATATGGTGTACTGGTTTTGGGCTTGGAGTTCTAAGGCGGGAAGGAATGCAGCTGTTCTCAGAAAGATATAGATAGGACCCCCCCTATGGAATAAGTATGGTTAAGTCGCAGGAGGAAAAGGTGGTGATGAGGAGGGGCGGGGGGGAGCCAGAGATGCAAAGCATGATGGGAGATAAGGTACGTGCCGTTTTTATACTTGTAGGAGACCAGAATTGGTTGAAGGGGTAGTCTGAAATTGACTTTGATTTTTTTAACAAAATTCCAATTTGATGTACCTATCGTTGTTCGTGAAGTAACTGAGGAAATTAATGGGTGTTGCTTTTCCAAATGCTGCCATGAACTCACCACCGACTTGCTGTGTCACCACTCTCCGTTTCTCTTCCGTTTCATGAGTGTTTGTTTGAGTAAAACTGGGGCGCTAGACTGAACCGGGCCTTTAAATCGTTTTGTGTTTTGGAAGTGACCTGGTCAGTGCTCTGCCCTGGGCCAGGCCTGGTCCTTATCCCTGTCACAAAGAGTCACGTCCAGCGGGGCCTTGAACACATGCCAGCCTGGTGGAAAACAAGCAGGCCAGAATGGGCCGAGGGGACAGCTGCTGACTGGCACACCGACTAACAGGGACCCGTTTGTGTTTTATGAAGACTTCAGAAAGCAGGAGACGGATCCGCTGCCAGCCCCCAGCCTCTGTGTTAAACCAGCTGTAGCTGCTTTGCCTAATGTACCCTAAAGCGCACAATCTGGTGAGCTAGCCCGCAGACAGGCTACAAACAGCACCAGAAAATCATTAGAAGCTGCATACGGTTTATTCGGTGCTCTGTTGTAGTTGACATTTTTATCTAAACGTGCGGTGCTGTCACATAGGTAATGCGTGATAAACTTAACAGGGTTGTAGATGTTGAGATACATCAGTATCCCGATTTGTTTTGTCGCATTCAGCTGCTTGTTGTTGGGTTTCAGTGGAGAGTGAATGGCTCACCAAACAGTATGTTCAGAGTAACAGCAATGGGAGGAATCCTTCACTTGGAGCACAGAAAACCTTTTTTTTTTTTTTTTTACTATTTCCTGAATACTTTTAAGCGAATTAGCTAAAGGAGCAACTTGAATGACAGGAAAAGTTAAATTTGCTGCTGCAAAAAAATGTACATAGAGCATCGCATTTGTGTGGAGCAGACGGTGAGGTGCAGTATTTTTAGCGGTTTCCACATGGATAGCGCTCGTACCACATGGCAGTTCCAATGGCGGCTTTAGGGCTCGCTCCTACCGCATTCTATCCTCGGCTCGCCGTAATTCCACACCTGTCTCGAGCTCTGAACTAAAGAAAAAAATAAATAAAAATGACATGTCATTTTGACTCTGTTGCAGATTCAATTTCATATGTGAAAGGTTCGAATGGAATTGCCCTTTTTCCGAGTCTTTCATGAACCCATCTTTTAAAAATAATAAGATTACATGTGTTCCTTTGTGTCCTTTGGTCTCACGGCTGTGACCTATGGGTAAAGTGTCTTTTCTTTTTGTGCTGCAGTCACATTTTTCGTACCAGGCGCTTCCGCAGCGGGTCCAGCTGAGATGGTGCCGGGCGGGTCATCTGTCACTTCGTTTGTTCAGATTCTGACAGGTGTGAGATGCGTTTTTAGCAACCATTATGGGGCTTTAAGGCCAGCAGTTACGTCCACACCCCCACCCTCCCTCCCTGCATTTATGAAGAATGTCAACAGCTCTAGGAGAAGTAGGTGGGAGCCACAGTATGTACAATTTCTTATGTTAATTATGCCATTTTTGGGGAATTTATCCCTCTGTAATGATAGTCTTGGTCTGATTATATATTGCTGTTTCCTGTAGTTCTGGTTCACAAACAGTAGGGTTGGATGAAATGACAAAAATCTATATCACAATAATAACATTGGCTTTGCTGAGTTTCACTGAATATTTTATGTCTACTAATATGCAAAAACATTGCATTTTTCAGCCACTATTGGCTGTTACTAACATTTATGTTACATAATGGTGACAAGAGTCTAACCACCCTGGAATTCAGCCATTCTCAATTTTTAAGTCATAAATGTAGCAGAATTTATTTTTGAAGAAAGATGGCCCAAGGTTTACTTGTTACCATGGTTTTGGGCAGCAACATGGACCTATCAGTGTGTATGTTTGGAGTGCACAGAGCTGTTTTCACAGATAGTGATTTATAGTTTTCATTGTTATCCATTTTTATGTAGCAAGCTTTAGTTATCTCTTGATCTTCCCTCCTCCTGTGTAATACCTATGGGTATAAGGCCCTTCCTGTCTGTCTGTTTACCCAGCAAGCTCCCTTCCTGTTTAAAGAATGGCCCTGAGCTGATGGGTTAACTGTTTGACTTGATTCTCCAGAGGGAGAGAGAGAGAGAGAGAAAAGAGGGCGAGGGACATTATTAACAAACATTCATTCAGCACAAACTCTAAATAGCTACCCAGATATTTCTCACTGGTATTCTTGCCCACACCCATGTTTAAACATGGTCACAATGCCCCATTCTCAAGGTCTTCCTTACTGACTACAGCAGGGATCCAATCAGGGGGATGCAGTCTGCGGGGGACCAATCAGATGCAATTAGTCCCTCCGGTGGCATGTGCAGGTCAATCAGAACAGACTTTACATCACAAACATAGGTTTCTTCTATTTGATTATTCTGCTTGATTTAGTGTCTTCTGTTTGATTTGACATCGGCAAAAAGTTCCTTTGAAAGATGCTCTTTTTATTCTAAAATAAAAAAAAAAATAGCATATGGCCTTAAAATTACTTTAGTCATTTTTTATTTAATTGCATACATCCTTAATAAGTATATTAGATTGGGTGTGGGACTACATTTCCGGCCTGTCTTCTATAACAGTCCTTGACTCAAGCCTGAACTGAAATCCAAAAAACTCTCAAGGAGATAATCCTACCCAGCTACCAAAGAATAATACAACACAGCTACTTACTGACAGGAACAAATGCTATCTTTCCTTGATATGTGTTATAAGATTACCAGAAACGGGAGCGGTCTGCCTACGGTAAGCTAACTGTAACTAACACTATTGCCCTCCGTAGCTCCAAATGAGCCTCATAGTGTGTGTGTGTCTCCGTGGAGACGGCGCGCGAGGCCGGGCCGTCTAGACAACGGCGTCGGATGTGGCGGTCGTGTGCCCGGTGCCACCCCCTGAAAAGTTAACGCGTTCTGACTTCAGCGCCCGGCGGCGGGAATATTTATTCTGCTGGAGGCAGCTGTGGAAGGCTATCGAGCTCCACACTGAGATGATGACAAAAGGCCATAGCTTCATAGCCAACCCCCCCCACCCCACCCCACCCCCACCCCCACCCTCTCTGCCTCAAAGGGCTGCTTTCAGATGCCCAAGGACCAAATAACTTCAAAAGCCAGATTTGCATCTGCCGTTTGGAGCTTTGAATGAATTATATCTATTTACTGAACCCCAGTGTCATACAGAATTTGTTACCTGATATTTTTAATAAAAATGATTCATATTTCCGTATTTAATTATGCAATGTATGATATATTTATTCAGTGATATTGTCAGATATAAGATTACATATGTATTTTCATTATATACTGTATTGTGTTACCTTGACACAAAAGATATAAATGCAGAGCTATGAGCTGAGGCTTAAAGCTCATATTTTATACTTTGTCAGAAACTTGTCACATAGGGCGACATGGTTCTTTGACCTTTGCATAGGGTCTGTCTGTCTGAGCGGAAGGATACTGGAAGACAAGACTGTTTTTATCTGAGGCCCTATGTTGTTCGGTCATTGCATCATGTCATACTGCTCTATCAGGGATCTCGCACTTTAGATCTGGTTGGCTGCAGTTTTTGTTTTTTTTTTCCTTTCAATTAACAGCTAGCTAAGTCCCTGGGAACCCAGCTCGTTGACTTTTTAGTAAATCCGAGTTTGAGGTTGAAAAAAAAAAAGCTCTCCATTGTATTTTTGCCCAGTTTTTAGTCCCCAACCAATATATATTTAGGTCTGCATCATCTCTGAAACATCCTATGTCTGTCTGGCAGAATACAGTGTCTTCCTAGACGCACTGTAGCACACTGCTAATTCCCCTCACTCTGCAGCCTGCTTCTGGGCTACACAGCCATGAATCACAGTGCTGGGCTGCGCAGCTGGAGCAGATAGACTGCAGGTGAATTAATTGGAGTTACTGTTGGACATTGACTTTGACAGCATCTTGCTAGCTTGCCTCACTCTTCAGACTCATTGCTGTGAGTCTCACTAGCTTCTTATGCTAGGTATGACTTCCTGGAATGCTCTTTTGCTAATAAACAGACTCAGAGTTCTCAGTTACTGCTTCTGATCAGTCACAAATCCTGGGCGGGGCTATGGAAAAATGATGACCCACTCTAAACCAATCATTTCCACCCTCAGAAATCTGACTTAAGTTAAGACAAGGGTTGTACACAGCGTTCAGCTGGCCGGTCAGTAGCTAAGCCAGGACTCAGTTCTTCAAGCCCACCTCAGTAAGGCCGCTAAGCTGCGCAGCAAAGCAGGGCTTATCCCTCGGAGATATCGATTCCTCCTCGTCAGAAGGTGCTGAGTGCGCGCCGTCTGCCCCCATGCGGACCGGCCCGGCCCGGGCTGGTGGGGCCAGAGACAGCCCAAATTAGCTTGCGCTGCATATTCCTCCTCCCCGATGAAGCTTGCACCACACTCCTGCACGTCCTGCAGGCTCTTACAGCGTGTCTGGCAGTAGCCGCTGCTCGCAGATAAGGCTGTCACAGGCAGGCCTTCCTTTAGGGAAAGTGAGTATTTAATAATAGTAGTTTTCTGTCAGATAGTGATTACTGTAAAATATACTTATTACAAATGTTTCTTTTTTAAAAGTTTGTATATTTACAGTATGGTGTAGAATTCTTAATTAAACAAACGAGTTCTCAGACTTGTTGGCCATGTCAGTTTTGTGAAACTCGGAATAAAGGGATTCGTAGATTCTGAGTCACTGGTCACCTGAGTCATGCACATCATCGGGGTGTCATCAATACCTTCTGTGTAGGGAATTATGTTGGCTGCGTTGGAAGTGGATGACATCATCATGGCCACTCCCTCAAATTTGTGTCTTGGGCAGAAGCCTCGAGGTTCTTATTAACAGCATGTTATATAATTTTAAAGCCGCTTAAGACATTGCGTAATAATGACCCAATCGAGTAATGCGGCGTCTTTAGGTACACGCATAATTCAGTCAAATCTGACTTTACTCTTCTTAACGACATATGCTATGTGGTGATGGTATAGCTTTTTATGGCAAATTATGGCTGAAAAGATTTCATATCCAACTTCCAAATACATAATAAAAATACCTGAATTACTTTTTAAAAAAATTTGCTTGAGGATCTATTCTATTTAGACATTCGTGTCTTTTCCAAAATATTCATGTAATGCAATTATTGACATCTTTTTTAACATATTGGGCATTTGTTTTTCTGTATGTAGGCAGATACTATAGTATTTTTTTTTTTTTTTATGAGAAAGCTATATTTCAGCCAGGACTGTGGATCAATGGCAAACCCCACAACCAATTTCAGAAATGATTAAATATGAGAATATGCAGCAGTCACTCCATGCTGCCAGCCAGGACGGCAGCTCAGCCAACTGGGAGACGATCACCGTGGAAAAAACAGACAGGCTTGCAACAGCACATGCCAACAGCCTGTCAACAACGAGACGCGTTTCTGCGTGGCGGTTTCTATCCACCACCCCCCCCCCCTTCGCCTCAGCGGGAAACGGGCTGCTGCACCACGGCAACCGATCCGCTCTCGCACTGGCGCACGCGGCCATATGGAGACTTAAGACGCGAGTGTCTTCTGAGGATTTGCAGAACAAAGGCACTGGCAGGGCTCTTGACTGGATTTCAGTCTCACCACACGTTGAAACATATTAGCCGTCTGTGTCAATTACATCGTTATGTTGAACTGGCAGCAGATCAACTTTTTTTTTTTTTTTTTGCTGTTGTTTTTTTTGACAGTTTTGGTTGCCATGAAATCTGATTAACACAGCATTCTGCATAATTTGAGTTTTTACATAATCTGTAAAATATGCTAAAGGCTGGATGCATGTGTGTATATGTATGTGTGTGTGTGTGTGTGTGCTTGTATGTGTAGTGAGTGCCCAGGTTTACAGTTGTTTGTTTCATGGTATATTAATACTATGCTTATATTGCCATGCTCTTTACTCTGAATATAATTATCTTAATATTTATCTCTCAACATTCTTTTTCTATTGCTGCCACTTCAGGAGGTTGAGGTTTGTATTCCCATCTTTCCTTATTTCTGCTACTTCTGTCTAAAGAGATTTTTTTTGGGTTTATGTCCATTTTAATCCTCTTCTTTTGTTTTGTAACTTTACACAACTCTAATTTCAGGAGCCTGGGACCTGGAGCCCTGGGAAGCCTTTTGATCAAGGTAGGAGCAGATTATAATTCAGACTTTAATACTCTGCCTACATGCATGGCCTGCTCAAAGAAGAACAGAAGGCAGCTATAACAATGAGGAGATAGTCAGATAACTAAAGTAATAAGAAACTGTCTTATCAAAAATTATGAAATGGTCTTTGAATTACGACTCGGTCTCTTGTTTTGCTGATAGCTCATTGGATTAACTTTCAAATTACTCCCGCAGTTAAACAATTATCACACAACCCAACCCACCTCAGAATTAGAAAATTACTTTTCAAAAAAATCATATTAATCAAATTACTTATGATTAATCTGATTTACGGGAGAACATGCATGTGCTTTTCGAAACACACACATACGCACACACACAGAAAGACAAAGATGCATAGTATTGAGGCTGCACACACACATACACATACACACACACACACACACACACAGAAACACAAATATGTGTAGTGTTGAACCTGAACAAAGACACACACATACACACGTGCATGCGTACAGATAGGGAACAATAGAATTAGAATACAGTCAGATGATAGCAAAGGGATAATCTGCTAAAGCCAGTTCAGGATTTACATAAGGCTCTTAAGGACAGGGGTCACGCTAACCACGGCTGCGGACAGCAGTGGACACCATGGACCGTGACAACCTATTTAACTGCAAAGATCTGCTTAGTGTCTTTAATGGGACATAATTCTATTAGGAGAGACAGTAATTCCAGGAACTGAAAGTGGTGTTTTCGGCTTTATTGTTGTTATTTGTACCTTTTAATGACATTGTGTTCCTTTACCCAAATCTTTTTTTTTTTTTTTTTGTATTTGATGAGGCTCTCAGGAATATGTTGTGTTTTTTTTTTCTTGTTATGTGAATTTGGAAGTCCAGAGAATGTGGAATTTGATGTTAGTTATCCGTGTTTATCATGAAATATGCCGCTGATGATCTTCCCATTTTGGTTCAGCTTGTTGTTTTTCGTCCCCCTCCCACTGCTCGGATAACAGTGATGGTTTTTTCGTCAATGACGTACTTCAGCGCTGAATCACTTTGTGCAGTAGAGCCCCCACCCCACCCCCTGACCCTCTTTGGCAGCTGGTGTAGTCTCAGAACAATCCAGATGGGCACATTTCGAGAGATCTCGAGACTGCCTTGCCTGAACATTCAGGAACAGCACTAGCCAGAGGAGAGATGGGCGCACCAGGGCCATGCTAGCTTAGCCACCGGTCAGACTCTCAAAGGGCGACTGTCAGAATACAGCGTAAATGCCTCCCCACTCTATACTCAACCTCTCCCTTCACTCATAAGCCCTCTCTAGACCTGCCTTCCCAGAGTCGGTGTGGTCGGTTACATCTTTAAGTGGGAAGGTTTATCGATTTGAGGTGTAAGGCACTTAAGGTTACACTCAGTGACACACATGTCACCCCACTTCCTTCCTGTCTATCTCATTGCTATTATTTCCTGTTTCTATAACAGTCTGCCCGTGTTATGTAATGACGTATCCAACACTAATCTGTTTAATTTTTAATTAACTAAATAACCTTTGCACTTTGTGTAATTCCAAAAAGAGGCTATCTGGTCACTCACTGGTGCACATGCTCAGTTGTCCCTCTGGGAAAAAAAAAACTGACCAAAATATTTTAGTTGTCCAAATTCTGTTATACATTATCCTAACACCGGTCTGTTACAAAATGAAAATGAGTGTTTCCTGTCTCTCGCCATCTGTTTACGTGATAGCCCTGGACCCTGCAAAAGACCCCTGTCAGAAGGTCAAATGCAGCCGTCACAAGGTGTGCGTGGTGGAGGGTCACCAAATGGCCAGCTGCGTCAGCCAGAGGAGAATGAGGTAAGGGTTAATTCATGAATCATGTCTTAATTCAAATACAGGTATGCACCGCGTAAGGTCTGTTTAGGAAACGTCCCACCACGTATACGTCTGTGGTCCCATAATGTTATAATTGAATTCAGAAATCCTGATCAGATAACAGGGTGTAGCAGACATAAACTATTTAACCCATATATTATCTTGCCAGATACATTAGCTGAAATACAGTACTGTATGTGTACAGTATCTTGGCTATTTAGTCAATACAGGTACACTACAGTATCCCATATAGCTTTGATAATATGGTGTTCACACAACGTCCAAATCACATAATGTCCTATTTCGCAGAATGTATCGTGGACATTAAGTGACACATACCTGTATAAACCAGCTTCTCTTCTATATGTACCAGTGTAAGAATACCAGTAAACAACTAGTTTACCACTATGGCCCGCTATCAAATCTTAATTTATACATAAACTGACCTCTTATTTACCAACACAACACACCAACAAACTTGCAGTTTGTCTCTAAGCCCTGCAATCAAGTCATAATTCAAGTAAAACTGACTTCTTATACCAGTGTAAATAAGTGGTTAACATCTAAGGCCTGCAATCAAGTGTTAATTCATATATAAACTGAACTTAAGATGATTTTTTGTATTGGCAAATATAGTCATGCCACCCATTAAGTTATGTGATTTGACGTAATGAATTAATGCAGTGTCGCTGTATTTGAGCAGTTAAATCTTTACTTCTGTTTGTATGAGCAGATAATTGTCTTTTTAACCTGCATATGGAAACAAGTGTTTTGCTACCATCAAGGTGCTGGTGTCTTAACACCAGTGATCTTAAGTAAAGGATGAATGAATGTGGGTATAATACAGGGTCTCAAAGAGAGGGGGGGTTATCAGACTGGCACTAAAGCTCCCCTGCTAAAGATTTGAACATCCTCCTTGTGCTCCGGCACTGCTGCTTTTCCATCACTTACAGGCCCATGAACAATCTGTTTTTGCTGCAAACATTTGTGCTGTGTCAAGCATCCTTTCAACAGGGTTCACAATCCTCTCTCTCTAAATAAAAAAACACCAGTGACTCTGTGATGGAGCGTGCAGCACAGCTCCACTCGAATGTAGATCCTGCTAATACACACACACACATCTGTGTGGTTTACGCTCCACTCTGTTCGCACATTTTTTAAATGAGTAGTGAAATAATGCAAGTGCTAAGTAAGTTGTGAAGAAACTGTTAGTCATCTCTCACCTCTATCTTTTTCTTGCAGTTCTCTTTTACTTTTGCCACCCTAAATTCAGTCAAACTGTCTCCATTTCCCGAGAATAACATACTTCCTATGTTGCTGGAGGGTAACAAAGTCAGGGTGTGCTTGGCTTGCGTACGTGCAGGCACCCGGCTGACCAGCAGTGGCCACTAGAGAGCAACGAGACTATCAGACTGGACCTGCTTATTCCCTGTCTTTCCCTGGCGAGGCTGGAACAGTCATTGCCACGCTTACAGACCTCTGACAATGGTCAGTAGTGGCTTGGCTGGGACTGGAGCATTCAGTCATAGGGCTCACGCTTGGTTCCCAAGGCAACATCTAACCGCGTCAGCTACCCGGGGGCCCCCCCCTCCTTCTAAAATTAGTCAGACAATGTTCTGCACTGTGAACGGGGGCCTGTGAAAAAGGTGCCTCTAAGTTTTGATGTTCAGATAGGGAAAAGAAAATGATTTTCTGCATTCATTTTACCTGTTTCATCATCTCGTGTTGGAGTGTAGACTCCGTTAGAGACAGGCTGACATACATTAATATTAGGAACACACAGGATTTGTTTTGATCACAGGCTGGATTAAATCGGTTCTCCCCATACATATTTATATATAGATCCAGGTGGAGATGATGTTGAGAGAGATGAAATAGAGGATAGAGACAAAAGAGATTAAACCGTCGGAGAGATCTTCCAAAATGGTATAAAAAATGTAATTGCTTTTGAGAAGTATGCAGGGGAAAATGATGTCACCGTAGCATGCAATTCGGATGCAGATTGAGAAATAGAAGCTCTGCAGCTTACAGGGCTGCTCCTCTGTGCATAGCACCCTCACCGTCCCCTGCCACATTCTGTCATTTGCTTACATTTCCTAAGTGTTTTACCCCAATTATAACAGTGTTGACAGGAGCAAAGTGGAGGCAATGTCCTGCCAAAATATGTGAATGAATAAAATGTGTGTGTGTGTGTGTGTGTGTGTGTGTATGTGTGTGTGTGAGACTGCTTGTGTGTGTGTGTGTGTGTGTGTGTGTGTGTGTGTGTGTGTGACTGTGTGTGAGACACAGGAAGAAAACCTGAGACTGCCACAGAAACTGAACTGGCAGAAACAATGCGGGGCAGTAGGGGTTGGCCTAATTTTTCCTGACACATTTTTTTATTACTCTCATCAGCAGCTACTGTTACCATGAAAGTGTTCATGAAAATGGGTCTTAGGTCGGTCTACGAGGTGGAGCAGTCAGGACTTTGTTTACATTCATGACACTCCGTAGATATACAGCTTTAATATTTGTGGCGTATCTTTGCCATTCTGGTTACGGTCAGCTTTGGTCCTGTCTTTTTGTCAGCAGGTTGTCATTCAGGGGGCGTGAGGAATGTAATTAATTGTGCTGTTCTGGTTGCGCGTCCTTCACAGAGAGGTTCAGATTTTTGGCTTAAGTTGTTTTGGAGCTGTAGCCCAGGGTATATTTACTGTGGGGCGGATTCCTTGTTGCTGTGGACGCATTCAGCAGAGGCTTGTATCCTTGGTTACACAGCTTATTCTTTTGCGAGCGCTGCAAACACAATCAATTTAAGGAATAATGCTAAATGCTCTGTACTTCAAGTGTATTATCATGCTTTGGGAGAGTAGGACTTGTAACACAAATGTTGCAGATTTGACTCTCAGTTAGGCACTGCTGTACCTTAGAGCAAAATACTTCATCCTCATCGCAGGTTAAGTGGAGAGTGTGTAAAAAACACAAGCTGTACAAGTTGCTCTGAATAAGGATCTTAGCTAATGTCGGTGGCTCAATGGTCCACCTGGGAATCAAACCCGAAGAAAGCTTTGCTCCTTAGCCACTGTACCACATTACCACTCGTCTTAGTGGAAGTGTAGTATGGATAATGGAGTATTGCCACTACAGATCTACATTGCAGTGGATCAGGGCCTGTGGCAACCTAATGGAGGGTAGCATAAATGTCGCAGTCCACAAACATGGAATGAAGGTTAAGGAACACTCCAGTTTGCGTTTTATTCAGTTATAAGATAACTTTGTGAAGAGAACATTTTTTTTTCCAAACAAGTCACAGACAAATATTACAGGCATGTTGCATAAAAAACCACTGGCTAAGTGCATTTTGAGTGTGTCATTAAGTGGAAAATGCACTTAGCGCGTAACTCTAGTCTGGATCTGGCCCTTAGTCATGAAAACACCACGATGGAGGATAGTGTTAAATACATTTTAAAAATATTCTGCAATGCTATGAATTTAGATTTTCAGAAATGATCTGAATAAAAGTACTGAAACAGCACATAGCTTTGCTAATATCTGTAAAGATAATCCACGATTCAGTCCCCTTTATAACAGTAAAACGTTAAGCTGAATAATATTTTATTGTCATGATTGCAATGGTCTTTGTGTGTTAATAGGCCCTTTTGGCTAATCCAGACATTTTCTACATATGTATCACCTCCTGCAGTCTGAACATGGTGCTGCACATTGATACCAATCAGAAAATAGAAATTCCATTGAGAGTATGACAAGTTTAACTGCAAAGCGATTTTTTTCTATTTTTTCTTTCTATTGACTTCCCATTTCCCACTTGTCATGATATATGCTTTTGCACGTGTTACAAATTTGATGATAGCATCCTGTTTATTAACGCGCTGAGCACAGCGGAGGATTTTACCTTTCCAGCCTGTTCTGTCTATATTTTCAGTATTTCTTCATGTTAAATCAGTAAGTTTTGGTTGCTATGGACATTTAAGATTACTCTCCTAGCACCCCTGACAAACTGAGCAAATGTACATGCCTAGAATATTTACCTGAAATTCCCTTACCATCTGGGAGTGTTCTGAGGAACCAAAGATATTTACACAGGTATATTGCTTCTATAAATGATATGGTAGAGACTTTAACATACAGGTCTATTTTTCTGTTACTTAACATTATATGAAAATCTATCTAGTAACGGAAAAATGTCAACAGGTATTCAAAAATGAACCCTGGGGAAAAGTGTTTTCGATTGATGTGACAAACTTCAGCACAAATCTGGGTTTCATTTTACCGCCGATGTGCCCACGGTGCTTATTATGCCATATCCTCTGCATACACCCTGCATTTTAAATCAGTTTTCAGAAGCTCAGCTCACTGTCCAATCATTCATACACTAACATTTTTGTCATCAATAACCTGTAATAACACTTCAACAACTGCCAGTGCACTGTAATTCCATCAGTGCTCTGTAGGCACAAATGGAACGCTGTGGTATAGATCTGCCCGTGAAACTTTCTCACCTCTGCCAAGATTAAAATGAAATGTTAAAGTTTGCTTTGGGTGCAGATTTTTATTTTGCCTCTTTTTATATCAAATGGCCAGTCCTATTATCAGAGCGCTCAATTTCCCGCTACAGAGACACAATTCAAACGGAGCTGCCAGGTGTCTAAATTCGTGTCTCGACACCACACTTGGTAGGTCTCAAGAGTCACCAACAATTCTTTTTTCTCTGTTTCACTGCTGTACAGATAATCCAGGCCTTCATCCAAGAAAGTTTTCCAGGAAGGAGACTGTGAATTGATTATCTTCTGTCAATTTTTATTTAAAACCTTGCTGCAAATCCCGTTAGCATCAACTGGCCTGTGCTTCTGTGCACTACATTCACAGATTTCTTTATCGGAATAAAGGGGCTTTAATGAAACGTTTTGCCTTTTAAATACACTGGATTATTTTTTTGTATTTTAAATTTTTTGTGGAAGATTTTTTTTTCTTTGATGTCACCCAGTCACCCAGTGATCGATCTCGGCATGATTTTGATGGGTTTTGAAAAGGTGTTCTGAGATCACATTGGCTCCCTCTGAAATGTGGCCCACATGCCCATAAAAACCCTGTTTTCCTTTCATCTTGTTAAATTATCTATGAGTGCTGTCAGTCATTTCAAGGCGTGAACTGGGTCGAGCACTATGAAATCGCTGCATCTCGATGTAGAGCGTGCTCTTGTGTTCATTTGATTAGCGGCAGACATGGAATGCTAATCAGAGAGAGAGAAAGAGAGAGAGATAGAGAGGGAGCGATTAAATGTATTGTTCTATAACGACTCAGAGGTTGCAATTCAACTATCAAGACACTGTGTATCTGAATAACCAAATATTCAGTTTCCCGGAAAATTATATTTCAAGTTGCCACAGAGGTACTGTAAATCAGTGTAATGCATTCCCACTCCTGGAAAGTTGTAGGAGAGCTTGTCTTCAAGAGTACATGTCTATTCAGGTCTCATTCGATCATTTTAAACCGGTCTATTACATTTTTAGCTCACCTAGTTCTTTGGGTCTTAATTTCTGCTGATTTTGTGATAATGAGGGCTGATTCTTTAGATATAGAGCCATTTGAAAGCTTGGTGAATACTGGTGCCTGCCATACCCGCTGCATAACTCGCTGCAGCCCCAGTCATTGAATCTTACTGTGTGTACAGTACAATTTGACCTGAACTTATTCGTCTATATCTGATTGCGAAAGGGTAGCCTTTACTTCAGAGGATTCTGGCTTTGGCTCACAATTAAATGCAAGTTTTCCTTTTTATCTTCACTGCCACAGGATATTTTCAGCAGTCATGGAAACTTAACTTGTCGAACAGAATCTGCGTAGAGAAAAATCAGATCGCTCTTACTCAGAAGTAGAAGTTTAGGACAAACAGTGACCGAATCCAGGCCAGGGTTTTTAAAGTTAGTCCAAGTGGCCTGTTAAAATAACATTTTAGAGACACCACAGCTAGATCACAATGACTCAAAGCACTTACATGGTTTGTTGACCTAGCGCGCTGTACCTCATTTGTTTGTTTTGTCCCCTGCGACATCTGAATTTTCAGGCAAATGTCTTCTTCTGTTATCAGAATGAGGAATACATCAGAGCGATATTAAATTTAGATTTTACTGCATTATTGAGCTGCTTTATGAAGCGATTAAGCAACGCTTTTGAAATGCACACCCTCATTAGATGGTAGATCATCTGAAAGGCGCATTGTTTTTGCCTCATTGATAATGAATTATGTCCAGCAAGCAAGGAAGACGTGTTCCTTAATTGTGAAGAACAAAATGTTTGCCGCACAGGAACCAAAACACCTCTTTCTTGAGACGAAAATGCTTCAATAGATATGACTATTTTCTTTTAGTAGACAAATTGAGGAATGTAGCTGACGTGCAACATCAAAACATATAGAAATGTATATTGAATATTCCCCTTTAATTAACACACAACCCCCCACCCCCATACACCTGAACACACATTCACACACATGAATGTAAACACATAGATGGCATCATATTTAACCTGGGCATACATTCACACCCACACAAACATATTTGGTAGTAGTTTCGTATATTGGTCAGAGGGCTGGGTTTGCGACGCTGATCTTGTTGGTTCTGTTCTTAGGTAGGGCACTGTTGTTGTGCCCTTGACTAAGGTGCCTAACTTCAATTGTTTCAGTGAATATCCAGATGGGCAAATGCTTTATGTGTCAAAACGTACGCCGTGTCAGGTACTGTGGATGAGTGTCTGCTACAGGGCTAAAATATAACATATGCGTATCTGCATTCCCCAGGTGTTTCAGGACCGTTTAAACCATTAAAAAACGTGAGCCTTTTACTAAACAGTCTTTCTTTACTTTGGTGAAGAATCTGTCCATCAGCTGGAAGAAAAAAAAAAAAAAACCCTCAGGTGTAAGGATGTCTATTTTCTATTCACATCGTCTAACCTTTTATTTCCAGTTTTAAAGTTGGCCTCACTCAGAATCCTGCCGTGTCCTCGAAATGCAAGCCTTGCCCAGTGGTTCATCCGTCTCCGGTGTGTGGAACTGACGGGCACACCTACTCTTCAAAGGTGAGTCTGACGGAAGCGCTCCATTAAAAGCTAAGGGCCGCACCGGAGACATAAACGCAATGTGGGCTGTCGGGCAGCTTCATCCTGATTACATATTACGGTTATATATACAATACACAATCCATCTATCGGTAGGTGGTTATTTAACAGACGGGACTATGGCAGTTCCGCATAATTTTGTAATTTTTCTGTGATAGGTTTTCTGTCAATTGTTGATTGATCCTAGTGGTATTTTGTATGTGATGCCATTGTTACTTGGTTGTGTCTATGTCATTTTAGTAATGAACTGACTAATTCGCTAGCACTAGTAACTGACTAAGTGGGCCTGTTGTAATTGGTTGCAGCTGTGCACGTAGAGCCTATGAATATATTTAGGGCATGTTTCATTTGCTCATACACCCTGATGAAGTCTTGTTTCAGCCGAATCGCGTAGCACTTTTAATAGATGTCGGCCTACAATAAATGGTGAAATAGTGGTCCGTCTGATTTTTATTATTGGATGTGCTACCTTCTCTTTTTTGAGAAAACTGATCACTTTATTGACTTTTTGGATTGGCACTCCTCGTGGAATTTCCACTTGCTGAAGCGCAACTTTTCCCCAATC
Source organism: Albula goreensis (assembly GCA_022829145.1). Taxonomy (NCBI): domain Eukaryota; kingdom Metazoa; phylum Chordata; class Actinopteri; order Albuliformes; family Albulidae; genus Albula; species Albula goreensis. The sequence continues at coordinate 23,581,240 of CM040758.1, read as the reverse complement.
TCCTGAATATATACACACACCATTCAAGGACTCTGTTGACAGTTATTGAGAGCATAGCTGATCAGCCAGTTCTGCTATGCTGCAATGATCTCATGCTAACACTGCTAACAGCTAACAGTACAATGGCTGTTAATGTGCACCCAGCTAATGACACATTACCAAGGAGCTTTTTTACAGGGAAAGTTTGACTACAGATAACCATGAGAGGAGATATATATGTATATATATATATATATCATACTCACCTATGTAAAGATTATACTCCCACAAATTTTTGTCAAAACCTATTTTCAGAACCTGCTTAGAGGCTCAATGGTGTGAATAAGCTGTCCATGTTCTGGTAAGCTGTGGAAAGCTCACATAATGGAGGTGAAATGAGCCGCCGTATTGAGAGCTAGAAATGCATGCACTGTAATCATAGACTATGACAATCATCATTATTCTGTCCTTCAATTTATGAATACGACATTCTTTAATTTTAGAATTTATGAAGTATTGGAAATGTAAAAAAAAAAGGTAAATCTTACATCTTTGGCTTTCATTTGTGATTTCAAATGGCTCTGATGGAAAACGGCGAGGGGTAATGTTCTGTGGACCAGAACAGAGCTGTGGAGGGGGGTCAGCGTTCACTAAAAGTTAAAGGTCTTTTTTATAAATTCATCCTCTCGCCTGATGCACATCCGCTGCCTGTGGGCAGGGGGGCTGCCTCTGCGCAGCGGTGCATGATGGGAAAGATGTCATGTGAAAGCGGGTCCAGACCCGCCGGCCTGCCCACAGGCAGAGTGTGTCCGGTGAGGAGTGCTTTAAAAAGATCCGACAAATAGCACTTGCTTCTGATCTCTAATGGAAGCAGACGAGGAGATCTGTCGGCCATTTTGTAAAAAAAAAAAAAAAAAAGATGAAAAAATCATTCCCTACCGTAGATGGACTGCAGCTTATAAATACAGATAATATGATGACTGCTACATTGCCTTTCGCCAACGAGACATAAATCCTGCTTCAAGCTATCTCCTAATAATGCATGTTATCTACCGACCCTTGGAAACCGTTAAAGAAACAGGGTCGATCAATCACAGCATTTAGTAATGAATGAGCATTCCATCAACTGACCGTGGTGCCCCTCATCTTCTGTGTACTCCCCTTGAAATATCTTGAAATGTTCTTTCATCAGCATTGTGAGACAGCAGTCAATGAGGACATTTGAAGTGTCTAGGTTGCGGTTTGACATTTTCAACTCAATTCAGCTATCTTGCTACTTACACAGTCTTTGCCACTGTACAAAAATAGCCATGTGACAAACACACTATTGTATAGTTCTGAATATGTTTATTAATGTTAAGACGAGTAACTCCATTGAAGATGCTCACTAAGAGTGTTAAGGTCAGTGACTCTTCTGTGTTATGAGAATGTAATGTATGGTCTCATTATTAATCAATTGTACTCAAAGCAGGGCTTTGCCAGGTTCAGCAAATATAATGATATAAACAACAGAAAAGCCTTTTTAAATAATGTATGTGATTTTGAAAGCACTGCTGTAAACAGTCAGAGCAGTTGGAGTTGGGGTTGGAATATTCATTTCTTTTTCATTATTTCAGTTCAGAGCTCAGAGAAATGAGAAAAAAAAATTATATTTGTTTTTTTTTTTTTTTTTTTCTCAGAAGTAACATTCAATGAGAGACCTCATTCACGATTTCTCCTTGGCATCGGAGTTGTTTGGCTGAATTCAGCAACATTATGGCTGCTGAAAAAATAATCACCTTTGTTTGCCTGGGACGTGGTTTCCAGGGTTCGACAGTGGCGGTACATGAGTTTTTAATTATTGTCATTATTTCGAATGGATGAACAGGCTTCAGAGCGCCGTCACGTTTGTGTGACCCCGCCCTCATGTGCGTCGCCTTCTGCACGCCACACAAAATTGATAAAACATCTGCTGCAAATGGAGTTTTGTGTTTTCGCCCAAACATGAGCCGCTGTTGCCAGATAGCTCTCTACGTTAAGGCGTAAGGTACTATTGCATATCAAAGCTCTGTGCAAAACCAGCCAGTATGTACAGATAGTGTTATATTTTCAGGAAAGACACAACGTAAGTCCTTAGAATTCATACTCACAACTTGTCTATCATTAATATTCAGAATTCATTTGTGTAGTTGGAGCAAGCATTTGTCCATGCATTAAGTCTGACCCCCTGAAAATCTGAAAAGTGTGATCAAAGAAGAGATGCTCAGATATAGGAAATTATCGAATGTGAATCCAAGGATAAAATATTTTTGAAAGTCAAATCTGGATTTAATATTTGTGAGGTTGTAGTGTATACTGACGGAAGTTTAAGTATGCTTCTGAAATTCTCTGGATGTTGGGGAACAGGCTAACATAAAAGTGTCAAATCAAAATACTGCTGGATGTTGACCGTTTTTCACCAGACCATAATTCACTCTGAGTGCTCTGGAAGAGCCTGTTTTGAAATGCCTTTGTGAGCTTTCTAATGCTGCCTGTTCCTATATCCTCAAAGCAAACGGGATAACCAGCTCAGTGTCTCTATAAATATTTTCAAGATAACACGTTTACAGTATTTTGAGAATACTGAAATAGGGTTTAATTCTATGGTACCCAAGTAGGTCTTTATCACATTAAACTCAAATAAATCTTATTATTACACCCCCAAAAATGATGGAGGGGTGGTGGTGACGGGGTCGTGGTCTTAGTTGAAACGAGAACCAGAGTTAATCGACTGTGAGCTGCAGATGTCTGTGAATGTCTGTGAATGTGTGTGATGTCCGTGGTATTGACCCTGTGAGAGTACTGACACACGCGCGTTCCCAACCCCACAGTGCAAACTGGATTACCAGGCCTGCGTTTCTGGGAAGCAGATCACCGTTCAGTGCCCAGGCCAGTGCCCCTGCCCCACCAGCAGGAACAGAGTGGAGAAGAGAGGTAAGCACTCAAGGGCTGTCCTTCATCCAGTCCCATCCTGTCCTGTCCTGTCACATCCAGTCCCATCCTGTCCAATCCAGTCCTGTCCTGTCCCATCCAGTCCCATCCAGTCACATCCAGTCCCATCCAGTCACATCTTGTCCCATCCAGTCCTGTCCTGTCCCATCCAGTCACATCCTGTCCCATCCAGTCCCATCCAGTCCCATCCAGTCCCATCCCATCTTGTCTAGTCACATCCAGTCCCATCCCGTCTTGTCTAGTCACATCCAGTCCCATCCCGTCTTGTCTAGTCACATCCACTCCCATCCAGTCCCATCCCGTCTGGTCCATCCCCTCGCTTACACGGGGCCTCCTGCAGAGGGGAAGTAGTTTTAGCTCCCAGGCGTTTTCTGCGATTTTACTGTTCCGCTGTAGCTGCACATATGATAATGGGGTAAGTTCTCAAGCTCTAACTGCTTTGCTTTTTTTGGCACACCTATCGACCCTCTGAGCTTTGATGCAAAAAAAGAAAATCAGTTTGCGGTTGGAAGTAGTTAGGCTACACGTTAATGCTGTCAGTTGTTTCAATGCATGTAATTATGTTCCCAGTTAAAAAGTCAGAAAATTACACACCCTTATTTTTTGAGGTGCTCAGTAGACATGTCCATAATAATACACAAATAATAAAGCTCACAACACAGTGAACTCCAGCACTCACCTTTATTGTGTCAAAAAAGTTTCATCCTTTTAGTATCTTTACCCAACTGCAATAAGGCACCTATACTTTCATGGGTGTTATGAGCATAATTTTTGTATATATACCATGTCACCCACTAGTGGGTCCCCAGGGTACTGCAATCAGTCCATCTATGGCAGTGACTTCCAAACAGCGGGCCATAAGTGGGAATGAGATGCTTAACGTGGTAAAACGTGATTTACTTTATGTCATAAGCTTTTCAAGGACAAGAGAATGGCCAACATAAAGGCTGTAATTATTGCATAGCATATGCATTTGTCTTGATATGTTAAAAATTGCTGTGTCATATCTGAAGGTATGCTAAGCTAATTGTTCATGAGGAGCTGGGTCAAGGAGAATGTTCTGTGGTCAATGGGATGTGGGACAGTAATGACTTCCGTTTCTGTGGTGACGGAAATGTTCTGAGACTGAGGTTTTATAAAACTCTTATTGGACAGAGCTGCAACAAGCTGTCAGTCACGGAAATGTCTGAACCAATCAAAAGGTTTGGCTCACCTGATTAGTTAAAATCAGTCAGTCAATGGTGAGATGAGGTAGTCTGACCCGTGTTTTGATACCCTGAATGCTCACTCTCTCATCACAAGTAGTGGGTTCACCTTTTGCACTGTGTCTCTGTTGTACAATAGACATAACATTTAAAGGAATGTTCTCACATTGGTTGGAGTGGGAGAGGAATTGGTTCAGGGTGTAGCAGTATTACAGTGTTACTAAGAGTAGCTCCATAGTGTAATGGTTGGAGGTTCGATTCCTCTCAATGGCACCATCTTGAACAAGGAACTTAAGCGAAATTGCTTCAGTAAATACCCAGTTTTATAGGTGGATAATGCATAAACAAAGTGTGATATAAAGTGGTTATGTCACTCTGGATAACAGCATCTGCTAAATGCTATATATGTCCGTGAAGTGTCTGATCCAGGGTCAGGGATTCCCTGTTCACATCCTAAAGCTATCCATTATGAGCTGAAATTCTATACTGATCCTAGGTAAAGACTCCTACTCTCGGGCTCTTTTATATGGTTTGGGCCCTGGTCAGGTCTAGTCCACGTGATCCTCATGAAAACAAAGAAATAATTAGCCATCCTAGAAGCCACCATGAAATGCCCAATGCAGTAGAATGGTTTATTTTTGCTCTGCATCTTTTCGGTCTTGGTTTTATAATGAAAATATTTGGAACCATTTTTAGAAATGTTGGGTGGAAAATGTCCAGCTTGTTGTATTTCTAGTTCGGCATGTGCATGAGAAGTCACAGCGTATTTTCTCAAACAAACTTCACACTCGGAACACGCAGCAAGCACGTCCAACCCGAGGGCCTCGCACGTCCCTCAGTCAGTTTGGAGTGCGTCGCGGCCAACAGTAATGTGTGCTAACGCGGCGCCGCTTATGTAAGCTCCACGTCTTGCACAACAGAAAGTGGCCAGAAGAAGGGAAAGAAACGAGCACCCGCAGCCATCTCGGCAGAAATATCGGGCCCTGGCTGAGCGAGAGGCATCGCATCATAACGCGCCAGGTTTGATTCCATCCTCAGGGGCAGGCCGGTAATGTGACTGATCTGCCAAACGTCACATCCCACACGCATCAGTGTCACTCTCCTCCGATACGTGCGCCGTACCATCCTAACAATGCCGCTGCAAACCCCCCCCCTCCATTTCTATCTGTCTGGGATAGAAAGCTGCCAAAAAGGCAGTGCTCCAGAAACTGCACCAGGGCACCCGTGGCCTCACGTATCCTCCCTGTCCTGAGGGCAGGTATTTGCTCCACCCGTCAACTGCTCAACATGATTTTGCTAATTAGTTCATCCCCCTCCCCCCTCCCCCAACTCCCACCCACCCAGTGAGGTAAGGTAAGCTAATCGGGGACATTAGGTGGAGCAGGGGCTTGGTCAGAACAAACACCTGCAGGCACTGCAGCCCTCAGGGCCAGGCGTCGAGTCTCCCTCATGCATCTCAAAGCTTAATTTTAAGGCGGTAGTCTTTCATTTCATCCTTTGATGGCAACAGTGTTTGCTGGTTTTCCGTTGTTATCTGGCACTTATTGAACAATTAAAACAGCTGATTACATGAAAAAAAAACACCACACTCTGTTCTTTGGCTCTTAACTGGTTTTATGATTTCAGGTAACAACATAAACTCAGAATACAGTGTCGGCCTGCAGGCCTGGACCTGAAGGCCACGGCTATAAAGCATGGCCGCGGTACAATGCGTATGACAATGTCCAGTTTGAGCTGAAAAACTCTCAGCCTTTCAAAGAAGAATCAGGAGTTTTAAAGGTGGAGAACAATAGTTTAAAGGGCTCTATAATTATCATAATTAGCAGGTCTAAACCATTAAAACCAAGATGCACAGAAAAAAATAGGCCTATATTATGACCATCTAAACTACTGGTACGATGGACCATATTTCATTGAATAATCGGCGTATTGTTCATTGTAGACTGCAGACTGATGTGTTTTGTGTATCAGTGTAAAGGTAATGCTGTGGCAGTTTCGAATTCAACCTTTGCTGCCACTTAACTGTTGTGTTCCACTCGTGTGAAATTAACGCCACGTATTTAGAAAAATAAGCTCAATTACTCAAGGTAATGAGCTCTACTTTGACTGTTGAGCCATCATTTTGGACCCTTCAAATAGAGTTTGAGTACTGTTGGGTTACACCCATAATTAATGACACAGAGGCCCTTTGCCACAGACGTGCACACACTCAGTGTTGTACAATAATGAAAAATTCAGTACACAAAAACAACGCAACCAGATAATGTTATTAATATGTACAGATAATAAAAGCCATTCAAATAGAAAAAAATGGAATGAAGAAAAGAAACATAGTGGCTAAGCTGGTTGGCCAGGACCCTGAGTTTGATGGCTCAAGCCCCAGTGTGGCCATGCTGGGGTCAGTGCAGCCGCTGGGCCCTTGAGTAAGGCCCTCAACCCACATTGCTCCAATCAACTGCAAGCCACTTTGGATAAACATATCAGTAAAATAACTGTAATATAATATGAAACAGAAAATGTTCCGTAAAAATGATGACACTGCCACAACATTTTAGAAGTACAGATGCTGGTTTCAGAGTCCAGGAGCTGCCAGAAAAAGCCCCACGTCATCTTTGACTCGTCAAAAACAGCAGTGCTTTGTCATCTGACATATGAGCGTGCATGGCTGGCTAAGGTGACGGCAGCATGTCCTCACTACTGTACTCTGGTGCTAAACCATGAAAAGCCTTCTGGCGATTATACCCACAGAGAGGGGAATCTTTGTGCTGGTAGATAATGCTGACCAGCCCCCTGAAAATGCTGCTCATTACTGAATTGTCACATCATACAAGTTTTAAAGCAATTATAAAGGAGTACTGAAAAGCATATTCTAAAATCTATCCCTGTGGGGAAAGAATACAGCTCTTTAAATCTATAAAATCTCAAATTTCTCCCAGCATATTTTTTTTTCGCACTACATTGATTTTTTTTTTTCATAACTATTATACGCTGCAGTTTTAAGCTACTTTTGAAAATAATTTCTTTAGTTTTTTATGACTTTTTGTTCCATATACGCCTGGATGGTGCTCAAAACGGATCAATTGCAGGTCAGAGCATACCTCTCTGGTAATAGGGGTACTTTCTATTATTTCTACATCTCAGTTGATGATTTGTTTGATGTTATTACATTTTTTTTATAACTTGTTCTTGCAGAAGAAATCTGATTGAAGGGTAGGTGCTTTGTCAAAAGCAAGCTCGGTCAGATGAGATTTATGTCCTATCTGGACAAATCTGTTTCTCCTTTTTCTATATTGAGTGATCCTCAAAATTCTTATATTTACCACAAATACTGAAGTTGTTTGAGCTGTGCAGTCAAAAAGCTGTTTTATTTAAAGTCTGCAGTGGGGGTACACAGCTGTAGTCCTAGGGGCCAGTCTGCCTGCTGTAGGCTGGGGTAGAATCAGCATTGATTGACTAAAGACACCTTGTTTCCTGGCTTTGACGGCCCATAGAAGGATTCACTCTGGCCGTGTATAGAATCCTGCTGGACTGGTGTTTTTAAATCAGAGCAGCATGTTGCCATGCAACACTGAGACAAATGTATCCCAGTCGACCGACGTTCTCAGTTGCTCGTCAAAAAAAGTTCACCAGACTTTGAAAGTATGACAGAATGCATAGTGGCGTAGCCGGAGGTCAGTGCACTGACATTAGCTAGCCGTGCAGAATCTTTCATTTTATTTCACAGTAAATGAGAAAGGTGAATAGATTTATGTCTCTGTATCTCTGTGTAACACTAAACACCTCTTCCACTCGCTGTGGTTCCACTCAAGCATCAGGCTATGGTGTTTGCGCGTCTCCTACATTTCTGTGCTCACGAGCCCTAAATAGGGGTTCTGACTGAAAGGAAACTAAGGAAACCTGCAGATGCTGCGAGGCTCCAGAATGATCCGAGCCCAGCCGGGTTACAGGATGACTTTGGTCTCCTAGTAACACTCTGCTATCAGTGTTCCGCACTGTAGGAATCCATCACAATCCTCCCGAGAAAGACCAAATCCCGAAAATCGACGTTATGCCTGCCATACTCAATAAATAATTTAAGGTTGTTATTGGTTTTATTGACACGCTTGGTGGATGGAGAGCTTAAAAGCTGGTTTTCTGGCTTTTTTCCCCTCTCAGTAATTAATCTGCCTCGACGCTTACGCCAAAGAGTCATCCGATTTTCTCGTCCTTAATAGGTAACCAGTTGCCCTAGAGAGACGTTCCTCGGAGCAGCGGAAACCTCCGTCATGTTCATCACCATGGAAATGGCTTCCTTCTCTCATGTCTCACTTCATTGCAGCCTGTCCTTCAGCTATTTCCACAGTTTACAGAAGATCAGAGATTCCACCTGGATCGCTGACACCCGTTGTGCTTTTTTTCGCCATAGCATTGCGAATATGGAGGTTAACTATAACTAATCCTGCTGGTCTTTGGTGAAGACCGGCAGTATCGAAACGCTTTTCAGAATAACGTGTCGAGAGTATCTTTGATAGTACCACCATGGTTGGTAGAGTGGAATTTAGCTCTCAAATTGAATTGAATGAATACTTTATTGCCATAGGGAATTTTAGTAGTGCGCTGATAGAGTGGACAAGCATACATTTCATACATACGTACAGAAATAAAGAAAAGAAAAGTGCCAAGTGCATCCATAGGTAAAGTGTCTCTGTACTACCCAAGCATCCTTGTATGGAAATAGTGTTGACATTGAAAAATGCTTTTTGAGGTGAAGATTTTGAAGGGAAATGTAAGTCCCTTAAGCAATTACATGAACCAAGATCAGGCCCCTTCACCTTAGTGTGTCAGCTGTTTGTGCATCTCTCTCTCCCCCTCCCCATCTCCAAATCCAGCACCTGTCAATCACTGAGTCACATGCCCCAAAAGTCATTGACTGTGTGCAGTAGCTCCACCCATTTTGGGGTTAATGAAGCTACACATCCTATCACTACTGCACAAACCCTCGCCTGCATTTCCTTATGTTTATTTATTTATTTACTCTGCTCCAGAGACTGTCACTAGGCAACCACTAACCGATTCACATTAGTAGTGAAATAAAACACAGAAGAAAGCAATTCCCATACGCACAATATGTAACTACAGATTATTACAATTAGACATGTTATTCCCTAATTCCATTACGGATATCTCAGTTTGCATGTCTTTTATTGAAGAGAAAACTTTATTTATTTTTTTGCAGAAAGTAAAACAGCTTTCCGTTCTGTTTACCCAGATGTGTTCAAGGGCGTGTAGTATAATTTCAGCTTCTGCTTTGTTTGTTGGATTCAGAGGAGAGAGAGACTCTTTCTCAGCATGGTGCATTTAGAATTACAACACTTTCTAAAATCTTTTTTTTTCTTTTTAATCTCCATATACTCTTGATATGTTGCATTTATGCATGAATACTCCTTAGGGCTGTAGTTGCTGGTTTTGATGTTGGCTGTGTTTTGGTCTTAGTTTTCTTATCACATAGCTCAATGCACTTCTGAAAAAAAAAAAAAAAAAAAAAAAAAAAACAAAAGGAAGAGCTGCCGGAGCCACTTTTGAGTGAAATTTGAATTAAATACACCATATTTAAAAAAATAAATGTAATCTTTTAATGTGTGTGTGTGTGTGTGTGTGTGTGTGTGTGTGTGTGTGTGTGTTTGTGTATTTGTGTTTCTTGTGTCTTTGCAGGACATGAGGTTTGATCTTAATACATCTGCAAAGTTCTGGTAATATGATTGTCTTCAGTTTCTTTTGTTCCCCCCAACATCCTTAGTGATGTCATTTCCTGTCCACTGTGGTTCACCTCTTGTGGTAGATGATGTGCAGCCTCCTAGCATGTGTTTGCATTTGTCATCCTCAGCCAGACATTTCCAGATCTTTTAAGCACTATCAATTCAGCTCCCCATCCGTTCACTTCGGCAGGCACAGTCATATTTCCAAGGAAACCTACTTCTTTTGCTTTCATTTGTTTTTCATCTCCCACCATTATTAAAGCAGAGTGTCATCTGTTCAGTTTCCATGGATACATGCACTTATTGTCTCACTAGTAGTGATGTAATTTCCTGTTAACTGTAGTTTACACTGATGCTGTAGATGCTGTTTATTCTGTACCGTCACATCATTACATTTTGATTTGGGCAGCAGACTATGGTAGTCCTGCAGAGGAAATAATGTGGGTCGCCATCATTTCATTCCTTATTCCTTTGTTTATTTGGTTGTATTTTTCCTCACCACAAGACATGCTTCTGTTTATTTAAGACTCTGACTCTGACATTATGCATTTTACAGCAAAGTGCTATGTCTCCTGTTATTTATCGTAATTAGCAACAGCGTTCCAGTAAAAATAATGTAGCTCACCATCATTTCATTCGTTTTCTTCACCTTACCAAGGGCACAGCATCAGATGGTCACAGAGATTCTAACACAGAGATCTGTGTATTTTTTTTTTCATGTGATCATTCTCCTTGAGTTTTTCCCCTGTATTTAAATTATGATTTGTGCAACACGTCTATAAGAAGTCCCTCTGCAGCTTATTATGTTCTGTATTAGAGCTGCCGAGAGCCGCAGAGGTCCACGGAGGGCCAGGGAGGACAGGCCTGATTTAAAGGCAGTCAGAGACAGGAGCCTGGTTATCTGCCCTGCTTCAGCTGCTGAAAGGGCTTCGCTGTAATGTTCCGTGTCTTGCGGTTTATAGATAAGGCATTGTTGTCCTAAATAATCAGGAAAGACCACAGCATGTGGTGTAATTTCGGATAGCAGGACAATAACTTTCTGCTAATTGTGTGTGTGTGTAGGGGGGGTGGGGGCAAGCTGGGAAATATTCACAGATACGAGCTTTGTTTTTTTAGCCATTACTGAGATTATTTGTTTAATGAAATGTTTATTTGAAATGTCGTGACACCAACATTTGAGATAGTTGGACAGTTAACCCTGAAATTAATTCTATGTGAAAATCTCAACATAAATACATGTTGTTTATGCAATGATTTCATATGGATTATTGAATTTACGTGTTACATGCGTCAAGACTGGCTTGCTTCTTTAAAAGTGAAGGTTGTAACACTTGTAAGCAGAGAATGAAGTATTGTCTCAGTGTTAACTGAATAAGGAGAAATTAGTTGACCCAGTAAGAACCTGGAAAAAAACACATGCTTCTCACTGCAGTTTCTGTCATTATTGTGAGGGCATAGAGATTATTCTCATAATGAAAATGGAATTTCGACTGAATTACATGGAATGTTATAACACATTAATCTCCTGCCGCCTTGGAAACGGGACATTAATTCTGTGGCACAATGAAAAAGGCACTGCGCTTTGACAATATGTTGTCTGTCCAATTTCTTATTAATTATCTCCTAACGCAAAAGTAAGCAGAGAGGAAAATTTGTTGTGTGCCATTAAACACAACCAAGAGAATGCAAAATGTGGTAGGAGCACATCCATGACTTCACTTGTGTTTTGTTGTGTGTGTGTGTGTGTGTGTGTGTGTGTGTGTGGCTGTAATCCAGGAACAAATAGATGGGGGAAAGAAATTAAATGTTGATGTTTGACCAAGTGTGGAATAGGGCATTTTAAATCAACTCTCAAATATGAAGACAGTTCAAGTAAGGTTGATATTCAAAGGGTCCGTCATTACTGATTCTTTGCGATTATGGATGGAAATAGACATGTGAGTGTCTCTGTTATTTTGTCATTTCTCAGAACATCTTATGATTGGTATAACAATCAGTTACAGATGAGGTCCAGAACCCCTCAGTGCAGCAAGACTGCTCATTTCAAATGACATGACAGTATACTCTATCCTTGGGACTTCATACTTGTTGCTCACTACCACAGTTTTCTCTTCACCGTTCTTATTAAGTGTCTTACGCCCACATGATTCTTGGATGTATTGACTCTATGTGTATCTTTTTACTATTACAGATGATATAAAAAGTTAAATGAATATAAATACCCTTCTCCTAACCTTTTCCATAGATAATGTGTGTGGCTGTACCTATGAAGCTGAGGCTGCTGGGTACTTAATCACATGCACACACACACACATGCACACACACACACACACACACACACACACACATTGGCTTTTCATTGGTATGCCAGGAAAACGATGCTGAAGGCCTCGTTGTAACCTGTTCTGAATTCTGAATTATTCTGCTCATCTCATTTGTTTTGAAAAGAGGACTGCAAATGTGTGCCGGGCCCATTGTGACATCATAATTTGTGAGGTGATATGTGGTCCAGCATAGACCTCATTCAGAAAATGCAGTTTTGTGCTCTTCATTTTTTTATCCTTCCCCCCCTTCCTGATGTCAGCAATGTGCATTAAAAAACCAGACAGGTGCAAGTGAGCAAATATGTATACAAATACATATTTGTGTGTGTGTGTGTGTGTGTGTGTGTGTGTGTGTGTGTGTGTGTGTGTGTGTGTGTGTGTGTGTGTGTGTGTGTGTGTGTGTGTGTGTGTGTGTGTGTGTGTGTGTGTGTGTGTGTGTGTGCGTGTGTGTGTGTGTGTGTGTGCATGCACGTTTGCTCCTGTAGACATCAGACATTGTTATTGTGGATGAAATTCAGAAGAGTGTCTGCATAATTGGGATAGACTGTGCTTTTGATCCTTACAAAGAACAAACATTTGGCACAAAACTGCATAAGTATCAGACACTGGTGAATTCTGCCTGTGGCTCTGATATTCACTTATTTGGTTCACATACACAAGCTGCTCACCAGCAACAAAACCCCAGTCTGAAATAAAATCAGAATGGTAATCAGCAGCTTGTTTGTATGGCATAGATGATGGCGTAATTACAGCTAAATGCTGTGTGTGTCCTGAATCTCGTGTTGCATAGTGAACCACTACGAGATAAATTGTGGAATGTAGAACTGCTGTACAATTGGACCATTCTGTACCCACTCTGCTGTGTGGATCCAAATAAACTATTCATAGGTTTTGTGTGTCTGTGTGTGTGTGTGTGTGTGTGTGTGTGTGTGTGTGTGTATGTGTGTCCGAATATGTATGTGTAAAGTTAAAGCTAAAGGGTAACAGCTATCAAAATCAAATGAATTATCTTTTAGTTATGATTCAAAGCCATGTACAGTGAGGACATATATACGGCATACATCTTTGACTTAATGCATGCCGGAATTACAGTAAACTGCGCTGTGAGGACTGGCACACAGACCTGATGACATCACAGGATCAGTGGACTACATGAACTCTGCTAGAACAGATTGCCTAGCAGACTCAGAACAACGTGTCCCTGCTCCACACAAGCATCTCCAACCTCTCGCTGCACATACAGTCTCATTGTGGCAGGCTGTCTCAGTTTCTCAGTGCTGTATTTCACCTGTACATAGCTTTAGTGTTGTTAATATACCTTTCCATCAAGGCCTCTCTGCATTTTCTGTCGCCTTAAACTGTTCTGGTGTCTCACAACCCCGATTCAGATATACTTGGAAGCTGAATGAATCATGTGCCCTGCTACAGTCAACAGCTGAATCCAATGAAAATCCCAGTCTCCAAAGCATTGTGCCTTTGTGACGACTGTAAAACAAGATTCATGCATACGGTTTGATAAGTTATCGCAGCATTCAGCAGAAAAGCCTCATACAGCTTATATTTACAATCACAATCTATTTATATGGCTGGATATTTCCTGAAGCATTTCAGATGAAGTACCATGTTCAAGTGTACAACAGCAATGTCCCACTGGGGAACTGAACCAGCAACCCCTGAGTTACAAGCCCAGCTCCCTACTATACTGTTGTCTCACAAAGCAGCATCCTAGCTATGTGTGTACAGCCAAGGAAACCATGTAGGAGTTGACTTGACAGATTTTTTGGAATGGAGAGTGAAATTTAGCGGTAAAGTTATTCGATATAGAATGTTATTTATGTATTTTATTTTAATTTATTTTTAATTTCTTTCTAGTTTGCAGTGATGCTGAGATCCGAGAGGTGGTTAACCGATTGAGGGACTGGTTCAAAGTGCTCCATGAAAACGGAGACCAGAGTAAAAGAGTCAAGATTCAAAGACCAGAGAGAAGCAGTAAGTCTCCGCTCAGTCTGTGTGACGTTTACACATTTATCCTCGTATTTCAGTGATACATACACAGATAGTTTCCTTTTACCGGGCCCTTTCTGCAGCTGACATTCAGCAGCTGTAACCGAATGGGATCATTGGTTTGTTTATCGTTAATTGTTGCCTTGCTAAAATGTGTGGGGAGGAAAATGAAACATATTTAATGCCTGATTCACTAAAGGAACAAAGTAAACTGTGCAACTTTACTTTTATAATTATTCTGTCATGACAAGTGTAAATAGATAGTTCAAAAGAAATTTGAAATTAGTAATCTTCTATGCATTTAAAATTCAATGTGCATTTTTGAAGATGAAAAAAAACAACTTTTGAATTCTGTATGCTGTCAAAGTGATCTGGGTTGGCAGAAAAATGAAACTCCTTGTACTCAAATCCTCTGATTAAACTATTGAACCTGTCTATCCACTCAAACTATGCACTACACATTTCTGAAAAGGTAATCCGTTTTAACCATGGCCAGCAAAAATCCATCACAACACAACAGCCGTTAAAATATAGCTAGATTTGAATAAGTACAATGTAATATGAAAGAAATGTGACTTGAAATGGTAATCATGCCTTTTATTTTTTTAAATTATACGCAGCTAATTTTGTTATAGCAAGAGTATGATCTTATCCTCAGGTTTATTGCAGCCATGGCAACCACGGATGATAAAAAAGTAATTGTATTAACTCATTTGATCAGGTGCCATTAATTCCCAACAGTGCAACACAATTCTACATGACGATAACCTGAACGCTCTGAAGTCCAGCTGCAGAGAAATTTCCCAAGTGTTTCCTTAAATATAATAATCCATTAGTGTCCCCTTAACTTGATGCAGAATCAAACTGTTCTTAAAAGTGCATTATAATTTGTCTGTCGAATTCATTTTAAAACCTGTTGTATGCCGTTTCAGGGTTTGACACAAGTATTCTGCCCATCTGCAAGGATTCTCTGGGCTGGATGTTCAACAGACTGGATACCAACTTCGACCTTCTGCTCGACCAGTCCGAGCTCCGGAGCCTGTACTTGGATAAAAACGAGTACTGCACCAAGTCTTTCCTCACTTCCTGCGACACGTACAGCGATGGCTTGATCTCCAACAACGAGTGGTGCTCATGCTTTCAGAGGCATCAAGGTGTGACCCCCGACCCGTTAGCCCATTAGCACCCCGGGAAAACAAGCGGGTACACAGCTGAAGAGGCAATAAAATACAACTGCAGAGCAACGCTGTCAATTACTCACCGAATATCACTCACTTAAATGTCAAGTTTGACAACCTACAAAAACGCTTCACTCTCCTAAAGTGGTTTACAATTGCATTTTCCTGCTGCAATACGTTTGGGAGGATTTATATTGCACCATGTTAAGCTTTCACTCTGTAGAGCTTTTTTTGCCCTCATTGTTGATATGCTAATGGACCCGTATAATGCTAATGCTAATGCTGTACTCCATGCTCATTTATCGTTGTATTCAGTGATGGTTGTAATCAGTGACTTTGTTCTTGCATAGATGCAGAACCCACTGAACGAATCCCTGAAATGGCCTACTATTCTACCAAACAAAATATGTATTCATGCTGCAGTTCAGTATGTTTTAGCGTGTTGAAGTCATAGAAACTAAACAAACAAAAAAAAAAATCTATCCAAACCATTTTTGAGTTTGACATTGTGTGAGTGAATTAAGACATCAACTGCTTGGTTCTGAGGCGAACAGATTTTTTAAAATTCCCTGGAAAGTTACATTTTTCAGAAATATGAGGTATTTTTACGACACCGACTGTATACCAGGCTGTGTTTTGATTAGCAGCAAGCCACTGGTAATGAATGCTCATTGTGAGATTTGTAGACATACCGAGTTTGGACCCCCTGCTGCACTCAAAGTGTCCAGTCTAAGGGTGGCATGGTGTATTTCACTCTCAACAGGTCTGCTAGTTAATAGCTGCAGTCCATTCTGGCCCGCCATGGAAAATATACTGCCATACATTTTTGGATTTCCTGCACATTTCATTCCGTCTGGCCGCTGTGAAGCCGAGGCGGTTATGTATGTGATCTCAGAGAGAGCCCGCTGTATGTTCACATCGCTGCTTTAACCATGGAAAAAGCAGCCCTGCATGAGTTACGCTCTGTGTCTGCATGCACAGTTAGCTCACACTCTGCATAATATCTCTCCTAAGGTTGATGTCATCACCGTTTTGTTTTTTTTTTTTTTTCCATGTACCCCCTTTTACAGATCCCCCATGTCGGTCTGAACTGGCCAGCATTAACAGGCAGCATGCTGGGAAGAAACTACTGGGTAAGCTGCTCTTTTTTTTCCATCATACGTGGTCTACCTCCTCTGGCTGTTCACCATTTCATCACCTGAAAGCGACGCGTGTGCACGCACAGCGCACACACTGGAGCATTCCCCTTTCTGCACACGTGAATAAATTCTACATTCACATGTGATTCACGTTTATACCACATTCTTCCATTCTTGCATTGTATTAATTCACCGTTATTAGCAGGTTATGTGTATTTTAGGGGCTTGATAACGTTGTTCATTGTTAATATGGATACTTGAAATGTTTTTGCGTATACTGTAGTCTCTCACTCTTACATATGTGAATTTTCTCTCACACTCATCGTGAGTGTGTATATATGTTTCACTTGTGTATATGTGAATGTTTCATATGAGTGTCTGAGAACATAGTTTGAAATATGCCCTGAACAGTTCCTCATAGTTTTTTGGGCTTTTCACATATGAGACATATATGAAATTGATGTGATTTTCCCAGAAGGGAAATTCCACACTGGATTTACATGCATACCGTACATTTCCACACACACACACACACACATCATGTCACATTTATTTCACAGGTATTTGCCTATAATCACGTGCTTACATGTCCTTTTTTGGATATTTCCCATGGAATTTCTATGTGAAAGTGATGTGTTGTTTTTAATTTAAGGGTTGAACCCTTTCAGGTATAAGTGGTTTGATTTCCACAAACGGATTATGAAGTACAGATCTATTCCCACATAAACATGCTCTCTCATAATCACGTTACCTTTTGGAATGAAAAGCAGGAAATCAGACATTTTGAAGGGTAGATATTTTTAACTTGAGTCTCTCCCGTGAACAGGATCAAGGCAGACGTATGTTAGCCTGGGGGGCTAGAGAGGGGGTACATAAGAGAATACGCAGCGGACTGTAACACAGCACATGATGCAGGTTGACACGGGTTAGGCGTTTTGTGGGTTTTTTTGGGTCTCTCTTTAATGAATGGCTGCAGGTAAAGCTGTTGTTGTGCGGGGCGCGCGGCTCAGGCGCTCAGGTTTTTTCGGAAGCGCACCTGGGGTCGTCCTGCTGGAGCGGGCCGGAGCTACGGAATGAGTCTAACGTGCTTTGACAGCTTGAGGAATGAGTTTCTTAAAAATGCCGCCCACTCAGATCACGAGGACAGGAGGCCGGGTGGAGGGTGGTTTTAAAGCGGGGGAGGTGGGGGGTCAAACGGGGCTAGACTCTGATCGAGGGGGATAGGGGCAGAGGGGGCAGAGGCTTGTGTGGAACAGGGAAGAGGAAAAGAAATTGTAATCACCAGTGATAAATTGATTGCAGAGTCCTTTAGCCTTGAGTGCCAAAGACAATTTTTCCTCATGTTTTTTAACTTCTTTAAAGCTGATTGTGGGATCTCTTTGGAAATACTTTCCCTCATACCTCAGAGGTATGTATGATTTGTACTGCGTGTGATTGCAGGGCTGTACGTTCCCTCCTGTGATGAGGATGGGTACTACAAGTCACACCAGTGCCACGGAAGCAGTGGGCAGTGCTGGTGCGTGGATCGCTATGGCAACGAGGTGGTCGGATCACGGACGCATGGACCCACAGACTGCGGTATGCTCAGTGTCAGCGTTACCACACTAATTGGCTGAATGATTCCTGTACAGTCATTTAGCACGTGCTGTTATGCACAGCAAGCTCTTATTGTTGACCAGCATTCAAAGCAGTATTCTTGATATCCCCCAAATGAAGTGACTGAAGTCAACATGCTCTGAAACTACGATCATTTTTGCAGGTGTGGAGATGGAATCTTCCGGAGACTTTGGCAGTGGAGATTTGTACAAACTGTCCGATGACGAAGACGATGAGGACGAAGTCATCAACGACGATGACGAGATGATCGATGATGAAGAGGACGATGGCGACGATGAAGACGACGAGGATGGATACGTGTCGTAATCCTTGCGACCCACTAAACTCGTTCCTCGGTCAAATTGCACGTTTCTAGGTGACGACTCGGGCAGATTGTTAACATAATAGCCGCCGAAGGATTTCTATCAGTATGTATAATTTGTATAAACAAATGACAAAACGTTCATGGCAAAATTCATTTAATCTGTTCTGTTCTTTTGTTGAAAGTAATATTTGTGTGTGCGACTGTCAATCATAGTTGTCTAATCGGTTGAAAAGAAAACAATTAACAAAGCCCATTGAGAAAGGACTCAAAGTAGCAGATTTGAAAACTCCCATGAATCCACTGGTGGATTTTTAACACCTGGGTAATGCGCTTCTTTCTCAAAAGGACTAACGCTTTTATTTTTTATTATTGTTATTATTGTTTTGTGTCCGTGCCCAGATTTCATCCAGACAAAATTATGGCTTGTGGCACCATGAAGCAAGAGAACGGTTGATGTCATTTTTTAATCTTTTTTTTTATTTATTATATTAATTTTTGACGTTGTTCCATAAACAGGTTAGGGAATATGAAGATACACTTGTTTCATTGACGTTTGATTGATGACAACTGGGCAAAGCTCCAACAAACGTGTGCACCACTGCAATGTAAATATTAGTGTCTGAAGCAAGTTCGCATGCACCAAATATCTTATCAGTATTTCATAGAGAGCGTTATTCCACAGGTCAGCCATCAGTCAACATCACCGTTTCCCCCCTAGACTACCTTTCTCAGCAGGTATCAGTGATAATGTTCAGCTCTCCAGATCCTCCAGAGTCAAACGTCATTGCTAAAGAACACACCCGTAGAATGTTCTATTTTTCTATTGTATAGTTTCGTAAAATTGGTGCGGGGGTAACTCATACCGATACAACAGACGCATTCGTGTTATTCGGTGACGTGTGACAGTCCCAGCCCCCAGTTTAGAAAACAGCAGAGCTTTTCAAGGACGCTGCAAACAGCAAAAAAAAAAAAAACGCTATTCAGAGAATCGGCACCCATCGAACCGTTATGACTGGGAAGCTAATTCAGCCGATGTGGGTATGTCTATATCATGTCTGAAACACACATTCCCTCCTCCTTCTTCTTCTTCTTTTGGATTATTCCTGAATCAGTGTAGTTCTTACCATGGCGGATTTGAATGGCGACTGTACCGCTGTAAGTGCTGTGACCACATATTTACTCCATACGTGGTCTGTGATCACATTCGCACCAAGGTTTCTGTGTCACAACGTTTAACACAGCTTACCGAACCCCCTTTACACTGTCCTCAACATTGCCGATACGTTATAACACAATAAGATAAGTCAGACCAGTCATTAAATGATCTATACAATAACTCTGACTAGCATACAAGTATGTGTCATTCAAGCCTAGCAGACATGGACAATGGACAGCGCCTACTAGGCTTGGATACTCAGTGACCACAGAGATTTGATCCAACCACAAGGCACTTTTGAGTTAAACTGAAAGCATTGTCATTTTATGTCACTACTTGTGTGGCCGCTTTGATTGATTTGGGGTTAAATACATTGTAGGCTGGGAACATGGAGCAGGTGCTCACATTCGTTGTTGAATGTTAACGCCGGACCGCTTGCATGGTGGTTACGTGAGATTGCAGATGCACCTGCTCTGTGTTGTAAATGCATGTGTGTATGTGCTACACCTGCAGATGGCTGGAGGTAGACTGAGTGAGTGTCACTGTACCCAGACGGAACCGCTGACCTCTGTGTGTGCATGTGTTTGAGCGCGTGTGTGTGTGTGCGTGTGTGTGCACACGGTTGTGTGCGAGTGTGTTTGGCTGTGTCTGTTGGTGGAAGGAGGGTGACCGAGAGTGATCGTAGATGCAGTCGAGCCCTTGTAACCATGCTTGCTTCAAACCGTGTTTGCTTATAGCAGAATGTGTATTCGAGCATTATAGTTTCTTCCTCAGTGTAAGTGTTAACCTAGCATTCTGCTATTCCTGTCTTATTTCTGGTCTGTTCTCTTATTGTTCAATTTAAATGTATTTAAATTGGCAAATACTGTAAGTGGTAGAGAATCTGTAGCAATTCCTGATACAGGTATAGATGATGAGGTTAAAATATTTTATAAAACTGAACAAAGAGTTAAAGGATAATCTTAACTGAACACAAAACTGTATTGTACATAGTGCTTTTTTTTCAGAACAGGTGAGAGCAGCAAGTGTTTATTGTAGTTTGTCTGCCTGATGCATTCACTCATACAGCCATTTTGCTGGACACATGTATTTGTTGAAATGATTTGATTGATCAAGCGCATAGTGAAGCTCAGTTCCATTATGTAACAACAGCGATTGGACAAATGAAAAACCCAAATTGCATTTCTTGCAAAAAATTATAACAGTGTCTTAAAATGTTTTGAAAAGACCACAGCTGCACACACATGCCTACGAACACACACACATACGCACTCACACACAGATTAGTATTGTACTGATCAATATGAATTTCCTGTCCTTTGTCCATTCTTAGAGGCTTTAAGGTGCCTTTTGGTAATAGAGATAGAAACGTAAAGGGTTAAGCATGTCTACTAATGCTAGAATTAGACCGTAGAGAAGCACACAACCCTTTATAAAAGGGTTTTCCAGATATCTACTGCTGCTGGACGAAGAAGTGTTTTTTTTTCTATTGTTTATAAAGACATATATATATATATATAAAAATGTATAAATCATTAACATAATTACAGCTAAGCTTCCATGCAGTACCTTATTTTATTGTTTTTCATTTGTTTTCTGATTAGCATACTAATCATTCAGACTGATGTTATTCAGAGACTGGGTTTTTTCTGTGTCAGTCCTGTGATCCATGTTTCTCCTTGTGGACAGTCATATTAGCCACTGGCTTCTCCACCGGTTTATTCTCAGACGTTTGATTCTGTGTCCACACCTCAGCAAGGAAAATCATGAACTCATGTCAGTTCAAGCATAAATATTGTTTTAGTAATAAAATGCATTTTTACAGTATGTATGATTTGGCAAAAATAAATATATATATTGGCCAACCTCTGTTTGATGTCTGAGTTTTGTAGTATTGTGATTCTTTGTGAGTATTGTGAGGTTTTTTTTTTAATTCACTTCATTGCTAGAACACCTTAATGTGTGGAAAAAATGGAGACCCAATGTGTCCTGAAAAGATGCATGGTGGGGTTGCTGGGTGCCTAATCCTGTTAAGGCCCTGAATACTTCCTGGGTAATAAAAGCATTGGCTCTAGCGTCACCCAAGGAGGAAGGGAGGGAGGGAATTAAATTTGGTGGGAAATCTGTGTCTCATCGCTCAAAAACGGTGTGGATCTACTCAACCAGGTGTCTGCAGTCTTCCTGCTCAAAGCTGTACGTGAAGTGTCTTCCTCCGACTGACATCCATATACGCTCAGTTTGCGAAAAGGAAACGGCAGCTGGCATGGGGCGTCTTGGAAGAGGGCACATGCTTGTCTGCACTCTTCCAGATTGATGGATGTTGCTGAAATGAGCACGGGTAATGAATACGACTGGGACGACTACTATGCAAGCGTGGGAGGACAAAAGTTGTGCTATGTTCATGAATTTTTGAATGTGTTTATATTCAGTTAGTAAATTCATGCAGCTACTTCACAGCAAACATATTTTGTAAAAAAAAATATATGGAAAAGACAATATTGATGAAATTAAAAACATGTTGTTGATCCAAGGGAGGTCAGCGTACAATAAGCCTTTTCATCTGTTTCACAAAACTGAATCAATATGATCCACATTCTCCCCATTGATGCATATGACTCGGCCTTGTGTTTTCTCCATCTCTCCATTTCGGTAGAATGCGGTCTTTCAAACACGGTGTTGCACTGAATAGACACTTCGATTGCGCCTCACATTCGTGCGAGTGGTGCAAAGCGGCTGGGTTCTCAGGATCCGTCGTCTAAAGTGCCAAACTGCAAAGGAATTTGAAGGTTTTGTCGCACTGCATTATGTATAAACACAGCATCTGAGTATTCCACGAGACAGATTTGTCCTCACGGCGCCCCCCTCCCATCTCCCTCCCTGACTGTGTGACTCTTCGGCTCCTCACAACCTGAGCCTGATCACTGGACATGCTAAATAGGGTCCCTGTAGGAGGCAGGTAGTAAATGCAGACTTAGAGGAAGTCACTACACACAAGAGATTCACATCATATGATGCTCCGTTCAACCTGAGTCTGGATAAATGCACATGCTAAAGAGAGTCACTGTAGGACAGCGCTGCAGACTGTGATTCTATGACTCCTACATTAGAGGGAGTCACTTCCCATGATTCTGTGACTCCTCCATTAGAGAGACTCACTTCCCATGATTCTATGACTCCTCCATTAGAGAGACTCACTTCCCATGATTCTATGACTCCTCCATTAGAGCGACTCACTTCCCATGATTCTATGACTCCTCCATTAGAGAGACTCACTTCCCATGATTCTATGACTCCTCCATTAGAGAGACTCACTTCCCATGATTCTACTCACTTCCCATGATTCTATGACTCCTCCATTAGACTCTCTCCCATTAGAGAGACTCACTTCCCATGATTCTATGACTCCTCCATTAGAGAGACTCACTTCCCATGATTCTATGACTCCTCCATTAGAGAGACTCACTTCCCATGATTCTATGACTCCTCCATTAGAGACTCACTTCCCATGATTCTATGACTCCTCCATTAGAGAGACTCACTTCCCATGATTCTATGACTCCTCCATGAGAGAGACTCACTTCCTATGATTCTATAACTCCTCCATGAGAGAGACTCACTTCCCATGATTCTACAACTCCTCCATTAGAGAGAATCACTTCACATGATTCTATGAATACTCCTCTGCATTCAGTGCACATAATACACTGAATCCTCCGATAGTCACGGCCCACAGCATCATCAATTCATACAGTTTGTTGTTTCCATTATTTTGTCTACCCCTCTGTCTGACTTCAGCTGAAATGGAAAAGCAGGGCCCGAGTTCATGCAGTCATTATTTTAGAAGCCTATGCATTTGCTGGAGGATGTGAGGAGAGCCGGAATGGAGAGTCAGCACAGTCACATGTCTTTGTTAAATTAAGTTATTGAATAAAAGCAGAGCCAGTGACCTGGAAACAGGGAGAGCTTTTATGGTAAATCGGGAGACATTCCGGCTCTAAATGCATTTTGCTTTGGGTCCTGAAATACAACTAAACAAACAAAATGAATAAGCATAAAACAAATAACGTCTAATCTGATTCGAGGGTGGGGTTGGGGAATGGTGGGGGAATATGATTCATTGAAAAATCGATGTGTGCGCTTCTTATCGATGCATGCTCTCAGAAGCTCTGTGAAAAAGAAGTTTGTTCAAACAAACCCATTTTAAAAGAAAGTGAAATGGGCAGGGAGAAAAAAAAAATGTCCTGAGTCAGCTAACTAGTCGTCGAGAGGGGGAAGCGACTGTATAAATATCCATTGTTTTCCTTTTAACACCCAATTCCTGGCCGGGAGATTCTACACCGAGCAGCGGTTGATCTTGGACTTAAATCAAGAGAAGACACATCACTTAAACGAGTGATTCATTGGTTAAAAGTTAATCCGCCCGAGCTCTGTGCACTCAGGATGAAGTTCGGCCAGCGTAATGAAAAAGAATACGCCCTTATCACTTAGAGAGGATACCGCCTCGGTGCGCTGCCATTGACTGATCGCCCTGCGAGAGGCCGCTGGCCTTGCACCGTTAAGATAACCAATCGCAATCAAAACACTCCATATTCCGCCTGCGCTTCCTTATCCTGCGAACAAAATATTTATTTTTTGTATTATTATTATTATTGTTGTCATCATTGGAATGGGGGAGGGGGGTGTGGTGCTAGATTAATGAGAGGAAATTTCCGCAGGTTCATTTCAGGTTTACATGACAAGCTATGAAAGCAGGATATGTTTTCTGTTTTGTTTTCCACATTCAGAGTTGTCCATGCTTAGACCTGCTTGCCAAGTCATGAAGTAGAGACAGAGATCTTTGGTGTGTTCAAGTCCAGGCGTAGTGCAGTGCTGGATACTCTTGAGACTGCAGGTAAATGACAAGGCTACAGGGCCTGCTTTTACTATTATATAGTCTTAATGTCATTACGCTTCTTTTATGTTCTTATATTTTTCCTCTCAGTGTCCCCGTGTGGTAGCTACACCTCGGTCACTGACTGCATTGTTTTGACTGGCTGCGCATACTGTTGCAGACGGGCCATAGTGATGAAAGCAGAACGCTGGATGACCTGTGTTTCTGTTGTTTTCCTCCCCTGTTCCACGCAGGCTGTACCCTGGTGTCGCGGCCCATACTGAAAGCCATCGCAGGGCATGAGGCTGAGGGTTCTGGGTGGCGCATGCAAAGCAGGTTCATGTCTGTGCTGCAGCGGTGCTTCCCTCATCCAGCCCTGCTATCGCCTGCTTCCTCCACAAGGACGGGTTATCTGTTAGCACAACCTCCTGGGGAAGAACAGTGATCAGGCCAGTTAGGCTCATCAGCCCCATCGCTCTGTCATAACTTCTAATACTCGCATCTCCGGGTTCCTGAGCTGATCCTATGTTGAAATTGCATTCCCCGAGCAGTGCGGGCGAAGCATGGTTGGTGTCACACGGCATAATATGTTGAGAAGGATACCCTCCCTGTCTTAGAAACCCTGTCCCACTTTATACAGTGCTAATCCATGCTGAAAATCAATAGAATCTGTGTAAAGGCTGTGTGCACTAAGATGAATGGTTGATATCAGTGTCCTCCATTTACATTACAGAGACCAGCTCTCTCTCTCTCTCTCTCTCTCTCTCTCTCTCTCTCTCTCTCTCTCTCTCTCACTCACTCACTCTCTCTCTCTCTCTCTCTCTCTCTCTCTCACTCTCTCTCACTCTCTCTCTCCCCTCTCTGTCTCTCTCTCACTCTCTCTCTCTCTCTCTCTCTCCCTCTCTCTCTCTCTCTCTCTCTCTCTGAGACCTCTGTGTGCTTCCCTTTATTGGCGTGACCTCACAGTGTACCGTACTGCTATTGAAGAAAGGTTACAAAAGGAAAAGAAATGACAAAATAACAACTCTGCCCCTCTCTCTCTCTCTCTCTCTCTCTCTCTCTCTCTCTCTCTCTCTCTCTCTCTCTCTCTCTCTCTCTCTCTCTCTCTCTCTCTCTCTCTCTCTCTCTCTCTCTCTAAGGGAAGTTCCCTCAGGGCGAGAGGAAGTGGTTCTAAAGGCTCTCAGCACCAGTGAGGGAGAGGAGGAGAACAGCCACTTTGATATTTCAGAGCAGAGACAGTGTGCACAGCGGAGGTTATATCAATAAAAAATATGTAACTGAATCAAACCAGCCCCATTATTAAAAATTTCATACAGTGTAAATATTAATGTAATGTATAACATAGTTGGACTTATTCATTACCATATATTTACATTACGTTACAGTACTGGAGCTGAATGGCAAACCCTATCATCACTGCATAGTGTTTTACTGCCAGTAAATCTGATGCAGTCATAGAGATTTAGAACATTAGGCTTCTGAGCAGAAAGGCATCTACCAGGCTTTCCATTTAAAAGTGTGTGGATTTGCTCACCACTTCCAATACATGGTCAATGTGAGATCAACCTGGATGGTGTCTCTCTCTTTGTGTCTTTTTTTTGTCTTTGTCTCCCTTATGCACGGCAGGTACTCGAGCTTCCTCCTTGGCTGTTTGGACCATTAAAAATGAGACCTTTATCAGAATTCTGATCTGGACCTCATTTCCAAAAGGGACACAATCATTTGATAACTGTTCGGTTTCTGATTCAACATTTATTTGTCACATCGTCATATTATTTTTGACAGTATTTGAGTGAAAAACTCTGCGGCTTTTCAGAGAAGGAATATGAAAATATAATAGGGAATATGCAAAATAATATACAAAACATACAAAAAATAGTGTATACAAATGTACAGTACAGTATAACAGAGCAAACAGTGAGGCATAGAGTAAAGTGCGGCAAAGACTGATTGAATGTTCAATAAGTTGCAGCCCTAGAACTGTCATTATTTCTTGTGGAGAAGTCTGCTGGCCTGGGGGAAGAAACTGTCTTTGAGTCTGCTGGTTCTTGATTTGAAGCTACGGTACTGTTTGCCAGACGGTAGTAGCTGGAATAGTTTGTGGTTCGGGTGGCTGGGGTCCCCAGTAATCCTCTTGGCCTTCCTGACACACTGCCTGCCTTTCCTTGCTGTGATTTAGAAATGCCTCACATTTTCTGTCCTTTGAATCAGGGTTTCAAGGAAAATTAATTAACATTTTCTTGGAGCCAATCCTATCAATTCCCAGATTGAGTATTGAATCTAAAATCAACATCCAAATTGACTCATTAATTAAACAGATCCTTCTGTGGAGAAAAAGCTGAAGTTGTTGACATTGATTATGTCCCAAAACATTTCACCCCTGACCTCCTCTCTTCCATTGCTCTGCTACCACTCATCGTCTTGTGGGAGATGTCTGGAGAAGAGATGGGGAGGAGAGGAGAGAGTGAGTGGTAGAGAAGAAAACTGGGACAGAAACTGTTTGAATCAGGACACTTTGTCTGGCATCGTATTCAATGTTAGCAAATGAATTGGCCATATCACAACTTTTGCTGATGCCAAATATGCAATAATTCTTTTGGATTGTGTTTTAATCTGTCTGGGTGTGAACACAATGATGTCACACAGGAATGTGAGAAGACTTCCAGGATATGATGCATGGAGGTATCATCTGATGGAGGTGACCTTGGAGGGGGCAGCGTCTCTCCTCTCCTCCACTCCTGGGACCAGAGGTCATGTGACAACGCTCAGGTAAGTAGGTTACCATTTCATGGAGATTTAGGAATTTCAGAAGAAAAGAGGAGACATTTTCAGACCTCTGTCTCACCTGTTATCATCAACATACTGGGTGTATAGGAGTGTATGACCACAATACGGCCAATCAGAACCTCAGTCACACCCATAAGGCCACTCCCACTTTTCACTGCGCCACTGCTGTGCTCTGATTGGATGAGCTTAGGACTGCCTGCATGGTCACATTTTTGGCATTCGTATCAGACATGGAAAGTCTATGATGTGTATCCCATCATGCAGCATTTCATCTTACATAAGGCTAAGCCTTGAGAAGGTACTGAAACAGGAAAAAGAACATTTAAGAAAGGACTATAACCTATTTTTATCATTATCATATTTCACTATTTTTCAAAACTTTAAACTAAGAATTGGCAGGAAGCAGCTAAACTTATAATTAAAGGAGCTCATTATGGTGGGCCGGTGTTTCCCCTCATACTTCCTGTAGTGTTGTACTCATTATGCAGGAAAAGTTCCACAGGCAGTTACAGCGTGTAGTTGTATTTATTAACATTATCTCAGAGTTATTCTTATAATGCCTGTCCTGGTAAAGCAGGCCAACAAAACAAAAACATCCCAAGGAATAAAAGCCGGCTGTATCTCAAAGTCATCTCAGCCGCTCGCATGTTTCAGCAACGTTTAGGCTTTGCCGTTCTATTTTCCTGTTGCGCATTTGAATGCATCAGATTTTCAGTTTGAGCGTTATTACTGCAAGCCTTTATAAATGTGGGACGTTAGATGTGACAGAATGACTGAGCGGCCCCGGTTAATGGGAGACGTTTATCTGGAGTCGCGCTGCAGCGTGTGAAATTCTGTGGGGCTGTTTTTAAACGAACGGGACGGCGGCGTGTCTGCGCTCCATACATGACTCTGTCGCTGTGCAGCTGCTCCCAGGAGAAGCCCTCTTATTGGGCTGCTGGTTGCTCTGCCTCCGGTCTCCCAGCCACAGCTGTGCTGCTACTGCCTACTGCTGCGACTGGTACTGCCAGTTTATACACCCCTCTCTCTCTCTCTCGCTCTCTCTCTCTCTCTCTCTCTCTCTCTCTCTCTCTCTATCTCTCTCTCTCTACCCCCCCCCATCCCCTCTCAATTTCAATTCAAATGCTTTATAGGCATGACATATATATTCAAATGTATATTGCCAAATCATGCAGTATAATAATTCTAAAACAACTGACAACAACAACAATATAATGAATAATCATATAATTACAATGAAAATAATAAAACACATTATAACATTAATAGTAATAACGACAATTTGAACATTGACAATTGGTAGAGATTGGGGTCACTTCTATCTCTCTCTCTCTTTCATTGTTTCCCTCTCTCCTTCCATCTCACTATTTCTTTCTTACTCGTATTCTCTCTCTCCCTATCATCTCTCCTGTGTCTCTTCGTGTCTTCTCATCCCATTTCCTCTGTCTGTCTTCCTCTGTCTCTTATGTCCCTTCATGTTGTGTCTGTAATACAAAATGCGTGTTTATTATGTTAAAGAATAAGCATTTTATGGTATTTTATTTTGTCACCAAATTAATTATTGGTTGGCCTTTGAACTGTATCCTCATTGGTTGAGCAGGATTGTATAAATACAGTAAGCATGCTCATATCGCTCTTGCCAAAAAAAATGTGTATAACTGAAAACTGTGTCATGTGAGAATGATGTGCCATTCACTCCAAGGTCAGTAATAAAGGAGAATCTTTATTTAAAGAATCCAAGTTTGTATTTATATTAATTTGAGGAGATACATGAAACTTCACTCTTTAGTTTTTTCTCCCTCTCTTCCCCTCTGCCACTTTCTCATTCCCCCAAGGTTGTTCTTTTCTTTATTTATTTTTGTCTAAGCAACATTTATTGAGTTATTGGCTTGATATGCACATGTACAGCACAGGAATAAAAGATGAAAAAAATGAGAGGAGCAGCACTGCGTGTTAGTCGCTAGCTTTCCATCCTGCTAAGACAGAGCTGCTACCTTGGTAACCAAATACTGCAATATTGAATGTTTTCAGTGGCTAGGCCTTGAGTTTATACAATGATTTTCTACTATTTTTATTCTATAGATATAGAATAAACCTATAGAATAATACAGAGAAAAAGCCTCGTGCACAGATCAGATGTGCTATCAGTCCATGAGCTGCTGGTAACAACAAGACGCTCAAACAATTCTCGAAAACACGCGTCGTCCGTACTTCTGTTTTATAATGTTGAAATGGATAAATCAAATATAAGGTTTTGCATCCAGTGTCAAGTCCTACTTATGTCCTTTGGTTGGAATTCGGAGTTAGTGTATTACTTACTACTTTATATATACTTTATATATACATATATGTACATACAAACTGTAGCACTGTTCTGCATCCTGTTAAGGCACTGTTCCAGTGTGTGGATGGGCCCCACAGTCTGCATCCTGTTAAGGCACTGCTCCAGTGTGTGGATGGGCCCCACAGTCTGCATCCTGTTAAGGCACTGCTCCAGTGTGTGGATGTGCCCCACAGTCTGCATCCTGTTAAGGCACTGTTCCAGTGTGTGGATGGGCCCCACAGTCTGCATCCTGTTAAGGCACTGCTCCAGTGTGTGGATGGGCCCCACAGTCTGCATCCTGTTAAGGCACTGTTCCAGTGTGTGGATGGGCCCCACAGTCTGCATCCTGTTAAGGCACTGTTCCAGTGTGTGGATGGGCCCCACAGTCTGCATCCTGTTAAGGCACTGTTCCAGTGTGTGGATGGGCCCCACAGTCTGCCTCCTGTTAAGGCACCCCTCCCATTGGCCATGTATGACTGATTGGCAGGTATGTTTTCAACTCTTCGATCAGGCTTCTGTGGTCTACCTGCACAAGTGCCTGTTCCACAAGTGTCTACCTGCACAAGTGTCCTCTTCCATCTCATTCCGATGTAAATTCAACTTGTGGGGCTGCAGAGCAAACAGAGGCACGACTTCCAGGGAAGAGAGCATGATAGCTGTAATGAGCCTGGCGTATGAGAATGAATCAGGATATAAACCTAAGCTGACCTCAGATCAGTCTACAGTATACAACATTCATGGCATGAACATACTCTCCATGTCAGCACATTGAACCCAGATCAGTAGAACGCTTCAAGAGTAACGGCAGGCCATATGGTCCTCGGCAGTAAATAGACCCCAGATCACCCCAGTGCTTCAAGAGTCATGGCAGAACGACCATATGGTCCTTGTCAGTAAACTGACCCCATCAGCTGTAAGTTTCAAGAGTCACGGTCCTGACTATGTGTTCCTTGGTGGCAAACTGACCCCAGTTCAGTCTGGTGTTTACAACAGTCATGCCGGACCAGGGGCTACTATTTTAGTTTCCACTAAATAAACATTTTCATAATCTTAGTAAGCCGTATTTTAAAGCAAACTTCATTTAAAAGGAATATTCATGGCCGCTGGTGCAGGCCTATCTTCATCAGTTCCCTGCATTATCACACAGGGGCTACAAGAAGCCAACGCAGCCCTTATAATTACATTACGCAATCCCAGACATCACAAAGCCCCATATAAGACATTACGCACAATAAATCTGATGCACTTAAATGTGTTTCCCTTTTAGACACATTTATTTCCATGCCTTTAGAAGCGCTTGCTCAAAATATTAAGGAGGCACACTTCTGTTATTTTAGTTGTAGGGTACTCGAGCTGGAAGAGCAGTCGTTTGTCAAATGGAAAAAAAGAAAACAAGTTTACAAGAAAAGTCCATTTTTATGTATTGAAATCATTTGAATTGTCAATATGTTGAAGGGTTTGCATTTATTGTCCAGGTGTAAGAGTTGACTACACAGTTAAATCACCTCATCTGGGGTTTTTGGCCCTGAACTCACCGTGGAATACCAGGTGAAGATAAACACCAGCACACAAAAGGAAATGGAGTGAAGACCACAGGCTTAAACATAACCACTGGCTGCTTTTCAATGTTAAGTGAGGCGGTTTTGCCGTTTGATCCAATAGTTAGCATTTAATGCATGAATGTCATTGGGGAGTCGCATGTCCAATAGGAAAATGAATGAGCCTGTACACAGCATGGCTAAATAACCACAAAATCTCATTCCAGCCATCGGATTTCCTTGTAAATTTTTAACTCACTTTGGTTTAAATGTTAACCAGCCTGCTACTGTCATGATGAATGACAAACTTTTGTTCTGCAGTTTCCAATACCTGACATTAGAACAATATCATAATTCCTTTCAGTGGTCAGCCTGCTAAAGGTCACGTCTGTCATTGATATGGGCCCAACCAAACCCAGAAAACAAACAAAATACAGCTGAATCATTCCTGGGAAGTCAGCGCTGGTCGTGGAGAGCGACAGTGTGCGCTGGTGTCTGTTTTCACATTAAAATCACAAACCAATTCAGGCCCAGGACACCAGACCAGGGGCGGCAAGCTAAGTGTGTAATCAGCCGTGCTAATCAATCAGTTTAGCCTGTGGTCCGTCAGGCCCTCTGGTTATGCAACAAAAGCTGTGTGCTGGGAAATGTTAGCAAGCTATGTCAATAATGTGTAAATACAAACACTACAGTACCTCCATAACCCCTGTCATCACTGCTTAATGAACAAAAATGCTCAAATATGAGTCCTCATAGCACATTGGTTTTGGACAAAAACAGAGTTGCATTCTTCATTATTATTGGATTTAATGGGGATCTCATGGTGGTATACCGTAAAAGGGGTTTGCTGTTCATTCACCCACCATTGGTAAATGATGTGAAGAAAACTGGGCCTCCCTCTTCATGAAACTAGCTGTAAGTAAGTTGAATTTGTTGAAAATACACAATAACAAGCAATGGCATTTGGTCTGTGAACTAAAACAGCCTCTTCAATATTTTTACTTCAACATGTTAGTCAGTTAATTTGATAAGCCAGTGGTTTATTCCACCATAGTCAGTCTTTTAACCCAATGACAGGTATTGATTTTAATATGTTATTGAAAAGACCTTGCTTTCCAACAAGACTATCCTATTTATTCAGCTCCCAGTTTTGAGTAATAAACCTTTAGTATTGTGAAGCAGTTGTTTTGGATTAAAGTGGTTTGGCCTCTAAGGCTGGCAGTGTGTTTTCAATGTTACTGCCAGCATATCTTATAGATTCACGGTGGGTGGGTGATTCATAGCCTTAGATATTTAATCTCCAATTAAAACAGCCACATTGGTTTCAGAAGTTTTGGTTTGAAATCTCTTGCTTTTGTATCGTTTTTAACCTTGGAAATGTGTCAAATTAAGGATAATACTACTTAGTTATATAACAAACTGATTTTGTTGTGAAAAGCTGGCTCATTAAAAAACCACATCCTCCATTGTTTCATAAAAATAAAGATCAATTCATCATTAACACATGATGAAATGAGTGAACGCATTTTCCCCCTCTGAAATATGTTTAAATACCAAAACAGCACTGGCGCTATTTTTAAATTAGTGCCTTTTTTTATAATTTGCAGCTAACTACTGATTGTGATGGAGCAAATCACAAATGTAGCACTCAGTCAGCTCTCAGGAGCTGTGAACGATTACACCTTCCTTCCTGAATTTGTGTAGTGTTTGCTGCATAACAAATTTCCCATGCATCTCAAATGCTTCTGGTTCACATTAGCCCTGGAGTGTACAGTCTAATTGCTAATTGAGGCACATTTGAATTCTGAGGGTATATTCTAAAGCACCTTAAACATGAAATTGATGGCTCTGAAGAGGTTGATGGCTGGCTTCATCCAAACAAATCTGTCCTGTTCTTGCTTTATTTCTATTTGGGTGGATTGATTTTGACTTAGGACAGAGTGTCTCCATTTTGTATTCCCTTTCATTAACAATGCTGCTCTGAGATAAACTTATCAGAGTTTTCTGGATACCCTGAGGGACCTGGCTTCATGCACAGAACAACATTTTGGGTTTGAAGAATGAATGACTCATCGCTGTGAGGTACCATACAGAAACAACCCACTGAGGACAAAGTTATCTTCTGCCAAATATCAGTGTTCTATGAATCCTGAACTCATAAACTAGAGGTATTTTTACAGTCGTCAGCAAAACTTACAAATAGAAAAATGAACTGATATTCGCTGCAAAGCCTAATGACTTGTTTCTTAAATCATCTGGCATCAGATTAAGTAAAATGTACTATTAATACACATATATTAACATTTTAGACAAAATATTAAATGTACAAGCATGTTTTATTTATGTCTCACTGCTGTAGCTGTTTCTGAAATGTGAGTTTGTTTTAAGGTCTCTACTATGAATATTAATGTCAAAACTGAAAATGTAAAGTTTTTAATTTCATACTCACTAAATTAATACTACAAAGGGAAAAAAAACAGCTTAAAGTTATCATATTGCAGCTTGACTTTATGCGTTAATTTTTAACAGCCGTTGTGTAATTAAAAATTGCAAGAGCAAATGATATTTCTGAGCAATTAGTATAGAAAGTGTGTATTCACTCCATTCAGTGTTCATGGAGCTCCTGACTCAACATTTCGGTGGCAGAGAAAATGTACTAATTATGAGCATATGAAAGCAGCTGAACACCTTCAGGTGCCTCTGAAATATGTATTTGTTTTAAAAGGCGTGTACTATGAATATGAATGATAAAACCAAAACAAATACATTGCTTAGTTTTTTTTTTTTTTTTTTAAATTTCATACTTACTAAATTGAGAAAATCCCTCTTTGTGATTTATTTGTCCTTATGGTCGGTGGGTTTAAAGTAGTTGAGCCTGGATTTGCTCAGATTGTGAGGATTATGGCAGAGTCTCTGGTGCGTTAATCCAGCTGGCTTTTCTCTGCTTATTCGTTGTCACTCTCCACAAGTTCGATGAGTGATGAGTGTGAGGGTTTTTTTTTTCTCCTCTCCTCTCGGCTCAGACTTAAAATAATCACATAAATGCACAGGTGACAGGAGCTGAACATAAACGGGTGGGATTAGGTGCGCACAAGGCCAGGCACAGCCATTGTACTCTGCTGTGCAATTAATTTACCTCAGACTGACAGTATGGTCTTTCCATACATAGGATTTTGCTTACATAGGTATATATTTTCTTATGTTCAGTTTATGGTCTTTTATTTACTCAACACTTGAACCCATACCATGTTACATCACAATATAAACTCATGACATATGCCACTGACCTCTCCAGTCCAGTATGGGAGCTAAAACGGACAGACTCATTGCCAGGCGATCGCGACATGTTAATGTCCTGCCGCGCTCAGACTTGCGTCCTAATTTTACTTTAGGAAATGAGTTTACTCATGAGAACAGAGGCAGAGCGTGGTTATTTGGGAGGTCATAGATTCAGAAGGAGGTAACTCCCTCTGTTTGGCACCTCACCCGGGGCGCAGGGCGCAGGACTGCTAACATACATCTGTATCCCCTGCAAAAGCTTACATCACAAACGCACGGGAAACACCGCAGCAGGAAGTCAGGGGTATACAGCGCACTTTTACAGACGAAACACTCAAACTTTCACTGCTATGTTAACTTTCAGTCCTGCGTCGTCGTGCGCCATGACCAGACTAAAGGGATGTGATGTACAGCTGAAACGGATAAAAATGAGCAGAGTGGGACTTTGATTCCTAACCAGGTGCATCCATACTCTGGCTTTGCTTACTCACCTATGTGCTTACCGTTACAGCTGTCCCAGTGGCAGCAGGTTTCATTCCTGGGAGGGACACTGCAGCAGCACCCAGGGGGCGTCCGAACCGCTTCAGTCAGCATCCAGCTGTGTGAATGGGGGGTTTGTTAAAAAAGTAAGAAGTTACGTAAGTTGTCCTTGAAAAGCATCTGCTAAGTAATTTTTTTTTTTTTTTTTTTGAGTTAGGAAGAAATGGCTTTCGGCCGCTCTGCACCAAACTGCTGGAACAATCTCTGAATGGATCTTGGGCATGTTCTAAATCCAGCTGGTGATTTTAAAGGCGTATTTTACAGCATGGTGACTGAAGCATACGCCTGCTTCTAATCCCTCCGTTAATGCATGTTTACACAACTGTCTCTTTTCCTGTATGCCATTTCACTTTTATGTAAGTTTGACCATTAAGCGCCTTTGTCTTGAAATGTTGCGTTACATGTCAGGCCCCTTGTGGAAAACAAGATCCCTTTGAGATGATAAGAGGTTTTTGGCCAATGCCTTGGAGGAAATGTCATTAAGAACACTCACTCACTCACTCACTCACTCACTCACTCACTCACTCACTCACTCACTCACTCACTCACTCACTCACTCACTCACTCACTCACTCACTCACTCACTCAAACAATCACTCACTCACTCACTCTTTCGCTCAC
The DNA here is from genome assembly GCA_022829145.1 of Albula goreensis. Lineage (NCBI taxonomy): Eukaryota > Metazoa > Chordata > Actinopteri > Albuliformes > Albulidae > Albula > Albula goreensis. Next base: position 23,545,671 of record CM040758.1, on the reverse strand, counting down.
TGGCAGTAACAAGAAACAACGCAGCACCACTTTGGGCTCGCAGGAAAGAGATTTGCAGTCGATATGAAAAATGTGCGCTCGTTCTCCTGTCCTCCGCATGTCAATAAGCCCTGCATAATCCACCTGCAATTCCCGTTAATACCTATTGATTAAGCTCCTGTGAAGTCACCGTCCGTGTCTGCAAACCAGGTCACCCAGAACGCAGCGCTACCAGTTCATTAGCTCCACAAATCTATATCTATGATAATGGTGCAATGACACACAGAAAGACCCGGGGCACAAGGAACAGAAGCGCGAGTTAGCGGGTAAAAGGCGAGCTTATCTTATCCGTCAGCATGCACTGTGGTCCAGCCCTGTACACTATAGCCGCTGGGGCCCTGGAGAGTCGAAAACAGGAAAGGGGACAATTGGATTGTGTTTTCTCACACGGTCACTTTGTTAGAGGCTTGGCTGAGAGGGGGTGGGGGTTGGGGGAGGGATACTCTGGAGCCCTGGAGCTGTGATGTGTGGATGAACACACATTCATCCTCCACGTATTAAACATCTCCCACTGGCATCTTTCATTTTTCTTCTTAATGTGCGTTATAAATCAGCATAAACACGCCGCTGAAGATTTCTCCCCCACGCGCTGCCTTATTCTGCCACTGTCACACAGGAAGTCATTGAAAGTGCAGCTACCACCAGTAGGCCATTTGAGGGGGGATGAGGGGGGGTGCCATCCCCCTTCTTAGCAAAATGACCAAAATGCATCCCCCTTGTTAACCTGCCATCCCCATTTTACAAGTGTGTGTGTGTGTGTGTTGGTCGTGTGGGGGCAGAGGGTGCTCCCATTGGGCCACCCCCCCTGTTAAAAATGAACAAATCACCTACTGGGTGCCACTGTTCATACAAGAGCGCTCAAATGGGCATTTATATGTGCTTATATAATGGGGAAAAGTCAGTTTAAACTTTTCATAAATGAGTCTTCATTTTATTTCTTTCATTAATCCTTCTCAAACAGTATATACCTCAAAAGAATAAAAAAAAAACATGGGTGGACAATTCCCGTGGAAACTGCATATTCACTGTAATCAGTGTTCAGGATATCCTTACAAAACGTTTCAGCTCGCAGTGAAGAAGCACTAATTGCAAGAATATTGCAATAAGGAATACATTTTTCAGTTCAGTTCATATTTCTTTTTCAAAGCTTTTTAGACTCTTAAAAATGTACACAGTTGGAGCTGATGGTAATAACTGGGGGCAGTAATAGATGTGATGGCTGAAATGGTGAGGTTGGTGGTTAGAAATCCCCAGCATCAGCGGACTGCTCTGCAGTAAGTGCTGGTGTAGTGCATTGTGTCTTATGAAAATGTGTGTTTTATGGTGATGGTCCTTCTACCTGTGCTTTCACGCCGGCCGAGCAGCGTCTCCACGGCGTCGTTAAGCTGAATGATCGCTGCCTGTCAGGGCGGTGTAAGCGTGTGCAGTGTTTAACGCAAGCAGAACATGTGTTCTTTATGGTCTGGACATGTCCCATCGCCTTATTGTGACGCCTTATTGTGTCCAGCACATGAAAGCAATCACTGCAAAACCTGCTTATCGACAATGCCCTGTGCGTGCAGACATAAATCTATTGAAAATTATGAGTGATAAGAAATTTTTGTCCAAAAGGAGAGAAAACAAGCTATTTACAAGAAAAGTGTACTCTGGGCTGTTTTTTTATTGTTATTTATTCCAGTTTTCCCACCTTTTTCCCAACTTAAACTACAAGTGAACTAGTTCATTTCCCACAAACCCCAAAACTTACAGAAACGTTATAAAATATTTATAACCAAATAAAGGATGTCGCACTCCTACCTTGTGTGCTATCATACATAATTTAACAAAATATTCTAACATTAATGTTGTAATGTTTTTTTTGTATTTGAACTCCTCTCTCTCTCTCTCTCTCTCTCTCTCTCTCTCTCTCTCTCGCCGTCTCTCTCTCTCTCTCTCTCTCTCTCACACACACACACACACACACACTAGACATGGTGGGTTTAGCAGTTTATTTGGAAATAGCATGTCTCAGTTAATGGAGCAGCACTATGTTGATTCTCTGGGCTCTGGTCATATATA
>CM040758.1:23348574-23538574 GCA_022829145.1 Albula goreensis | reverse complement strand
GAAAGAAGATAAGAGAGTCCCCTGTTTGCTGGATGTGCCATGGGACATAGCACTCAATCTGATAGACACAGACAAAACCATAAACAAAAAGTGACAGAATATGTTTTAGTTGATATAAGCAAAGGCACAGGGTTTGCACATTCTGTCAGATTCTACACACATTTTGTTAGCTGTGTAACATACATTAAATCCGCTGCAGAATTATAAACATCAAAGACAGGACACAATCAAAAGAATGTCATGAATGTATGTGAAGCAATCAAAACAGACTTTACATTACAGAATGTATTTCTTTGTGTAGTTCTGGGTTATTGGAGACAAGCAGATACATCCATTGAATGTGTTCTTTTCATTTTAAAATACAATAACACATGACTCTTTAAACTACTGCAGTCTGTTTTGATTGCATGTGATTTTAAAGAGGCTGCATGCATTTGATGACATCTCAGGGTGACAGTACCAATAATACAGGTGCTCTTATCCATGTCTGCTGATGCAGAAAATTAATAATGTAGCAAAAGAATGGAGATTCAAGGCTTTTTATGATTCCAATAAAATTCTAGTTAAACTGGGTTCTTCACAACTATAGTTTGACAGCTGCATTACAGTACAGTTATATCTGAGTTTACCAAGGTGTGTTTGTGTAAAAGTTGAAAGATATTCACACTTGCATTCGTGCTCATTTCAAAGGTAGATGGAAATTATGACAAACCCATCCTTAAATATTTGAGTGTCAAAACGGAGTTCCCTTAACGCCTTTGACATGTGTTTGTTTTCCTATTTTTAAGTTTTTTTGTCATTGTGAATCATTCACAGAACTGTGAACCAGGAAGAGCTGCAGGCAGAGACATCCATTCTAGTTATATTCCACACAGATTATCGTCAGGGGAAATTAAAAGTGTTGAGTTATAGCAGCATATCACTTAGTAATGTTTAAAAAAAGATGGCTGTTCCTCCAGGCTCATGTGCTCACGTTCTTCTCTGTATTAACACCAAGTTTGGAGCCAAAGAGAACCAAAAATCTGCAGTGGTGCAAGGTTTAGCCTCTGGATCGGAGCACAATGAACACACACACACACACACACACGCACGCACGCACACACACACACACACGCACACACACACACACACACGCACACACACGCACACACACACAACAAGCACACACACACACGCACACACACGCACAAGCACACACGCACACGCACACGCACACACACACGCACACACACACACAAGCACACACAGGCACACACACACACACAAGCACTCACACACACACACACACGTACACACACAGGCACACGTACACACAAACATGGATGCGCACAGGTATCACACACACACACACACACACCTACACACACAGGCACACGTACACACAAACATGGATGCACACAGGTATCATACGCACACACACACACAACCCTATAACATCACAGCTTCAGGAAGTCAAAGGGTTTCCAGATCATTTAGTGACATAACAGAACAGATCAAACCTAGCCCGTCCCTCCAGCTACTCAGCAAATAATCCAATCTGTGCTGGAACAAATGAGTTAGGATGTGCCTGATTTTTGATCCTCCTTCAAACAGATGATCACTGCCGCTCCTATGGCGTGGGGGTGGGGGAGGGGGCACACCCAGAAAATAATTCACTCGTTTAATTTCTGTGAGACACTTGTTGGCCCTGGTTGGGTATACCTGTCATCTTGTGAAAGCAGAATGAGGTTTCCTGAACCATGTAAGGGGTGGAGCTACAACGACATGTCAATCACTGGCATTGAACCAATCAAAACAATGTGCTTTTCACAGAAAAATACAGTGATTGGTTCAATTCTGTGCCATACTAAAACATGATGACAGCTCCACCCATTTAAGTGCTATGACAACTGATTCTGCCATCACTACTGTCAGCTTGCTTGACCTAAACTTCCATTTTAAAAGTATGACAAGCCTACAGTACATATTTTAAACTCAGCAGTATCACATCGGAGCATTTGTATGTTTGACGCATAATAACAGCATTTTTGAAGATTACAGTCACTGCATAGTGCGCCGTCGGACCTGTTAATTGCAGTGACTAAACTTTGTATGGTTCACACTGTGCTTAACGGCAAAAACTCACAATGGCCCCATTCATAAGCGGCTATGAGGAGTTGATTATATGGAGGACTTGCTGGAAGACAGCCGTATCAAAATTAGTTTTGAGGATTGCTTCGCCATCCTGAGCCCAATGATATATCATGCTCGCTCCTCTATGAGCTATGCAAATTGAGTCTGGTCCCAAACTAGCCGAGAGATGGATGCTCGGCCTAACTGACAGCAGCTGACTTATATTATAAATCAGTTAAATCTAAATGGTTTCTCGTGATCTCCGCACCGCTTTCCTGAATAGAGAATGTGTGGAAACTATTTCTGCAGTTGCAGTTCTTATTGTGAGAAAGAGGGGCTGCATTCTCTGAATGCTCTTAGCCTGGATACATATTTAAAGCATGCCCAGAGCACTTCTCTGACAAATGATCTGTATTAGTATCTATCACGGTTGTCATGATCTGTGAGCCTTAATGAAAATGATATGAGTTCTGGGAAAATCCATTCCAAGAAAGATATACCAAAATTTGTAATATTAATTTTTAATGTATTGTCTTGTTAATATGTCAAATAACAAGAGTTTTCCTGATGATTTAATTATTAAACTTCATGATTATACTGTGATAACAGAGTGCAGGGTTACCCAAATTCTCAGAACCTCTGAATTAAGAATAACTCATTCATATCTGAAAGCAAGTACCTCTTCAAAAAGGTATCATGAAATTGAATTGGTGCAAAACCTAAGTTATAGATTGTGGAAAAAAGACATGACTGTTATTTTAGTAGGAAATGTGAATGGTATAATACATGCAGGAAGCAACTGTTTTGTCATTGACATGTTGTGAGGCATGGCAAGGTAGCAATAAAGTGCTGACCGCATGTTGATGTATGAAAACAGATTAATTCACACTCACTTTTCAGACTGAGAGCAAATGAGCTGTGCTGCTATGAGCCCAAAGACCCTGGTTTGATCATGTGCCACCATGATCTATTCATGGTGATGTCCCCCAAGTCACTTTCAAAGCTAAGTGGCCCATACAGACAGCAAAGCGCACTTAATAATGATGCCTCCATTTTAGCATGACGGTTAAATTTGACCCTGAGAGGTTATCGGCCCTGTAGGTCACAGGGTTGTTTCACTCAGGTTATCATGGGAAGGGACAGGAGGCACAGAGGCCTAAACACCTACGCGCAGTGTGGCTGGTGTCCTGACGAAACCCCCACCTAAAAAAAGAAACCTGCTTTGCAGGAACAAAACAACTTTGTGGAATAAATGCAGTGAAGTGATCCATGGGGTTCCTCACATTTTCAAAGTCTGCCTTTCAAAGGTGTTTTCAGGACACCTTCAAGGATTATTTTACTATTTTTGCATGTTTATCCATTTTATCAATCATGAACTGTCACTCAATGAAATGGCAAGGAGCATGGGGGTGGAATTTATTTCAGATAATGTGCTACCACCTAGTGGTGATCTACTGCAATTACATCTAACTGCCATTTCATTTCCCTCCAGATGAATGAGGAACTGGAGATGTCAGGTGTGTTAATTTGGAACATGCTTTGTCCAAAGTCTTTAGGCCCAGTTTCATTCATTTCACAGAAGAACTGCCACACTGAATGGTCTGCTGTGTGCAATATGTTACATTTTACCTGATACTCCAATCAAAAAAATCCAGTCCAACAATTATATAATTTTAGCCAAAATTCATAAGACAAGAAGATATATTTATGTTGTAAACATTTTTCAACAACTTTCATTAAAGCATGTTTTACAATTTACTTACATCATCATAAATGAACGGTAGGATGTGTGGAATGAGGAATCAGAACGAGTGAGTGCCTGGCTTATCAGGGCGATCTTGAATCAAATGTCATTTATAGGGTGCGCTTTTAGTGAAATTACGGTAATCTTTCATGTGCCGATAACCACTTAGGCCCTATGGCTGCAGGACATGACGGAACTTTATGTTTCTCCATTAAGCATGGGCAAGGTTACAGGGCCAGTAATGTGCCGTTTCAATGCGTTTTTCATGCAGACCAACAGTCCTCCTGACCTTGGCCTTGGCCTACGTTATGATCACGTACGCGCATCCATGTGCTGTCTATCGATCAACATGTCTGTGGACAGTATCAAGTAAATCTGCTCAGTGTGTTAAGGTGACTTAACTGAGCAGCAGCGTATTTCTCTGCGCTCATCTTATTAACCTGTGATACAAACTGGGTTTCATTATGTACAATGTTTAGCAGAAACTGCAGCTAAAATGTTTGTATATAAGCAGCTCCAATCAGATTGTATCATTGTGCTTGTCATTTTATTGGATACTGTGTGACATAAACTAGAGTTACTGGTACTCAGTATGAAATATGAAGATTGCTGAGTGTAAACAGGTTTCAGATTGGGTTAAATGATCAGTTCTACTGCTGCCAGTGACAAAACATGGTCATTTTCATTTGGCCCTGGTTTGGCCCAGAAACCAGCCATGACCAAAGCTGCCGCTGCCACCATCAGTACCCATCACCACCCGTTTCTGTCCTTCCCAGAGAACTGCCGTGGGCAAAACGTCAGCGCAAAAGTGGGCTCTCCAAATGTAAATGTGTCCTGTGTCCTGGATCTTACCCGAGAGTTAATCAAAAGTCCCCAGAAATACAGCAGAGCAGTAGAGCATGCCCAGGAACATAACTCAGTTTTGCTGTTCTGTTCCGAAAAATAATAATAATTGTTGGGTGGTAATGTACTTACAAAAACTTCCTTAAAAATACATAAAAAAATGAAAGCTTAGCAAATCTTCCTTTTCAATACCTAAGTTTGGAGCATCCACAATGTGTGATTGACACAGATTCCACATGTTTTATTTTCACACTGAAATAGCAGCCATGATTACATAATTATATAGCAGGTTTGTTTGAGTCATGCATTGAGTATTTATTTTTCAAAAACTTCTCAATGAATAAGTTCTCATGCTGTCAAGAGAACTTTCTCATCTTAACCCACAACCAACTGGGAATCTGTGTAGGATGCTCCCTCACTTTTGGTGAAGTGTTTCATGTTAGCTAGGCAGAACTTCTTCATGCTGTGATGCTGTTGAAAGCAGTGGAAAATCCCCTTCAAGTTTGACTCTCCTCTGAACAGTCCAAATTTCAATAAAATACACCCTCTATCACAACATAAAACTATAATGAAATATCATCTGTGCCCAGATATTAGCCAATAAAATATACATTTGAAAGGGGTCTCATAGCACTTACAGATCAGGGCTGTGATAAAGAATTGAAATATTTTCTATGAAGATATTATTGCTGTGGTGTGCTAAGGGGTTTTAAACGTTTCACAAGTTTATGCATAATTTACCCAAACTGATACAGAAAAAGAACCAAATCTGGTTATGCTTCACTTGAACTGAAGACTTACCAAAATAAAGTAATGACCATGATCCTTTTCATAAGCATACACAAAGGTTATAAATAACTTATATCAATATGTATCTCATATAAGTAGCTTATAACAATTGACAAGACATCATTAAGCTGTTATATAAGTATTAAGACAATCATGAAGGAATAACACATTGTCTTATAAAAATGTTGCTAGGTATAATCCTTATGTATGCTTATGACAGTGGTTTTGATTATGATGCATTATGCATCATTTTTTTAATGAATAAAAAATGAAAAATAAGTGGAGTGTTTAAGTTGTGTTCACATTGACAGTTAATGTGTATAGATACCAGTGATATAAATCAGCCCCAATCCACCTGTATCTGAGAGTGTCACAGAACACTCTCCTGAGTACCCCTGTCTATGCTATAGCCATTGGGCTGTGTGGAAGCACAGAGTAATACTGACAGGCAGTTTGGCTCATCTGGGTTCATCTCTATCAAACTCAGGACAGCTTGGGCAGGGCCTTCAGCCACAGCCTCACTGGACATCCACGGATGCTCCTCCGTTTGGCAGCGATAAACTAAATTTAATTTGCCATTGAGATTTACGGTAAAATGAAGGAAACGTACTTACCAGATAATCAAACACAATTTTACAGCCTGTAAATAGAGTTACCTGCTGTTCCATGAGGAAAAAAAGATTTTATGGCATTTCACAATGCTGTTTGAAGGTTTGCCAAACACAGTCTGGCTTCTAGAAATCACTTTAATTGTCATCTCAGCTTGGACAGAATGTACTGTATTTATTTATTTGTTTTTGGTGAACCTATAGATTAATGGAATTGATATTTTTCTGCTGTCCATGTGCAGACTTATCTCATGCAATGTCTCAACCAAACATACACGCCCTCCACCTCCAGAGTCAGCTCAAACACAGTGACTACTGAGGAAATCACTGTCATGTTTGAAAGAACACACTGCATGTGTATGTCACACATTCTGACACTGCTGTGTCATAAATGAGGAAAGAGATAGAGGAGGTTCAGTGTAGGATTCCATATATGTGTGTTCAACTACAGGCTGTGCTTTTAATGCATGAAGCAGTGATCTGGAATGGACTGTTCTGGTGCAAAGAATGGCAAACTCCCTCTCCAATCACCAGCACCCCACAGTCACTCATGTCAAGCACCCCATTCACTAATGTCACTGCCACTCAACAATATCAAGGGTTTTCCTTCTAGATGGGTACAGATCCATTCTTTTCTAATTAAAAAAGCATCCATTTGCCCAGCTCACAGTCCCAGTCCTTAATAAGAATACTGCCCATGCTTTCAAATAAGTCAAATCCAAGTCATATTCAATGTCATGGCTGACATATAAACCTAGCCCAAGATATCGAGGTTGACTACCATTATCTGTTGTAGACTAGAATGTGCAGTTCCTTGCAGGTTTGTAAAAAATAGTATCTTTCAAGATTTCTTTGAATCAAGATCACTTTTAGTGTGAGTGTCTTGTGAAATGTGTGCTCCTGTTCTGCATCTTGTTTGGGAATAAAGAGATGTAGAAGTCTCTGAATTTGGAAGATCGCTGAAGCCTTGAAAACCGAGCAAAAAAAAAAAAATAAAAATCTTGTTAATAATTCAGACACACTCAAAATGAGAATCATTATGTACTCAGCAGATTTAAATGGCACCAAGGGTTTCTTGCTGCCAAAATAACAGAAAATATCAAAATGTTGTTACAATTATGATTTCGGGTTAATACTAATGCAGATCTTAAAATGAGCTGATAGATTCCTTAGAGAGTCCGTAATCATGTAATCATGAAGTCCAGAGAAAATGATCAGAAAGATGTAGGCCCACAGTACAAAGCCAGAGCCAAGGCAACAGCATCATTAAGTGACTGGTTTATGGGCCCTCTGTGTGCTCTAGGCCCAGCCAGGCCATTAGCTGCTATGGCCAGGGGTCCACAGTGTTGTGGCAAGAGTTGGCTCAGCTTCACCGAGGATAAAATAGGGGGCACTCTGGGTAAAATCATGAACTGCACCGGCCAGGCGGCTGCCCACACAGTCATTAACTGAACATAAATTGAGTTCATGCTCCTCCGAGAGCGAAGACGTTCAGATGGGATTGATGCCGCGTCTGAACACAGGCAGACAACTCCGGCATCAGAATTCACTGAATCCCATTTACTAAACCAGCTGATTCAGATCGGCGCAGCTCTCCAGCCAGGTAGATGGATGACTTAGTGAACTCACCTGGTTTTAGTAAATGGGCAGAACAAATGCATGATGGGACTTTTACTTTCTGAAGCTGGAGTTGTCCACCTCTGCGTCTGAAGCATGTTGAAAAAAGCTAAGGCCCGTTGCTATGTGACTCAGAGCAGTCGTGTAAGCCGACGTTCTCTTGAGTCCGAGGGAGGTCTTCCCTGGGGCCAGTAACAAAGCTCAGTTCAGGTGGAGGGAAAAAAATGGGAGTCTTTAAAATGCTTATTCATTCATTATGAAATAAAACCAAACGACGTCCATAGGTTTCAGTTTCTCTAAAACTGAAGGCTCGTTACGTTAGGCAGCTTAGACCAGGTGGCTCCACAGCATCGCTAGCCGTTCTCCTGTCATGGCCCAGCTTTTCAGACTGTAACGTGGCTACCTCACCATCCCCAGTGCCCATTACATTACAGGCATTTAGCTAATGCTTTTATCCAAAGTGACTCACAGTTGATTAGGCTAACCAAGGGCCAATCCCCCCTGGGAGCAATGTGGGGTTAGAGTCAGGGGCCCAACTGTGGTCAGACTGGGACTTGAGCCACCAACCTCAGGGGTATCATTCATTTACCTTAGCTACTAGACTACAGGCTGCTCCCAGCATGCACTGTGAGACCAGCTCTGCTCATTTCCATGCTCGTTATTGTATTTTTGTTGAATGTAAAATGCAGGGTGCTGGTGTTTAGGTTTGTGTCATGGTTTTGCGCTGTCAGTTAACTGGAATCAGCTGAGCTTAGGGGGCCATCGCTGCAGGTCTGTAGACACTAACCGTGAGTGGGGGTGTGCCCTAGCACCCTCATTTTACCACCATGAGCTGTTCATGTGCATGTGGAATAAACACTTTATTCTCCAGGCATGACCTGGTATCTGCTGGTTACTACGTGGACTTTTCTAGAAGTTTCTGAAAGCAAGACACACACAACGTTCGATGCAAAAAAAAAATGGAAGACCATAAACATTTCTCAGCCACCCATACACACATTTAATTTTCACCTGACCGAAATTGCCATGACCATGTTTGTGTTCGTGTGCGTATGTATGTATGTGTGTGTGTGTGTGTGTGTGCGTGTGTGTGTGCTGTAACTGCCATTAGGCTACAAACACTGAAGAAATGAACAGAAACTACAGTGAAATGGATTCAGTTGGAACTTGGCACATACAATAACGCATGGACAGTTCAGTCATACCACTTAAATTTCATCCCTCCCCAAAACCCCCCCTCACCCAAAACCCCCAGCCCTCCCCCCCACCTTACAACATACACAATGCATATACACCATACACCAGAACTATAGATCATGTATGGCCGGGTTTACGTAACATACATAGAATGGTTCTTTGTAGAAATACCACTTTGCATCACAACATACATCAGACACGATGCCCAGTCGTGAGTCCAGGGGCATAATATATGACTTCAGGATCGTCAGATTTCTTCTTTTTCTTTTTTTTTTAAACAATAAAATGTTCAAGTTCTTAGACGTATTATCAAATAAAATAATTCCAAAAAAAAGAAACAAACAAAAAAAAAAAAAAAACCAACCAAAAAAAAAATCAAAACATTTGTATCTACAGAAACATGTGCAAGAATATACATTTTGGTTCTAAGGCAACAGTTGTTGATCCACAGGACTGCTGTCAAATGCGGTAACATCGTTAGCGGTCTCTTCCTCTGGCCACGCCCAGACGACGTCACGCACTCCCACATTCATTCGTTTGCAGGATCGTTGGCTCAAAGGTTTCGAAAAGTCTTTTTTTTTAACTGTACATTTTTATATAGCACCATAAGGAATTCCCTCTCTTACAGCAGCGGCCTTCCCTCTGTGCTTAATCTTCCTCTCCCCAGAAACGACTGGACTTCTTGCGTTTCTTTTTACTGTTCTCCATTAAACTGTGTGTGTGTGTGTGTGTGTGTTTGTGTATAAATTTATGTGTATTTGTGTTCCCTCCTACTTTGTCTTCTTTTCTTCGATATCAAGATTCGTAAAAGCATGTGTTGTGAGTCAGCCATGTTAGCTGAGAGTCTCTTACAGAGTCTTACAGAGCTGAGAGTCTTGATAACCTTTAACAGGGAATTATACAGAGATTGAGGGAACCTGCAGTGAATTTCCTTTGCGTAGTATTGTAAGTACATAACAAGAGCACAGAACTGTAGCAAAACAATAGAAAATGGACAAAAATTGAACATACAATACGCAAGGCGTTACGTTTTTGAATCATTTTTTTTTCTCCTTACATTTGCCAAAGCCAAAAGCAAGAGAAACACTGCCCCCTGTGGCTCCCTTCGTCCCTACATCCAACGCGCATGCACATACATACATTTCCACTTAAGACAAATGTTTTTTTTTTTTTTTCTTAAAAAGTCATCATTACAACACTTCCGAGACACAACAGTTTGGTTTAACAAGTCTGTGGGCATCAAAAGGCATTCAGATACGGTCCTTCCACCAGCTCTGTGCAGTTTTGGATTCGAACCCGAAACGTCATTTTGGCTTACGACACGTGCGGAGCAGCATAGCAACACTGACGTTTAAACTAATCCCAGCTCAAATTTCCTCACGCTTCCCCTTGACAAGTACAGTGATATCTCACGAGATATCGTCAGACTGTCAGAGGTAGAGTCCAAACTCATGTAACCCTGACGCACTTTGCCCTCTGTGAAACCTGGGAGTGGATATAGCCACCATGTTCGTTACTATCGCATCTTTCAAAATGACCAGATCCCATTAATCTTCATTCACCAAGAGCTTGAAAGCTGCGAACGTCGCTGTCGAGTAACAGGAAACAGGAAAATACTACAAATACGATACAAAAATAAAGTCCTGGCAGGGTTCATCACATACCAGAAAATGCAACACTTGTTTAGCTGTTTGCCCTCGTGCACTGCGTCGCGTCAGCCACGTCCCGTTCAGCGCGGCAGCGCGTCCCGCTAACGCAGTACAGAGCTGCGTAGTGGAGAAGGAGGCGTGGATGAGTCCAAAGGCCACACCCAGTCAAGTGGTCCAGTTTAATGTCCTCCCTTCTGATTGGATATCAAGAAATGGAAAGGAGCCGCCCGAGTCTTAGTAAGGTAGCCTCTTCCACAAAGAAGGCCACGGCTCTCTCTCTCTCTGTTTATTTTTTTTTTTTGGTGCACACTTATCTTTTTTTGTTGTTTTCATTTGGTTCATTTTTTTTTTTTTCATTTTCATTGTTTCGTTCATGTTTTTTTTCATCACGTGTGGGATGTGTCTCTGTTGAGGTCATTTTTTTTTCTGATGTTGTTGTTATTTTGTGTTGTGCAGGGCCTCCTGGAACTTGGTGCTGGTGTATCGTATGTGAAATCCCTTCTTGCTGATGGTGTCATCGCTGTGAAAGTGGAGCAGGAGGGTGTCACCCGCGGAGTAGATCTCCTCTCTGGCTGCAGGGAAAAGACAGACACTTCATTCTGCGTGTTTGTGGCAGACGCCCTTTTTCTCAGTGATTTACTACCAGCTTACATTCTCACATGGTGTCCATTAATACAGCTCAGAATTTACTAATGACATTCAGGTGAAGTATCGTGCTGAGGGGTACAGTGGGAGTGAGTGTTTGTGTGAGTGTGTGAGAGTGAGAATGTGTCAGTGTGCGGGTGATTTATTGAGTGTGTGTGTGTGTGTGTGTGTGTGTGTGCGAGCATGAGTGTGTGTGTGTATGTGCATGTGAGTGATTTATTGACTGTGTGTATGTGTGAGTAAGCAGGTGTGCTGGAGTGCGTGTGTGAGAGTGAGAATGTATGTGTGTGTGTGTGTGTGTTGATTGAGTTTGAGTGTATGTTTTTGCAAGCATGAGTGGTATGCGTGTGTGTATGTGCATGTGTACCCTTCATTGAATGTGTGTGTGTGCATGTGTGTGACAGACTTACCCCAGATCCACAGAAGCGGCCCATCCTCTGGGCGGAGCTGTCGTACCCGTTGAACAGCTCGATGTAGTCATACCCGCAGTCCGCCTCCTCCTCCACCTCGAAGGTGGTGAAGGTGAGCTCGATCCCGTAGCCCTTCTCCGCCGTGATCAGCCATTCGCAGTCCGTGTGACCTGGGTAGTTATTGTCCCCGAACTGGGAGTGGGAGTACAGGTTCTTCTGCTTGGTCTCGGCCTTCAGCCTCCCTCCACACTCTGCGGCGGCCACAGGGACACAGAGACACAGAGCTGAAGGGCACAGCCTGACATGCTGGTCAACATTAGCGTGTGCTCATGAGCTATTCCTGCTATTTCAATTTGTCATCAACAAAAAAACATTGCTAATGGTAGCACACACTCATTTGTGGATGAAAAAAGGGGGCAAAACTCAAAAACCAGAGAGATGGGTGGAGGAAAAAAGAACTAAATAAAGAAGTGGTTACAGACATGAAACTTCCAACCCGTGTGGAAAATGAAACATAATATGACGGTATGATTTATATTTAAATAAAACATATGGGTATATGATGCAGTATATTCCGTCTCTGCACAGGGACAGTGCTGCATCCTGCACCACTCAGCCCCAGAGGAAGAACAGGCTTCAGGCTTAGATTACCATGAATGAGAGCTTCTGCAGACACCGATGCTACTCTGAGCAGTACTGGACACGAGGGGGGAACCTGGGTATTTTATTACAGCGCTGCGTGATGATTAACAATTAATTAGGATGCTTGGCTGCGCAACTGGAGGCCCGGGAGATTCTCCTGAGATAGCTGTTTGACTGGCATATGGCAAAACGAGCTTGGCCCTCGGTGCACAGACAGCTCGACCCCCCGCTGCACACTGGAGGGCCATCAGCGCCTCTGCTGAGGTCTTTATTACAGCTGTCAGCCAAGGACAGAAATAGGTTCCATCATTAGCTGAAATTACTGGTGCTAGTTTTAAAAAGTCTGGTGTTCACTTCTATGGAATTATCCATTTCTGAAAACCTCAAAGGGCGTCGGGGAAAAAAGGCAATATATTGGCTCAAACACACACACACACACACACACACACACACACACACACAACAACAACAACACATGTGAGACGAATTAGCCGAGCATGTAGCTATTTAAAGGTTCATATCCCATTATTAAAACCCCGCACAATAAAGAGGTCTGCCAGAACAAACGCTGCGCTTCCGGGCTGTAGAACATGGTGGCGGCCATGACAGAAATCTTGCTAGGCTCATTAAAGTGGCGACGGCAGAAGGTCAGGACCTACGCATGTAACAGCATCATGTCCCATGGGTTTACGTATCGACGTTATCTTCTGAAAAAATCGATGCTTGTCGTTGTCGTCCTCACGCTAACTGCACGTGGGTCATTACGGACTGTGATTTTCCCTAATGACTCAGCGACATTTTAGCAAACACACAGCAAGCACCTCTTAAGAAAGTAACAATAGTTGAATATTTCAAAAATAATTAATTGGGATTACTGCCCTATGACAGCTTTGTTTACACTGTAGCATATTGATAGGTGTGACACTACTATAACTGCTTTGGAACATACGTTTAATTACAAAAAAAGATAAGCCAATCACATGCAATATGTGTTTACTACACCTGTTCACCACTGAACAGTTAATGACACTGATGACAATACAGTACTTTGTTCAGCACCACTAGAGGGCATAACAACACTTACCAAGGAAAAGTGTATCTTATTTTAAAGTTTAAGCTTGTTTACTTTTAAAATAATGCTTTCAGTAAAGTGTATTCATGCACTGAAGTTGCTATTGTAGTTACTGATCTCAGATCAGTGGAGTGATGAGAGGTGGTATGTGGAGGCTACTCATCTGGCTTGCTGATCTGGGATCAGTGGAGGAGTTGGGGAATAGGCTTTGCTTGCTCAAGTTCCAGATATTAATGCTGATCTGGGATCAGTGGATGGATAAGAGGGTGCATTTTGTTCACTGATGGCCCTGATATAGTGGCTGATCTTGGACCAGTGGAGGACTTTTGGGGAGTGGATGGTAGATGAATACTGCTGATCTGGGATCAGCGAAGAAGCGCACTGGGCCTTACCTGTGGAATGGGTGGCCTGGAAGCCCTTCCTCTGCACAGAGGCGTCAGAGATAAAGCGCAGGTACATCTTGTTGCCGGTGGAGACCAGCGGGTCGGGCACCTTGCTCCCACACAGTCTCCCCAAGATGGCCGACTTGTCGCTGTCTCCGTCGAAAGCCTCCAGATGGTCGTAGGCGCATTCCTGGTGCTGCTCGATCTCGAACTCATTAAACGACTGGAAAAAGCAATAAAGACAAAAAAAAAAACCCAAGGGAGATTTGAGGCTTTAGATGCTCTCTGTCCTCATCTCCATAGTTACGTGGTCTCACTTCCTGTCCGAGCGGGGGCTTAAGAACGAGGCTGTTTACAGGGAAGCCCTCTCGTTTAATCATGGGAAATCATGAATTAAAGTGCAGGCGTGGGAGGAGGACTAATGGCTGGGATTTACTTTGAGTCTGAAAAACAGGGAATGAGGGAGAGATGATGTCTCCTTCTCAGACCGCTTTGAAGCGCCTCCTTTGATTTTCGCTCATTTACTCTGTAATGTCTGAGCCAGGCTCTTTTTTTTAAAAAAAAAAAACCTAATTAAATGCAATAAATAAGCGCATGCATTTCAGAAAAGCGATTGATTTGGTCCCTAATCAAAGGAATTTCATTTCTTTTTCCATGGAATGATGAATTAATAATTGGTGTTTGGTGTTTATTTCTTGGCAGATTAAGACATTAAATGGCAAGAGAGTGAATCATTAGGGATGAGAATGAATGCTTTAAATAATCTTTATACTGTACTGTAGCACTGAAATATTGCCAGCAGAATTCATGTGCAATATGATTTGTTCTCACAGTATTTTTAGTGATTGCATGACTTCACGATAGCATGACAGGGACACGGAGTATAACGGTGAGAAATCAAATGAATGTCATTTCACTTTCCCAGCCTGGGAATTAGCTTTAATAATGCAATGGTTCATCTGAGATGCATAAACAATCACCTCAGCATGACAAAAATACAAAATGCATGCTGCATATTGCCCCTGGTAGGAATTGAAAATACAGACCAGAGTCACAGGGTAATAGTGGGCTTGAGAAAAAAAAAAAAAAAAGCACTTCAACAATGACAGTTAAATATATAAATATTGCTACATAGGGAGATTTATTCAAACCCTCATCTGAGATAAGACACATAGATGACATCGCATACATGCAATCCCAACAGTTGTAATATATCCTAGCTTCACACAGTTAAAATGAAGTCTGTGAGAACCAGTAATATTGAAATAATCTGAATTGTGTGAAAAGCAGATAGCGCCACCTCCTGGCTGGAGGTGTAAAGACATTCGACAAACAAATGGCAGTGTGATTTTAGGAATGTTGGTAAACCACATCATATTTTGTTTTGCCAGAGTTAATACTTTCTGGACAAGCTATTCTGGTTCACTTAAGCAAATCACCAGAAACACCACGTTTCCTGCGTTCATATGTAATGTGTGAATTTGCTCATTTGTAATTCAGGGCTGTAGCCTGAAATCACCTTCACTCACTCTGACATTAAGGGCCTGTTGTAACGCATGTACTAACTTACTGGCCTGTGAATTTGGAAATTCATAAAAGAGGGTCTTGGGTTTCAGAAAGACATAAATCCGCATGGCTTCGGGGCTGGGGTGTTTCCAGGTTTTGTTTTTCATAGTTTCAGCTGAATTTACCTTCCAGCATGACTGCAACTCATGTTACTGCTTGGCACTAACCTCTGAATACAGTCAACATCTGCACTGAAGCCTGACTCAAAATCACATGTAAGTGTTACCTCTGTTTACAAGTAACATGCCTCAAGATTTGTCAGCTTGGTAGAATTAATTAAATTGTATTTATATTTTCTTGAGAGAAAAAGTTAAGACAATAATAACTTAATCCAGTAGTGAGCATTAGACAGATATCTTGAGAATCATTAAGCATTTATTTGTATCTGGTATCCTATTCATGCCGCTGCACATGAAATATATAATAAGATACATTTCATCATAAACTTATATCTTTCATGTTCTATCTATACCCACTTTTATAGCCCAAACATATCTCTCCAGACATGCCTGTGAGACAGAAGATAGGATCCCCCCTATAACCTCCACCTACACAACTCCCCCTCCATCACTGCTAATGATATTATTTTTAATGAGAAAGGACATTCTTGCTTGTTAAAATCTGGCAACCCCAAAGTTTACATCCACACTTCCATCAACATTTAGTGGAGTTTACTGTATGAATCAAGGAAAGTAAACGGAGAACACAGAGCGGTGACAGGGTGGGTATGACAAGGGACTGACGTGGGACCTGGGACAGAGGGGTCACGTAACCCCACCAGTGGGGTCAATGTCATGCTAATTTGCACACGCGGCGGGCGTGTGAAGCGGGACGCCGTTGGCATGGAAACGTGGATTGGCTTTGAGCGGATTAGCGCCGCGTGCGCCGGGGCACGCTGCCTCACCTCAGCGGAACGTGATCCCGCAGGCAGCTGACTCATGACAATTACCCATCAGCCCCGGCGGCACGGCTGTCACAGACCCCCCGCCCCCCAGGCGCCATCTGTTTGGCCCTGCCGCTCTCCCTCCCTCCACAGGCCAACTTCTTCTTTTTTTTTTTTAATTTAATTTCCCTCAAACTCCTCTGCGGCGTGCTACACGGCGCTAATCCCCTCTCATAAATACACCCACCGCGCATTATTCGGGCACTGAGCGGCCAGTTTTAATTCGCCTCTCAAGATGGAAATTCCACACATTTTATGTGCCCTGTCGGCTTTTCCGAAACATGGCGTTCAATTTTCACAGGCCCTGCAATTATTTAATATCTGGCCGTCACTTTTGGAACGTTTCACTTTTCCTGTTCCACATGCTACAGGGGTCGTGAACCCTGGCGGCTGCTGATTTCGTCATGCTCACTGTGGGCGGTTACATCACTTAAAAATACAAAAAAAACACAGGGACAATCCTGCTGGATCCCGCTAATTACACAGAAACAACATGACTGAAATCATTCACCCGTACGTCTTCTGAGTCTCTCCCAAGAATATTTTTTTTTTTCATTGGTGTAGTAAAAACCCAGGGATGAATTTTGCACTCAAAACGGAGTATCCTCAAAGATTAAGAGGAGCGACTTTTGTAATGAATCTATGGGAAACAGTAAAACATTGTGGGAATAATGGTACATGTTCTGTCTCGTACAGCAAAGCTGCCTTAATCTACCTAATCTCTGCAGGAAGCTGGCCAGGCCTCGAATCTGCAAGCAGCATGCACAGCTGCCCTCTGACAGGACACCGTATCTGCTGTGCTTCCAAAGATGCAGCAAAAGCTCAATAAAACCTGCAGTCTGCAGGCTGGAAAGGGTCCCGTCATAGTCCAGGAGTGACGGGAATTCCTCCCAATTTCACCCCTAAAAGTGTACTCATATCAGACGTATGATTGTGCGTTTAAGGGTGAAATATTGAGAGATACTGAAATGGCTTTCAAAACCTCAAGGACCGGCCTCAGAATTATTTCCCTTTGATTTACTTAACTGTAGATTTACGGTAGATATGCACTCTACTGTGTTACGTGAAACTAGACATGAATTAGCAAATACAATGTAATGCATGTGTGTTTTCTCTGATCTCTCTACATGGATACCTTGCTTGACCCAGGGAAATGTTTAGCAAAGTTAAAAGATTCACCAACTCTGTCTAAACATACGGTAACTAAATCCTTCAATGTAAATGATTTTGTATTAACAAAAACGAGACACATTATCTCTCCGTCTGTATTCATTATCCCTGATGCGACAAAGTGTAAATATTATGAGTAGTGTAAGCGGAGTTGGGCCCTGCTCAAATATCCAGAAAAAGTAACAAAAACGGCGATCTGATCGTGCGTTTCGGCATTTGTATTCATGCTACTCACAGGCATCCGTTTGGGTATTGTATGAAATCCCTGAGACACCCCAGTTAAAGACTCCATGCTGTTGAATGTAGATACACACACAACCCCATGGCCTCCCGCTGGGTTGCCATATTTGACCAACCAAAAAACATCACGCTCCAGTGTCTAAGTTGAGGTCATTGATGGTATCGCTGAGAGAGGCTCAGGGTGGCTGAACTGCTGAATTGAATGGATGATCTTTGGTCTGTATTTTCTTCTCACAAACATGTCTTTCCCTGTAATATTTATGTGTAGAGCTTTGATTAGACTGAGCTTTTGATTAGCTGTATTCTGAAACTCTGCCTGGTAGTACAGTTTTGGGCACGGCCTTCTGCCTGGCAAAAGGAGGCGTGGCTATTAAATAATGAAACTATAATTCAATTTTAATGAAGAAAACAAAAGATTCGGTGGCCATTCTTTCAATTTCACCAAAAATTTCAAATTGATGCATTGCTCGATTTTTGAACCAACCATTTTTTCAACACGTCAGAAAGACACATCTTCTTCAAGCGATGAGTAACAGTGAACTGAACACATGAGCGAATTGAAACTTTCAAGGGTTGTTTACGCTTGCCCATTGGTCAATACACCACGTGGTTCGTGCAAGCAGGCTATGGTTCAACTGAGATAAGCCCAGTCTCGTTATTTAATAGCCACACCTCATACATCTTTGGACATAAAGGGGGATAGCCCAGGCAGCAAACCGGGGTGCAGTGCCGTGCGTTACTCACGATCTTCACTCGATGTCCCGGGGTGGCCGTGATGTCCCAGGTACACTCTTTGCGGCTCGGGTACTTGTCGGGCCAGTTCGGGCTGCTGATGGTACCGCTGGAGCTGTGGATCTTGTGTTCACATTCAGCTGCATGTCACACAACACAAAAAAACGTTAAATTTCAGTCTCTGTTGAACAGTAATTGTTGTCAGTTACTGGATTATCTGAGCTTCGATTTCTGGTCTCAGATTCAGTGTATTGATTTTGGAAAGTGTCTCATTATACTGTTTATATTCACATCAGAAAAAATCAAAGCAATCATTCAATCGTATTGTGTATTTTATATTATATAATAAAGTATATATCTGGTTTATATAAAATCATCACAATATATACCACAAAACAGCTTGTGACATTGTAAAAATTGTAATAATTTCAATGAAGCATGATGACATTAAATGGGTAAGTGAGAGGCTACAACCCCAAATAAGAAATCAGGAATACCAGTAATTCCAGATAAAACTTTTCCTGAAAGTTCCACCACCACTACCGATTGTAATCATTGCACTGTTTTTAAAATAGTCTGGCTACAGAGGAAGGATAGTGTTAGATGGCGCCGGTGGATCTCAAACACACAACCTAATTGGTACAGGCACTTTGGACAAATACCATTACTCCCTGATTAACCTTTTGTGTGTTTACGTGGGGCTCGATGTTAGCCTAATGCGCATCATTGACCTGCATTGCAGGGAAAGGGGTGAGCCGTCAAAATAGCTCCTTAGCCGCTTTCTTCACGCTACTTCTTGAGGTAAATGCGGACATTAGTGTGTTTCTTCGCCGTGTGTGTGTACAGAAAGTGTACAAACACGTTAAGGTGACAGCTGGCCGGGTTCAGGATTGTGGAACGGGTCAGGAGATAGTTTCCCATCAGGCCTGCAGCACTGTCTGTTCGTTTGCATCAGACTGGTATCTAATATCTTTCTTGTATTTCACACAGGGATATAATTCATACAAAAGGAGATAACGAATACCCTTAAAATTTAAATTATAGTCCTGTATTTATGTAAAAATGTAGGTATATGTTAAATTTCTGTATTTTGCAGTGCTTTTGTATCAAGAGTCAGTATGTTTTGTAATAACAAAAAAAAAAAAAAGTATGGTTCCAGTTTTAACCTTAATCTCTCAGCTGACCTCCCTCGGCCATTCAAATGGAGTCTACATCATGGAATACATTATTTTTGTGTTATTTCTCCCATGTCACTGTGAACTGCAAAAATCCTGAATCCTTAACATCTGCGAACGCAAACCATATGACAAATACATCTGGTAGGAATTTCGATAAATGTTTTTTTACACCCGCAGTGTATTCTGGCATCAGCACCACAAACCAACATCAAACGGGGTTAGGAAAATCTTGGCAAGCATCGCAGCAACATGTTGAAGGCTGTTGAGTATGGAAACGTCTTAATCTATATCCAAGACTTGATCTCTTCCTTACATATTGATATAAGAGAGGCAGTGATGTTAGCACTAATCACTATGCGTGTAAAATCAGTAGGTCAGCTACTTTTACTTGATAACTGACATTTTGTTTTTAAACCTAATATCTGTTTTCACCCCGTTCAGATCCGTTACATATTAGCACAGTTCCTGTAAGGAAATCGCTGCATTTTGCGGTTTACTTTAGTACTGAAGCCTACGTGTTTGAGCTTTTAGGCCAAAGGTGAACTTGCACACTGAGCTTCTGTATTTCCAGCTCAATGTTTACTAATGTCATTAAATAAAGGCAAGGGATCTCCAAACGGCAGAGAAAAACCAGGTTCTCTTTCAGGAACAATGCCTGCATGAGAACAAATATGTAATATTTCATAAAAACCCAAGAGTGATTTGTGGTAAGCAAGAAGAAAGACTCACTATGAAAGGGAAAACACATATTCTGTAGCTGGAGTTCTAAGCGAACAGGAACTCAGCCCTCAAAAAGTATCAAAGTGTCAATGCTGCAAACACCAATGTGAATGTTTCAGTCCTGGTCTTGTTCCCTGTGTTTCTCCTTTGATTACCTTACGATACATTTTAATTGGTTGGACAGAGCTGTTTGATCTTCATCTTTTTCTTGGAGTTAGTTTCTTGGCCGTTAAACAGCACCTTTTTTGGGAGTGCATTCTTATTAAACTGGTTTACTGAAAACCACCTGCCAGCCATGACTGAAGGTCTCTTGGTTATGAGATGTTTTTGTTTTTTTTTTTTTGAAAGAAGCTTTACAATAAACAAATAAATTGGTATGTAATAAACACTTGTCAGACCATGTGCATCATGAGAGATAAAATGTACTATCTGGTGTATGCAGTAAAAGTGTGGTGGCTGTTGCAGTCTCTAGCTTGGGGTGGGTTCTTAAACTGACCCACTTCACTGAATACCGCCTGCCAGCCATGGTTGAAGGTCTCTTGACTGACCCACTTCACAAGACATTCCCAAGGTGCGGAAGGATAACACCAAAACTGCACAAGGAGCTTGAGGAAACTCGTCCGCCGGGTGGGTATCACAGCCTAGCGTGATAAAGCAAAGCCCCTTCCTATCTGTGCGTGAGTGTCATGACAACCGTTCCCTGGGACTCTTCCTATATAAAAGGGAAGCGAGACGGCAGAGCCTGCAGGATCACTGCTTTGAAGCCATGGGAAGAACCAGCTGTTTGAAACCAGAGCCATTTCACAACAACAAGCCAAACGAAGAGTTGGAATAATCTCTCGCATCTTGAGCCCCCAAGCATGTCTCAGATCACCGGCTCACATTTTTAATAAGGCCACATGAATTTCTCAGGATATTTTTTATTTTAGTGTTATTTTTTTCATTTTTTCTTGACATCACCTTCATGATCTCATTGTGTAGAGTCTGGGGTCTCCAGGACCCCAAACAGAATACGATTCCTTGCATCAATTGATTGACCTCTTTTTACAAAACCAAGGGAAGTATGTGATTGATTTTTGGTTTTTAATGATTTCCCAGATTTTTCATGATTACTCAGGAAATTCTGATTTTCAGTCTGTAAATATCCGAGCCAGAGGCATAGACTTGAGTACGCTATGAGCACACTGCACGGAGTTCTCCAAAATGAACTCTTTTGTTGACCAGTCAAAGTGTCAACAAATACTTAAGAAAATCACCATTGAGTCAATGTATTCAGGCAAAATTTGGTGTTTTTTTTTTTTTTTTACCAACCCAAGGAAAGATCTACCAGCATTATGGCCCTTAGCTGGCAGATACATCATGACCATCTGTACAATTTGACAGCTAAACACAGAAGAGTCTGCTCAGCTATGAAGCCAGATACCGTACTAGCCCTCGGGCAGAAGTGCACATACCTTCTTTGCAGTCGTGCTTGTTTTCGTGCAGCACGAATCCATTGCGGCACTGACACACATAGCTTCCTATAGTGTTGATGCACTCATGCTGGCAGCCGCCATTGTCCTTGGAGCACTCATCCTTATCTGTGGAGAGGCGTGGAGAGACGCAACCGCATGCACAGATCAATCGCGTACTTCAGAGTCAGGCAAAAAACAAAGATGGAGGACAGGGGAGGAAGGAAGGGGGGGGGAGGGGTGGGGTGGGGTGGGGAGAGGAGGGGAGAGGGAGAGAGGGACAGGTACAGAAATTGTGCTACCTTGTTTGTCCAGAGCAGGGTAAAGTACAGCACAGAAGGACACATGAGACCAGAGGTCTTGTTCCATTGTACCATACTTGTACCCATTCATTCAGCTTTGAGTGCACCTATGGTACAGACAGCTCTGGGACCTACACCAAAGTGTCATGAGAGCCAGTCATTCAGTGTATAAAAGGGTTGCTGCTGTTGTACACATCACAAAATTCCATCTTTACTGTTTAGAGTTAAACCATTCTCTTTGGATATAAGTTTGGAAAAAAACATTTTAGAACATACAAAATTATTTAAATTTCAGATGAAAGCAATAAATGCAGAAAGAGTATTGAACTAAAATGAAACACATAATAATAACAAATAGCAAACATACTGTAGACAGTGCTCAGAGAGGATCATGCTATAACACATTATGTCATTTCCTGTGCAAATACACTCATAATTCTCATCCAGGCTGTTTGTTATTTCCTGTCCCTTAAGCGTAGTTGATGAATCTGGACAAATCAATACACTCAAAATAATCAAAGAGATGAAAGACAAAGGAGACATCCAAAACATTTTTTTTTTGGAAAGACAAAAGAATGAGAGACAGAAAAAAAAACCATGAAGATGAGAGAAGAAAAGCGAGACAATACAACAGATTACACAGAGCTTGTTGAAGGACGCGGCAGAACAGTTCGTTAGTGCTCAGAGGCGGAGTTAATCCCTTCAGAGAAGCTTTGCCGGGTTAGCGGGAGCCAAGGTTAGCGGAGGAAGGGCCACTCTCCTGTGGGAGACGGCCTCAGAGTTTCCCCCGAGAGAGAGAGAGAGAGAGAGAGAGAGAGAGGCCCAAAGCCAAAGCGCAGAAGCAAACACTGGTTCCAGGAACCCGTCCAGCGACGCATCCATACGGAGCGGGCGGATTTTGGCCAGGGGGACTGCGTCTTTCTGTTTAACGTTTGTTTCTGACACGTTCAGAGGGGCGAGAGTGTTGAAGCCCGTCTCTGTTGTGTTTTCATGCTGTTAAATCCAGCAAAGTCCACAGTTAACATGTATACACACTTATACACACGCTCACACACACACACAGGCATGTACAAGCATGTGCGTGTACACACAGGAAGGTGGACCTCCACACTGAGACTGTCACACACACAAACATGTACCCACCACATACCACACACAAACACACACACACACACACACACACACACACACACACACACACACACACACTTCAGTTAATGTAAACCGGCAGCAGAGGGCAGAAATGAAACGCAGCCTCAACCAGTTCATGATGTGAGTGGAGGACACAACTCCTCCTAGCCTGCCACGTCAACGACCTCCCTGGCCCTCTCTTAAGATGCTCTGACAGGAGCGGAGAGCTCCAGGCCCTCAGCACAGAGCCTTTAGGGTGAGTAAAGGGCAGGTAACCTTCAGGTTCATCATCGTACTTTGCTGGGAAAAAATACACCCCAACATCGTTCACACACAAATTATCTACTTAAATACATTTCCTGAATAAGTCATTCTCATACAGTGAATGAAAAACAGCCTGATTATTAAGGCTCTGCTTAAGCAGAATAGCAATCATGACAATTTTGCTATTAGTGTCATTCTTCGAGAAAATATGTCCCAGATGTTCTTAAACAATTAATCAAATTAAACTGTGCATAAAGAAGAAAAACTCACATATAATGAGATCCTCCTACTTATGTATTTATTTAGTTGTTTTAGAATAATTTCATCAAATTTAGCATTAGTATTGTACACTGACCTTGCTCTCTTTGCGTAAGCTTTGAGATCAGAGCACATTGCGACATGCTGAACAAAACGTGTTTCATTTTGGCTTCTGCTCATCTGCTCAATGGAAATGGAAATACACACACAACACACTCCCCCCTCTCTCTCTCTCTCTCACTCACACACACACACACACACAAACACACACACACCAAGTATACTTCCATACACATATTCCCACTCACACATTCTCTCTCCCCTGCATACCCAACCACACACACACACACACACACACTCAGTCACACATTCTCTCTCTCAAACAGACACACACACACACACACACCAACCCAACCACACACACACACACACACACACTCAGTTCTCTCTCTCAAACAGACACACACACACACACACACACAGACACACACACAAACGGCTTGCTGGTGAATGGGAGCCTATGATGGGCACTCGCCTTCGCCCCCCCACCCCCCGCTGGTCCTGTGCCAGCTGGAGTAGCATCCCTGGGAATCTCCTGACAATGCCAGCCTGCACCCCCCCCACCCCCACCCACTCTGCGCCACGGACCGCACCCTGTGATCTGAACCTGAGGCATGAATGGCCCACTTCAAGGGTCTGGTTTTGGCACTGTGGGCAGGGTGTTCCACTTCATCATTCTCCTACTGGAGCGGGACACAAAGAAAAAACAAAAAAGAAAACGCTCGTCTGACGTCTGGACGGCTATTCTGGATCGTCGCCTCTTTTCGTCTTCTTCACTGGTCTGCGGGCCGCCTCGTCCCAAACGGCCGTCACCCAGTACCTCCTCTTTGATTCTGTGCTCCGTCACCTGCGTTATTTGAGCATAATCTGCGCTGTGCTGTGTGTGTCGCGGACGCAAATCTGTTTCTGGCCAGTGCTCATTGTTTGAGAACATCTGGAAATAAAAGCATCCTCTGCCAAAAAGACAAATCTACCAGCCTGTCCAAGGTTGAGGTCCACCCCAGTTAAACTCAGTGATTAATTGCCTATGATGCTGACATTATGACATCACACATTAGAATTGTTAGTCAGGTTACGACACAATTTGGAAGACATACACAGAAACAAATAAATAAAAAGATACAATCGTAGTGTTAAAGACCGAAACAGATAAGAAAGTGAAATGTAATAGAAGCGATAAATAACCGCATAGTCCACAAACCAACAAACAATATCTGAACACAGAGATCACACCGTTTCACAGGCACGCCGTGACGTTATGTATTTTTTTGTATTATGTTTGGAAATTGTAAAAAAGTAGAAAAAAGCTGCATCCATCCCAAAGAGTCGGTCAAAGATCGGTCATTGGGCCATATTTTCATGACAGCCCAACTCAGGGAAGATGGTCCTTGCACCGTGCCATTGAAAACATTCATGTTCGTTATTTCAAATTCACATGGATACTTAACAGGGCGTGACTTTAGCATTTACCAGCATTACATGTGATTATACATCCTTATGACCAATGGGTGAGTCAGTAATAACTGGGGAGGTGGGCATAGTTTAACTTCAAAGACAATATGCATTGATGGCAATAAGGCTAACAGGTGAGTATACTGTCTGAGGAAGTGGGCAAACTGTAAGTCCAAACCCCATATGTACAAATGGTGATAAGGCAAATATCTGGGTATACTGTACTTCCTCATAGGTTAGGTGGCTCCATTGTGTACATGTGTGTATACCCTGAGCTGAACTACTCCATGTGAATTTGAAATGTGAAATCGCACAGATGAATGTTTTCAGTGGTAAGGTGCAAGTGTTTGAGGACAGCGATAAAGCTACACATCGGGCTGAGCTGAGCTGGCACTAAAATACAGGCTGTTATGTTAATAAGCAACAAATGCTTCTCTGTTTGAGAAAAAGGCCACATTTGTTGTGTTCAGATGGGGGAAAAAAACCAGATCGGAATGGATCCCTGTCTGTCCTTTACAGGCGGAAGGGAACGGAAGGGAAGGATCCATTCCCCCATTAGCTACATTTAGCTTATTTGATTGGTCAGGAAACCAATCAGGTGACACTCTGTCATACCTCTGATTGGCTCAGAGGCCGGCAGTCTGTCAATAATACGTACTGCACCGGCGGGGGTGGGCGCACGTGACGCGGCCTTGCAGGACTCAAAAACAAAAATTCTCTCTTTGCAGCGTGCGTCCTTGTCTGCGGAAGAAAGTGTTGGCGACATCGCCGCCGTTCGGTGAGTCTCTGTTCAGACCACGCTCCCTCACATACATGCATTCACACTGCACATGTGCCAATCAAATAAAGGCATGGATAGCACTCACCAACCGTTAGCACTTGCTAAAGTTTTACAAATATCCGTTTTACAGGTTCATAAGTGCAATAAGTGACTTTTTCGGCACAAACAAAAAGCACACTGAACATCTATGCAGTTGTGTTCAGAAATGTACACATTAATCATGCCTACACGTTCAGAAAATTGAAATTTGTCATACTTTAGCGTGTGCTTTCCATTTTTTTTCCATCCAAGTTTGTATTTTTGAGTGTAATTCAGATCCCTGTATTCCTGATCAGTTGTAAGTAGGGCACGCTTGATTTCCCTCCTTACTTATGTTAATCACAAACATCAGACCATACCATGGCAAACGGTTTCCCCACCCAGCAGCAGCAAATCACACACTTTGCACAAATACACTGGAACAGCTTTAAGCAGCATTAAAAACCTTGAGCCGACAAATATTACAAATCCGTACCAAGCAAAAACACAGACATGTAAACTCAGGATTATGAGGAGGACTGAGGGATTAATTTATTTCATTATTATTGCATTTTTAACAGTGTGACTGGTGTGAAGACTGACACATGGACCCTGGGCTTCACATACTGGAGGCATTCATCCCTTCCAGGAACTGGACTCTGTTAGGTTGTGAATGAGGTTTTCATTTCACACTCCTGCAAACGGAGATATTGACCAAACACATTTTTCAGATGTCTGAACCGAGTATCTTTTCCATTTAAGCCCCTCTTACTCTACACTGTCGCACAGTTCAGGGTATGGTATGGGGATGTACATGGACTTTAGAGATCCCTCTCTTTCTAGTTGTGAGAGTTTCACAGCCCTTGCTCATTTTACACAGTATAAAGCAGAGCTTTCTAGAGAGCGAAATATCAGGACAGAAAGTTGCTCATATCTTTGAAAGTATAGTCAAAATACACCAATTATTAGAACTGGAACCCTTTGTTGACTAGACTCATAAACTTACATCATTTTGGCCAGATTATTTGTTTTTTTTTCAAACAGGAAACAGATTTTGTACAAAACAGTCATAAGCGTTAATAACCAATGATCAAACCATAATTACAAACCCATCAAAAAACAGCTGAGATCTCATTAGAACATACATCTATCTTTTCTACTCTTACTTTCCTAACTATAAATCTACTATTAGGATCATGATACTCAATAGCACAGATGTTTACAGGTATAATTACTACATCTAGACTCCAGAGTTATGGACAATCCATGTGTCCATAACTGTGAGGTTCCCATCTCTGAGGCCTTCCTGTATATTCCCAGCCTGTCTTTTCAGGAAGGCGTGAGAACGCATGCAGTTTCTTTACCCCTCCCATTCCCCCTGTCCTCTCGGCAGGCGTTCACCGCATTAATAAACTGCCTTTGGTTAAACAGGTGGGAACGGACCGTGCCATGTTTATTATCCTTCCCAGCTTCCCGCCCCCGTTTCGACCCCGCCCGGACCAAACAACCCATCCACAGACTCCCAAACAACCCAGGCACTCCACCAAAAACAGGTCCGCTTCATAAAAACACACGCCCTTTTTTCCTACGGCTAATTTACCTTAGCGTCTAAAAAATAAATAAACAGGTAGACTGATAATGACTTTGGCATGGAGAAATCCTTTCATGGAGAAGCCGTCTGATGTTGACATTACCCGCTAACCCCAATTCACATCAGACCCCAGTGATGGAAAATTGCTAGAGAAATTGCTCTTATGGGCCTATCCACACTTATTGACAAAAAAAGGGTGCTACATTGACAGAAACCATATGTCATGCATCTCATGTGTCTCTCCTTGTTTCCTAGAAATGGGAGTTCAAAGGGAGGCTCCAAGTACTGTGTTGTACTATTTGGCAACATGGTATGAGTTATCCTAAACTGTACTCATTTTTCAGGCTTTCATACCGGCTCAGTCTTAGTGAGTTGTGCATTCAGGCCCCTCACAAATACTCCTCTGCTAGCTGTAATGTCTGAATATATGAGCGACTACAACTCCTCCAAGCCTTCACAATTTTCATTATAAAAAATGAAAGTAAATTTTTTTTTCAGCTTTTTTTGAACTGATATCTTTGTCAGAGCTTTGGCAAAACGCTTCAACGTTTAAATCACTGAGCTGCTAATAATATTTTCATTCATTGTACAGATGTCTGTAAATGTTGATACCTCCACAATACACTTCAAATGTATAAAAAAAAAACAAGAACTTCAAAAATGAATTTCCAATCTGTGGGCAGTAATAAGACAGCACAGTAACCTTTAAAAGTACAAATGCCAGAGACCAATAAAAACTTCAGTACTGAGGAACCGCTACTAAATCTGCTGGCATGGCACACAGAGCAGTAGAGGGAAAATACATGAGGGGAATGCATTTTATAGAGACACTAAATGCACTTCAGTACCTGAAAAGAAATGAGCCTTGAAGCCCTTCTTGGAGACGGTGTTGTCGGATTTGAACTCGATCCTCATGTTGTTGTACTGAGAGGTGATGACTTCCGGACCTCCGTACCACAGTACTTCCCATGTAGCTTAGAGTCTGACGACAGGCCGCTGCGAACTTCCACATAGTCGTATTTACACACCTACACACAGGTGCGGGATGGAGGGAGAGCGAGAAGAGGGAAAAATGAAGACGCAGGAAGACAGAGAGAAAAAGAGACAGAGAAAGAGATAGAAAGACACAAGACAAATATCTTAATAAGCAAGGCAAACATTACATCTGTATTTCCTCATTTTATACAGAATACTTTACAAGGAAAACAGCATTTGTCTGTAATTCCTTGGGCCTTCCCTCTTTAAAAAAATAAACATTCTTTAACAGCTCCCAGTTTTCCCCAAGGCAATATTTTAAGATTTTTAACTAATGTTAATTCAATCATCCTTATTAAATCATTCAGTCATATGCTTTTTAACCCCATCACGACATAGGCTTTTAGCTCATTTCAAAAAAGGACATTCAAATATCAAAAACATACTTTCTTAAGCGATGTAACAGCTGAGCGTGGACTTTATGCTCATCTGTTTCAGGCGTAAGGAGGGAGGCCTGTTCCAACAGACCCAAAGGGTGTGCAGGTTTTTGCTCCGGCCCAATACAAAAAAATTCAAATTCAAATAAAGGGCTGGATCAGAAACCCAGACACACCGTGGCTGTTTTCCCCGGGATCACGGCTCCCTGTCTCTGATATGTGCGCTGCTACGGGGGACACTCACCTCATTTCCCTCCAGCTCAAAGAACTCAAACTGCATGGAGATGCGGTACTGAGTGGGGGCCACAACCTGCCACACACAGTTCTTATTGGGGGGGTACTCCTTGGGCCAGCCAGGGGTGGTTATGGTGCCGTTCAGCTTGGACAGGAGACCCCCACAGGCAGCTAGGGCCAGAGAGACACAGACAGAAGGATCGATCAATCAATCAATCAGTCAATCAATTGTACCAAATAAAAAAAAACACAAATAAAGCCTTGTTACCAAAAAACACATCATTATCATTATTATATCAAAATACACACAGACAATGCAGTAGTGGTGTGAGTCTGTGTTTGTATAAACACCCATGGGTGTGTGTGTGTGTGTATGTGTGTGTTTGTGAGTAAACGCCCATGGGTGTGTGCGTGTAAACGCCTGTGGGTATGTGTGTGTGTGTGTGTGTGTGTGTGTGTGTGTGTGTGTGTGTGTGTGTGTGTGTGTGTGTGTATGTGTGTGTGTGTGTGTGTGTGTGTGTGAATGCCTGTGGGTGTATGTGTGTGCGTGCGTGTGTGTGTGTGTGTGTGTGTGTGTGTGTGTGTGTGTGTGTGTGTGTGTGTGTGTGTGTGTAAACGCCCGTGGGTGTGTGTGTACCTTCGCAGCTCTTCTTGTCTGGCGCGAGCTCGTATCCAGGGTCACAGGCACACTTGTAGCTCCCCAGGGTGTTGACACATCTCTGCTCACATCCTCCATTGTCTGGTTTGGCACACTCATCTTCCTCTGCGGGGAATAAACACAGTCAGCGCAGAGGATCACAGCGCTTCCCTCAGCCCAACCCCCAATCAGCCAATCACCTCTCACTCAGCACAGCGCCTGTGACAAAGCCATCAGCGCACAGAGCTTCACGGGATCGCAGAATCAGAGCCAGGAAAGAGGAACCGAGTGGGGGGACAGAACTACGCACTGAGCACTAACGCTACGGCTAACACAGAGAAACCACACAGGATCTTCATGCAGGAAGTGAAGGGATGTTTTGTTTCGTTTTAGTTTTAATGTCACTGTTTTATTTTAAATTTTAGGTTGTTCTTGAGTATTGGTGTTTTTGTTTCTCTCCCCCTTGAAAAAATATGCAATTTTGTTATGGCTAAATAAAGGACAGCTCTGGTTTAAAATCATTTGTAGTGCAATACAGCTCTTCATAATGAATTCCTTTTTTCATGAGACTCCTTTGGCCCAGGTGAGGATAATAGGGTGGAGGTATATGCGTCTTTCTTATGTCTGTATGAGCTCAACTGGTGTATTATGGTGTGAAGACATACGGTTTGATAGGACAGCAGGACCTGGCCTGCAGTCTTTGATTGACAGCTGAGGACACGAATCGGATTGAGTGCTTGATTTATAATTCCACACAGGGAGCCAGTGTCAGTCCTGTACATGGATAGGTACTGACCCAAAATGGACTAATGTGCCGAACATCGGCCAGCATTCAATCAAACTTTTGTCCGAGAATTAGACTTATATAATTGAAAGCAAGTCTTTCTTTGTCCTCTAATGAATGCAGTTCAGTGAGTTAATTGCAGGGACCATTCAACTCCACAAACTGGTTTTTGTAAAGGGAAAGAAAGGAACCCGTAGTGAGGGACAAATGATGTTTGAATACAGGTCAGAGTCTGTGAAAGTTCTCTGGACTGAAAGGCATAACAGGGTGGTCTTTGTCATCTCCGCCAAAGGGACCAGCGGTTTCCAGCACCGGGGTCCCCCCTCACATTTACACATCTTCATAGAAAAGCTCATTCTTGCACAGGTGAGCCTCCATACTGTCTCGGGGTGATGGGACTCTTTTAAAATGCAAATGGAATCATTGGGTCCAATCCCGTTTGATCTCTTAAGCTTCTTCTCTTGCTGTCTGGGCTCAAAGCAATCAGCAGCGTCTGCTCGAAAATTTCAGGGTATCTTTAACCTTTCTTAATGACTTTGTCTCCAGAAGGGAATTAGGCACGGCATTGTAGAAACACAGGAGTGGAGATCTGTGTTTGTCCCGGTCCCCAGGACTTAAATACTTCTCTTCTTTATTAGAGAAAGAAGAGCCCAGGATGGCTATTGTCTGGAGAAATCTGGTGAATGGAGAAAATCTTCAACAGAAAATACTATTAACTAAAGATTATGTTAATACCTGATTGTCAGTACAGCTCTCAACTTAGCCAGTGAACCAGCTAGGGGACTGGACAACACTGGATGAGAAAGAATGATGACAAACAGCTACTTGAGGAGACAATTGTTATGAAATATGTTAAAATCTGTAACTGGCAGAATGCTTTGGAGCAAAGAGTTTACCTTTGAAAAAGTTAGCAGCAAATCCGGCCTTGTTGACCGTTCCGTCCGAGACGAATTTCATCCACAGGTTATTTGAGGTAGACCGAATATCCTCTGGTTTATCGTATCCACAGAATCGACCAATCAGCGGGCTGCTTTCTGTGTTCCCATCTCGAACTTCCAAGTAGTCATAGGCACAGCTGTCATGTCTCTCGATCTGTCGACACAACATGCAGATTTAGCAATACATCCCACACACACACACACACACACACACACACACACACACACACTCACACACACAGCAATAATTCACATATTACAAAACACATTTACACACACTCATACACACACTCGCCTTCACGTACACACACACTCATACACACACACCAATACCACTAGAGAGACAAATATGTGAAACAGTGTGACACATATACTTCTGCTATATACCAAAATATTTTAAATGAATTAAAGTCCAGGTGTATCGAAGCCTGGAAAATTGAATGGAGTGGTCCAAGTGGACACACACACAGACAGGCTCAGAAAATTTTATACTGTACTCATAACAAACCGCACCACACAAATTATGGCTAAACACAAGTCCCTTTGAATCAAACTCTGTAAAACTTTTAACACAAATATGACAAATTCTGCAGTTTAGGTCACCATGAGGTTACGGCCTCAATCAAAAATAGAACCAGGACACCAAAAAAAAGACAGCAATGGGAGTTGAGCCTGGCCCGCTCTGGTGCGTTTGAGCAGGCCTGATCCTGGGCCCGCTCTGGTGTGTTTGAGCAGGCCTGATCCTGGGCCTGCTCTAGTGCATTTGAGCAGGCCTGATCCTGGGCCCGCTCTGGTGCGTTTGAGCAGGCCTGATCCTGGGCCCGCTCTTGTGTGTTTGAGCAGGCCTGATCCTGGGCCTGCTCTTGTGCGTTTGAGCAGGCCTGATCCTGGGCCCGCTCTGGTGCGTTTGAGCAGGCCTGATCCTGGGCCTGCTCTGGTGCATTTGAGCAGGCCTGATCCTGGGCCCGCTCTGGTGCATTTGAGCAGGCCTGATCCTGGGCCCGCTCTGGTGTGTTTGAGCAGGCCTGTCCGTAACCGTGGGACACTACTTGTGGGGGGGGGGGGAGACTACTGCAGGGTGCTTCTGGAACATGTGCTTTCTCAATGACCACACTAACAATACCTTAGGAAAATAAGCGGCATGGCTCAGCCAGCCTGTCAGGGTCAGGATCTGGTCCAAAGCAAGCAGGATTTCACAGATCACTGGATTTCACAGAGCCTTTTTTAACGCCATCCCTCCACAGGGCCAAACGTCATGGGGATGCTACCGTCTTTCGCTGATCTTTTACGCGTTTTCCGGAACCTCGTGTCCCAAGACGAATGCAGCGCCTGCAGCTGCCTCCGCCGTACACCTCCAATTAACCCCGCCCACGTCCTCACAGCAGGAAACCCCAGTTTCCGCTCTGAACGATTGTGCATCATGTATATCGTACACAGAGGTAAGCCCACAGAGGTGGGACGATGCACTGCCCTTTCGCACGGACGCAAACCCCTCATTAATAAATTCCACTGACTGCAGCCTTTATGGGGGCAGTCTAATGCAGGGGTTCCCCACCGTTTCAGCCCAAGACCCCCAAAAGAACGGTGCCAGAGACTCGCGACCCCCACATATCCCCGGAGGTGGCTGAAGCATACAAACGTTCACGCGCACACACACTAAAAGGCCTATTCATACAGGACACAGTGCTTTGCTAACACAAAAGAACACAAAAGCCTAACAACCATAAATGCATTATTTTTATAGAAATAAAGTAGCGTTAAACTAATGAGATGGGAGAGAACTATGCATCGATCGGGTTTTTGATTCTGGAAATCATCTTGTGACCCTCCATCAGTGTCTTGTCACTCCTTGGGGGTGTCCTGACTCCCATTTTGGGAACCCCTGGTCTAGTAGATGTCTACTGCATGTTGCTAAGGTACCTGGCTGAGACCCTTGAGGTTGGTGGTTCAAGCCCCAGTCCAGCCACAGCAAGAACACCATTGCTGTTGGACCCTTGAGCAAGGCCCTTAACCCCACATTGCTCCCAGTGGGGATTGGCCCTTGGTTAGCCTAATCAACTGAAAATTGCTTTGGATAAAATCATCTGCTAAATGACTGTTCTGTATTACTGAAATGTCTTACTTAATCAGTAAAAGGGTGTTGAAACTGCGGTGAACATTACAGTAGGAACACCACGGGCTAGGCTTGTTATCCCTATGCTGTTCTGTGTAATTCACACATTTTGACAGTTGTTTATTTATCTGTGCTAAAACCATTGTTTGGTGGTACATATCAGGCTCAATATCAACAAAACAGCACCGGCCCTTTGGACCTCGTCCGACCACCCAGCCGTTTGGGTTAGTTCCCTGACCGTCGTGCCACAGTGCTTGTTCTTCACATATTCTGTGTTTATTTATGTCCCTGCGGTCTCAGTAGACACTGCACATGTTTGCAACCTAATTTTTTTTTGACCCTGAGAAAATACTATTCTTTTCTGAAGTTTAAATAAAGAAGCAGTAAATTCAAACAAAGTGCTTTCAGAATAAGTCTGGTTTATTGCTTGTGCCACTCAATGGGGTTTCCCGTCCACTTTGAACTTTGGCTCCAGGAAAATGGGAATATATTTCACACTTAGTGCTCCCGGTCAATGGGAGGGCTTGGAGAGGCTTTGGACCTGCCTCTCTGGGCCTGCCTCTCCGGGCCTGCCTCTCTGGGCCTGCCTCTCTGGGCCTGCCTCTCTGGGCCTGCCTCTCTGGGCCTGCCTTTCTGGGCCTGTCAGTGACCTCTAAACACCTCCTGATCCTATGAGACTCTTCAAGGCAACATGTGTGCAACGACTATCCCCTCCTGCTTCTGATGCACTGTGTGTGTGTCTGTGTGTATGTATATGAGACAGAGAGAGAGAGATGCAAGTGTGTACGTGTTTGTGTGGGCCTGAAAATGTTTGCCTGTGTGTGTGTGTGTGTTTGAACGCAAGAAAGAGAGAGAGAGAAAGAGTATGTGAGAGAGTGTGAGTGTGTGACAGAGAGTGTGTGCATGTGTGTATGTGAGTATATGCATGATAGAGTGTGCATGTGTGTGTGTGTTAGTGTGTGTGTGTGTGTGTGATAGAGAGAGTATATGTGTGTGTATGTGTGTGTGTGTGTGTGAGTATGTGCCTGATAGAGTGTGCATGTGTGTGTGTGTTAGTGTGTGTGCGTGTGTGATAGAGAGAGTGTATGTGTGTGTGTGTGTGAGTATGTGCATGATAGAGTGTGCATGTGTGTGTGTGTGTGTGTGTTAGTGTGTTTGTGATAGAGAGTGTGTATGTGTGTGTGTGTCAGAGAGGGTGTGTATGTATATGTGTTAAGAGTGTGTGTTAATGTGTGTGTATGTGTGTTCCCGTTGTGCTAGGTTGTGATAAAAAGACACTCGGGCGCTGCCTAACATGGCTCAGGGGTGATCAGCACACATATAATCCCCCCTACCCCTGTCCCCGAATCCCAACCAGCTTTTGAAAAGAGAGAAGCGCAGAGAGCCGTCACCTCGAAAGCCTGAAAACTTAATCCCACATTGTAGTCCTCTGAAACAGTGATCTTCCAGACGCACTCTTTGGACGGACGGTAGTCGTCTGGATAGTTGGGGGATTGGATTTGACCCGCGTCTTTGTTGATCTCCCCTCCACAGATGGCTGATGGGACAGAGACAGATTTAAACGGGTGACTGTTAGTCCGTTAGACCCAGCTGGCAGGTGGGTATGACAGAGATGGCTTCATAAAGCCAGCAGCACTTAAAACCATAAGTCATGCTGCAGCTGCTGATGGGATCAGTACAAAAATATCAGCACTTTAATTCAGCAGAAATCAGAGAGATGCATGCTGCACAACACACCCCATGATTATTTTTTTATCAGCTGTTAATAGAAAAGCCTTAGGTAACTTCAACTCTGAGCGCAACTATACTCTGATAATAGAGTAGCGGTATATAATAATAATAATAATAATAATAATAATAATAATAATAATAATAATAATAATAATAATAATCATCATCATCATTATCATCATATTTTAACATTATTCTTACTTGTAGGAGTCGCAGTAGCAGTACACAATAGTAACAGAGGAGCAGCATTACTTTTAGTAGTAGGGTATTTTATTTGGAAGGAACACTAACAGATAAATCTTCCTTTAACCATGCTGTGAGGAGGGACTCACAGAGCTTTACTGGGCAAAAATAATTCATAAAACAAAATTGCTCAAGATCCTAAAAATTTCAAATAATAACACATCATAATAAACATTCTACTACAATGTAATTACAATGGGACTCATCAGTGATACTCTCCTGGACGGCATAGCCGCCATATGGTTTTCTGTAATAAATGTAATTTCTGTAATAACACATGTCACTCTTTCAGGCTCATAATCATGAGTTATTACTGATGAATAAGTAATCACTCCAGTGTGATGCTACTCTGGGGATGTGATTTCATCAAACACAGCTATGGTCAGTTAATACTAATAATGAATCTTATGACAGAGTGCTTGCATGAAATGAAAACATCCACGTCCAGAAATCTCCTGGTGCTAATCAGACTGTGGGAGGCCTAAGGCTTGAAAAAATTCACAAAGGTATTGATGACCTGTCAGAGATTGAGTAACCACGACCTGGACCTGCAGGTCGGAGATCCGGCGAGGCTCGGCGTACCTTCGTAAACGGCGGCGAATCCTTTCCCTACCCAGTTACTGCTGCTACGGAACTCCACCCACATGCGGCTCTCTGTGGAGGTCAGGACGTCAGGCACTTTGTCCCCACAGAACCGGCCTGGGGAGAGAGAAGGGGAAGAGGAGAACACAAACACCAAGTCAGCTCAAGGCCCATGTAAAGGACCTGCCTTAACGCTGACATAATGCTAAACGCTCTTTCCATTTCCACTTTCCAGATCTCCCATAGCTAAATCCTTCAGCAACATGGCAATATAATACAGGTTCATTACACAAATATGTAATAAATCTTGTCTATGTGTCTGGGTGTCAATGCACACATTTTATGTTAAATCTACAACACATTAAAACATTTTACTGCCATATTTATTCAATGTTACCAGCATTGAAGTCCTTTACCTAGAAGTGGTGCTTTTCTCCAGTAGCCATCACGAACCTCAATATAGTCATACCAGCATAGACTACTTTTATACAGATCCATCGTTGTGAAATTCAGTACAATCTAGAAAACAAGATAACACACAGATGACAATATCAGTCAAAATGGACAATTTGCTTGAGGGCATGTCTATAAACAGACAATTAATTACCTAGCTAAGCATAAGAAAAGATTTTTTTAAACATAAATATTATTAAAAATGTTATTCATCTGCATTTTGGACTGCACCTGAACCTCAAATCTAAAACGTTCCCCAAAATCCGCACACAGACTACTCTGCGCGGCACCCGCAATTACCTCTGTTTACCTGAACCAATGCAGGACGCTGGATGCTGTTGGTTAGCATTCATCACCTGGAGGGGAATGTGTCAGCTTTTACTCTCACACCTGATGCACTTACTACTGTTATTAAGGTCTGTTTACCGCAGCACTGCAAGTGCTGTTTTACAGCGCATGGACTTCATGCAGTAACACCTCTGCTGCTGAACTAATGTACGTCCCATAAGTGTCTCTGAAGTAAACTCAGCCTAAATGATTAAGGGTGTAAATGCAAAATGTAAATGAAGCCGGACACTTTTACAGCGCGGCACTTTTACAAAAACAGCTGCCGTTAGCGCCGCCGCCACGCATGTGCTCCGACTGAGGGGGGATTACTCCATTCCTGGAACGGAGACGAGTTTTGGACCGCGGTGCCTCGGTAATCTCTGCTTCTTTGTCCTCCTCCATCGCTGTCTCAACGGTGGTCTTGCAGCACAACTGTATTTTATTGCCTGCTAATCTGTTAAGCAACGCGCTTACATAACTAAATAAATCATACAAGCGCATTCTGTGTGAACTATTCTGCAATGTGCCCTACATCTCCCTGGCATCCAGTTCAAGTTTCTTAGCTGGATCCATTGCTCTCTCATCACTCAACAGCTCATGGCCTTGGCTACATTTTATGACAACTACTGCTTTTTTCATAACTGAAAATGATATATTATCTTAATTATACCCTGAAATGAAAGGTGATTTGAGGTAATGCCAAAAAAAATCTGACTTGAAATTGTGTTTGAAAGTTAAAGCCAAAGATGAAATACAATTGGGATAAGATAAAAATGCAACCAAACAGAAGTGCATGTAATTCCACCTAGAGGGCACTGTGGAGCAAAACAGGCCATCCTGGCACAGAATATGATAATAACAAAGTGGTCTGTTTGAGGTAAACACACTCCTTTGGAAAACTCCTTGGAAAATCATGTGGAGCATATTACCTTCCAAAACAAAACAAACAGCGGGATAACAAATGTATTTCATTACTAATCGTCAGAGAGGTAATTATTTTCATATTATACCTTCAAAAGGGAAAAAGAAGTAAAGCGTAACCACCATTTCTGTTTCACAGCAGTGGCAAGAGCATGAACTAAAGTAACCTCTGAAATGGACACAATATCTGTCATGTGATACGGTTAAAATAAGAGTGGGTGTTGTCCACGTTGTCCGAATTCTTTGATTCCTGCTGTTGTTCCTGTGTGTGTGTGTGTGTGTGTGTGTGCTTGTGAGAGATAGAGAGAGAGAGAGAGAGAGAGAGAGAGAGAGAGAGAGAGAGAGAGAGAGAGAGAGAGAGAGAGTATGGAGCAATGGAAGGTCTATCTCGTCTCCTTTTCTTCCATTAATCAAATTGTAAGCTGATTGCCTTAAGGCACCCTGCTGAGTTTCCCTGGCAAGACGAGAGGCCATGTTCTCAAGGTACTCCTGAGAGAGAAAAAGGCTGAACATGGAAAAAAAAACACACAGAGTGTGATCGCTACACAACCATGTCCTTACAGAGTATCCCACAGGTCCCTCCATTAAAAAAATGTAAAGTAAAAGCACTATATGAGAAAAAATGCTAATTCTCCAAATACGCCGTCCAGGGCAATAGTGATGGCAAAGGGTTATTGGATGCTAGGGGAGGAGAAATCGTTGTTGGGGGGAGCGTTCTGCAACTCTCTGCAGATTTTCTGGAGCCGACGGGACGAGACGAAACCCTCCGGTTCAAGGGGACAGCGTGGCCTAAACTCCCCCGAGAGGCCAATCAATGGAAGCGTGTCAGCAACCCGCTCACAGTTTATTGGCTACGCCAGCAGATTCTGTCCTGCCGCGGAGGACGGAATGCAAAATAGCGCATCGGGTTGTTTTGGCCAGGGCCCCGAACGGTGGAGGGTCAATGAGAACGTGCCGTTTTTAGCTCCTTGGACACGCCGGCCAACGCTCCGAGCCAAAACAGGCTGAGCCGAGGAGCTCTGACCTAGGTTTAGCAACGTCTTTCCTGCAGGCTCTCGGATCTGCTGATGGCTGGGAGTGGGGGGGGGGTGTGCTCGTACACTACGGTAGCGGGTGGAATTTCGAGCTTTCACAACGGCTTTTCGGCGGGGGGCATTTCGCAGACAGTCCAGTGTGCCACAC
This sequence comes from Albula goreensis, assembly GCA_022829145.1. Classification (NCBI taxonomy): domain Eukaryota; kingdom Metazoa; phylum Chordata; class Actinopteri; order Albuliformes; family Albulidae; genus Albula; species Albula goreensis. The sequence goes on along the minus strand of CM040758.1, from coordinate 23,499,449 downwards.
GCGCTGGCAATGTTCTTGGGTAACTCTTCTCTCCCGTCCAAAAAGATTAATTTCTCAAGAAACTGGCACATCTTATGTTTGCTTTTCATACTTTTCTTTTAAGGGCTCAGTTTCATTTTAAGTGACATTACTGTAAATCACTGCGAATATCTAGCTGAAAAGCACCTACAATAAACACTCATGCAGGGCTCATACTACTCTGAGACACTGAGTAGGTCTGAACACTCACCTTTTCGCCTGGTGTTACTGATACTCTCCACACACAGTGTGTATAAGATGGGTAGCCATTAGGATATCCAGGAGATGAGAAATTGCCCGTTGACTCCTGTAGTGTCTCTCCGCAAGCTGAAATAAAACATTGATATAATTAGCATGAAGAAGTTGAATTATAAAGTTGAACCCCAAAACAGACATTTGGTTCAACACAGTCCCACTCAGCAAAACCTTTGAGCGAATATTATGGTGTAATTACAAAATAGTTACCATGTAACAAGCTAGCTGTAGCTTGTAGCATATTCCTGCAGTGGACATTTTTGTCTGTGATGGGGTTTCATAACAAGAAGAGGTTTTTATGTTTAAGTTGATGGATTCCTGCATTTTAAGATTTGCACCATGGGTGAATATGGTGAGGTAAACAGCTGATCATTGTTCAGAGTGCCCTTTAGAGCCTGTCAATCAAAGCACTGGGTGGGGGAGACACAGATTAGAGCTGTAGGGCACCCCCACTGGCCTTATCTCTCCCATCATGCTTAGTGTCACACAGGCTGACTTTGAACCCGCCCCCCACCAAAGCTCAAGCTGGTATATCAGCCAAACAGACCTGCAGGTGAGCTCACATGTGTGGGCTCGATCATGCGTTCCACCCCCCCACACACACACACACACACAATCCCCGTTTTGCAGTGGTGAGACTGTTGGCCTATCTCCATTCAGCAGAGCTGGAGGAGGACCTGGTGTTCATAACAGAAGACGGGAAGTATAATTACACACAGCCCCCCATGGGAAACGGGAATGTGCGCCTGTTTCAAAATCCTCAGAACACACAAGGTGTTGCTCCCTTTAATGTGGCTAACAGGGAATATTCACATTAATTCACATGGGGGAAGGGATTGGGTAAGAGACAATATTGGTATAACAGCTCCAGGCCTTATGGCCTTATCCATGTAAAGTCTTCTCAGGTGGATGGGACATGCTGTTGTTGGGTCAGGGGTACCTTTTGTGGTGTCCAAAATTGTTGAAAGTCTATAATAATAAGTAAACCAACGTCACATTTCCCTGTCACAGAAAACACCTGTGTAATATACAACCTTTGAGTGATGCATCATGGAAAATCTATTTTTGATATACTGCAATACATGAAAAAAACCACAGTTATATTACAATTTTCCCATATTTTGTGAAGTGTTGTAATGTGTACGTTGGGATGGTGACACTATGCTATTTTAATGTATTTCATAATGTTTAATGTGGCGTAACAGCGGTCTCTCCCGCCGCAGCTTCACCCTGTCCAATGAATCACGGACAGCTGACACGCCAGCGGCTCTCAGCTGATCCACCGGGGGCTTTTTATACACGCCGACATGCGGAAACTCTCTGCGCAAAGCAGCGTGAGTGATGGGAGGGCCGGGGCTGAACTCTATAAAAGAGAGACCCCCCGCATCCCTGTTCCCCCTCCCACCCCCCCCTCACTGCACGGAACAGGGGGATTATTTCTAAAGGGACTCATGTGAGGGGTGGGGGAGGTTTACACGCAGCGTGTGCTAAATTGGGCGTTCCACCTTCACACTCACGCCACCGCGAGCTCACGGAACGGCGGCGCGTCTCCCCGGGCAACGGGGAAAAGCTCTGGTCCTCCACACCAGCGTTTATATGGTACAAATTAAATGCAGGGGTTTGATTCTTCCTGCAGCTGCTTCTCTGGAAGGAAACATTGGTCTGTTTTCAGTTTAAAAGTTAACAAGTTTCTGGAAGCATGTGGAAACTGGTCAACAGCGCTCGCGCAGTAATGAAAGAGAACAACTGAGCTCAAGTGATTGCTGTTGGAGGGGAAAGTGTGTTACTCGGTTTGTTTTTAACCTCTTTTTCCCATAATCTGTCTTGCTCCATTGGGAATCCGGACTTGTGCCTCTCCAGGTGGGGCTACGCCACCCTCACCTGTATGACGAGCAGTGCAGCAGGGTGTGAGCTCTAATCCTGTGTGCTTAAACATGAGCCAGTGGCAGTTTAACAGAGTAAGGGACATGCTGCAAGCCCCTAATAAGGAGAGCTGGGCAGACAGGAGGGGTGAACCTGAGGGCTGATACAAACATTAGCCAAGGGCCAAATGCTGGTGAGTTTCCCCTTTGGCTGGTAAAACATTTGCCAAACCTGAGTTGAAGACTCAACTAAATGGTGACGGTTTTTTTTTTTTTTTTTTTTTTTCAAACACAGTCACTTTGGCTTCTTGATTTAGTTTTGAACCCTGAGAGCAGTTCTCTCAGATGAACAGCTGCCAGTCTGCCGTGAGCACCTGGCACTCCAGCAGCTGTAATCTGAGGAACAAAAGAAAACCGAACCCAAGCCGTCCCCTGGCGGGACGGGGAAACCGAGCCCCTCTGCCGCATTGGCCAGTCACAGTCGGCTAACGGCTGAACCGAAGCCTGAAAGTCGGGCCTAGCTTTGGCCCTTAGTGGGAGCTGCTCACCATCTGAGCTGCTCGGAGGCCGTTCCAGATCCCCTGGCACCTGCCAGACTGCTGTCCTTGGCTTCGTTTGGACCTGGGAAAGCGGTGATACATAGCCTCAAACTAGTGACCTACTTTTGGTCTCATTGATATGAGAACGCTCGCTGTAAATGCTGCCTGCCATGATTCTATATGTGTTATTAGTCTTGTGACACGCTTCTCTAAGATGGTACCCACTTGAGCTGTAGCTTACTGATCTCTAACTCAGTTAGAGTTGGTCTTTCAGAATTTTTTTCAGATGATATCTCATCCCACAGTTCGACAATGATTCAAGTGCAAAAAATGAACATTTTGGTTAAACTATATATGAATATTTTGACCAGCCAATGAAAAATTAAACTACTGGAAGTGGCTTTGGTTCAAACTTTTATCTAAAACACTTAAACTGTAAATTGCTGCTGTATCCACAGCTCCTGTACTGGTGCCATTATATACTGCAGTGGCCTTGTAAAACGATGCATGAAGGATTGCATACAGAAAGTAGGAGCCGGGGAGACCCAGTATGCGCTTTAAAGGAAATGAAATGCCTTACGCAAAGCCACAGGGGGCGATTCCACTTGTGCCATCCATGGGGATAGAGGCTTATTAATTTCCATACATCAATATAATGGTCAGGCTGTTTTAAAAGCCAACTTCAGACTAACCCTGGCCACTCTGTTGGACACTAAGTAATGGTAGAAAATGAAGGCCAAAACTAAAGAGGGAGAGAAAAAACAATAAAGAAAGAATAGACACAGACAGACATAACAGACTGGAAGAAAACAACAGAGAAGGAGGAAAGTAAAGTAGAGCCCAAGATAGACAGAAATGAACCAAAATTACCAGAGACATGCAGTGGAAAGGAATGGAGAAACATAATGGGCACTGAAACAGAGTAGCAAAAAAGTGGAGAGGGAAGGCACACATCAGAATGACAGAAAGAGCGAGGGAGCAAATGGAGAAGACAGAGAGGGCAGGCAGAGGTGTAGACGGAAACAGAGAGGGACACACAGGCGTGGGAGAGAGAGGCCTTGAGTGGAATGTCCCATCCTGACACGTAAGGGCCCTCCCAAGAACCCACAGAACGCGTCAAGAGCAGTGGCCCAGAGAGGAGCAAGTCTGCCGTCCCAGACTCCTCCGCACCCTCCCCGCAACCGGCAAAGGTCCTGGGGCAGTGAGGGGGCAGTGAGGGGGCAGCGCTGCGGAGCACACAGCTGTCCACACTGTGTGTGTGTATGTGGAAGGTGGGCCAGAGATCAGAGACACTGAGCATCTCTTACTATGGAAATGGAAATGGGAATATAGTGCAATATACTGCCAGTATATGGGCTTTTTAGAAAACTATTGCTGATATATATTTCACAGCAATGTTATTGCATGTGTGTTAATGCTGTGCAATTGCCCCTATACTGTGAAGTGTTTTGTGGTCTTATTTATGTATTTCATTTCATGTAACTGATTTGTATCTTGTTCTCTCGTTGCATTGTATTGGGTTTTTTTTTTCTTTTATAGAAACTGCACCTTCTGTTTTGAATGGAAGGCAACTGCAATGAACACAACCTAATCGATTGATCGGTTAGATCGTTTCCGGACGGGCTGCGTTACATGCCTGAGGTCTCACACACACACACAGGAAGTCCAGCAGATGAGTGTTCTGAAGAAGACTCACTCTCGTGAGAGATATTAATGGCTAATGAAAAGGATGTGGCTTGACACTGGCAGGAAGGGAGACGTGTACGGTTAGTCTGTCTCCCAACCATTAATCACAAGGCACAGAAAGGGCTGAACTTGTGACTTCAGGACTTTTATGAGAAAATGTGCTTCTCCACAACCCTCCCCCTTTAAGTCCATTGATAAGCACAGACCCACAGGGAGGATGCTACACTGGAAAAATGCACATCATAGATAGATAGATAGATAGATAGATAGATAGATAGATAGATAGATAGATAGATAGATAGATAGATAGATAGATAGATAGATAGATAGATAGATAGATAGATAGATAGATAGATAGATAGATAGATAGATAGATAGATAGATAGATAGATAGATAGATAGATAGATAGATAGATAGATAGAAGGGTGAAATCATAATGATTGCTGTCAGATCACCCATTACTCACACACTAAACATGACATGAACAGGGATATTGCCACAATTGTTGCAAAATCTGTCAAGCACTAAATTCAATGTGAACAGTAAAAAAGGGATGCAAATTGGGGGATTGCGGCATCTCTGTAAAACCAGTCTTGCATTGCATCGTTCCAGAACCAAATGCTACATTAACAATAAAATCATCATGGTTGTCGTAAAAACCCTCAGCCCGTTTTAAGACCGTCCTGCATAATTTTTGCCTGAAGCGGCTCCAACATGGGTCCCAGTGTTTAAATATGAAACCCAATGTCAGCGGTTGATGTCTCACTCCATTCAGGTATGAAACGCGACGTGAACAATGAATTTGTCACGCTTGTTTTGCAGCCGGCCTCCCATCACTCAAATGCGTAAACGTGACACGCGCTGTAATTCTCTGTGGTCTCCCCCGTCGCTAAGCCGCACGCCGCGTGGGGCCGGTCCCGCGGCCAGCGGCTGCTCGTTAGCCTGATTGCCGTGACGGGGGAAGTGAAGTCGGAGGTGGAGCTGCCACTACGCCCTCCGGAGCGGACCTGTGATGGCCGCCGTGGGGGGAAGCCCTGTCACGTTGCCGCACTCGTTCCGGGCCTCCGAACGCTCGAGGCGACGTCTGTCAGACAGCATGGCCTTCCCCCCACACGCCTCTACATAACCCTCTCTCTTAAGGACAGCTCCAGCAGGGGGGACAAAACGGAGGACAAAAAGAAAAAAATAACAACAGGCAAACCCGTCCGGAACTCCTTGACCGTTACCGTGGAGATTGGAGATTGCATGCTTTGCCGTTCTTTCCCGATGTACATTTTGTTCTTCTCCATCGCTGTCGTCCCTTAACAAGCTAAATCTAATTGTTAATAATGACAGAAGTAACTCTTTTTTTACATCACTCAGATGTGTCACTTCTTGGAGAGCCCAGACAATATACAATCTTTACTGCCATAAAGAAAGATGACAGTGGGCGGTTAGTATTACAAACAGCAAACACTGACAGTCTATCGCAATGCCTGCATGGTGATATGGCATAAACACAAGCGAAATATCCTGACCCCTCAGACTCTCTGCCCCACGGAGAGGGTTTAGACTGTGGCGAGAATGGCGATTCGCATGGCGTCAACTGGAGTCTGCCTAAAGATGACAGATAATAGATGACATCACCGTTTCTCCAATGCCATGCAGGGGAGGGGGAGGGGAGGGGGGGGCTGGACAAATGCCGATGGACAGAGCCAAAACAAAACTCGATGGGCTCTGTAAATGTACCCAGCTCGGCACAGAAGTCCCGCCCCCAAGACAGTGAGATCATCCTCTCAGCTGTCAACAAGTTGCACATCTACCCCTGTTCCCCCACACAACCCCCCCCACCCCCCGGCAAGGAGGACCAAGAAATTCCCCCAAAAGGGAAAGGATTTGCTCCTTTTGGGCATGTTTGCGTGTGCGCGTATGTGTGAGTGTCCGTGTGTGTGTGTGTGTGTGAACATGTGTGTGAGCATGAATGTGTGTGTGTGTGTGTGAATGTGTGCGTGAGCGTGTGTGCATGTGTGTGCATGAGTCTGTGTGTGCGCATGTGTGAGCGTGCGTGCATGTGTGTGTGCATGTGTGTGAGCGTGTGTGTTTGTGAGCTGTGTCTAACCCAGAACTGAGCGACAGCCCAGACCATCTCTCCCGACTGTCCGAGCGTGACCGTTCAGCCCCCTGACGCGCCGCGGCGGGGGACTGCGGTGATGTCATCACTGGAATGATTTACTCTGACGGGCCTCCCCCCAAAAGCATCGGCAAAGTGGCTGTCCCCGCTGTCAACGTGTCCGGGTGAACCCCAGAACCCCAAAAACTACCGACAATTTAATTAAAGATTAAAGATGGTTCAGTACTTTGCTAAGCAATGACTGTCAGGGACGTTATGATGTAGCTGTGACCTTAATTGCAGTCAAAGTGGCAGCGGTTCTGAAAATGATTGACAGCTGAGTGTAGCTCCACCCTAATGGGTGTTCATGAATCCTCATTCCATAACTAGCAACACGCACAGCACGGAGACATAAACCAGACTGACCCATGGAGGGTCCAGCGCTACGGACGGCCAGCCCGTGGGCCGTAGGAGACAAGGCCGCAGCTGTCCTTCTGGAGACCTGGCCATGAAGAAATGAACTACTGCAGCCATTCGTTTCAGCACAGTTCCCAAGACGGAGCGACTAAACCCCTTTGGACATTCTGAGTCACTGTCCTGGTGTCTGTGTGTCCAAATAAACAGTTTATGTTCTTTGTCATTTATGCCGGGGGAAGAGTCCGTCTAACTTACACACACACGCAATGGCCAAATAATTCTCTGCATAGTCAAAAAATTTCCCAAGAAAATGGTCCAAAATGCTTACTTCACACACCCAATTAGTTACAGTGATGACGATCAAAACACTCTGACCCAAAATACAGCAAGCTGACCAATCCTGCTGGCTATGTTTACCCAGATGAATGCAAACAAATGCCACCCATCTGTAATCATACAAACCCTTTACATGTCGAACCAACACGGAATAAAGCTACCCACACCGCTACTGCTACAGCTACAAAGTGAATGAGCTTGTGTCAATGGAGTACTACAGTAGGGCTAATCATAACGTTTAAAATAACGCTTTTTATTTATCCATTAAGATTTCTACCCACTGTGAAATGTTAAATAATTTAACAGCAGCTTCACATATATATACACACACACACATCTTAAGTATAGGGCAATACCACAGTAGATTGGTCATTGACATCATTGCATCACTAAACCCTTTACGTTGAGCGCATGGATGAATTTGACCCAATGATCCGATTTGGGATGCATGCTGATGTCCCAGTATTTCTCAGTCAAGCAGAGAATGTGCTCCTCTGTTCTCGCTCCATATTCCAAATGCCTAGCTTTACCCAGTTCTGAAGGGGTCAGCACCAGTCGGCTAACTCAGGCACGCAGCTTAGGGCTTAAGCTCCTTGAGGGACCAAAGTGCGAGCAGACGCTCGGTGACACACAAACCAGGTACGTGCGGTCAGGGACGGCACGGCAGACATCACGAAACCCAGCAGAACATAACATTACAACAAATACATCGCGTGTGATTGTTAGTCATTCTTTATTTTTAGCAGTTTCTGAATGCCGTAAATTTTTGTGGTTACATAAATACCAGTGACATGCCGTAAGATACGTGGCATAGAAGGCAGTGGATTTGATACCTCCTGTTAAGGAAAAATGATATTTGTCTTTCCATCACTTTCCCCCACGTTTTTCAAGCCAACATTCAGGTGTTGAAACAGGTAAAGTCAGGTGACAAGCAGTAATGCCCTGTGCTTACCTGAGCTGCGTCAATAATCGATTTGTTTGGATAAATGAAACGTCTAGATTTGCATCGTCCTGCATCTAGAGTAGCAGAGTAGAATGTATATGTAAGGGGCCTTCAGTTTAACAGATGGGAGCGGCAAGATCTGTGATAATGATCATATACAATGAGGTCCAAATAACCGCAGAAAACTAAATTATTCCACCGGAGCGCACCTAAAGCTACGCAGGTGCTCTCCAGAGCACAGCCCAATGATTGGATCAAAGTAGTGAGTCATCAATAGTGCAACCTGGCTGCACCCGTTTAGTGATTCACACAACCTCACATGGCTATCACTGGTTTGCCTACGCTAACTGCACGTCTGTGACCCAAGTCCCCCGTCAGGTGTGAGACAGTACCTGGGCACCTGTACAGCTTCCTGGCCTGAGCGATGTCCCCTTTGCTCAGCCGGGTGCGCTGGCCAATGGCTGGCCTGACCCCGTTCTCATCGCGGGAGGGCAGGATGGTGTCCAGGAACATTCCCCTGGTGAACGGAAAGACAGACATGGATCATTCAGCTTTTCTTTTCTTCTATAATTTATAAAAGCACTTTATATGCAAAATGTTCAGAGCACTGGCAATAAGACCAAATACATTACGGAATGAAACAGAACATTCTAGAACTCTGAACACTCCATACAATGGCATTTTCAGGGTCAGTTTAACTGTACAGATATTATGTGAGGCCAACAGAAATAATAATTGAATTTCTCCATATATATTACATTATATACATGCCTCACATGTATACAATTGCAATGCTTCACATATATTATGAAGCCTTGCAATTCCCTCATTATATATTTCATTTAAATATATTTTCACAGATTATTTAGCCTTCCAGACTCGTGTGTGCATAAATACTTTAAAAGGATGAGAGTTATTTTTCCAGCGCTGTGGGAGGTGGAGGAGCACATTTGTGCCGGGGGGGATGGTTCACCTTGAGAAGGTGTTCCTGGCATAGTGCATAATGCTGTCGAAGTCATACGGCTCCCCCAAGGAGTTCACCTCCCCCGGCTCCATCTTCAGGAAGTTGTATTCCTGCCCTATAAGCAAATTACGCACAGAGATATCAATTAATCATCCAATATGGCTGTGTGTGTGTGTGTGTGTGTGTGTGTGTGTGTGTGTGTGTGTGTGTGTGTGTGTGTGAGTGTACAAACAACTGCTGCATATCTATGTTTATGCAACCTTTTCCTATCTTCCACTGCCTTGGATTTACAATAGGCTGGTATATTTATTCTGTATTTTCTTCTGTTCCAATACAGTAATATGTTTAAAACTCGATTTTTAATTAAGAATACAGATTAAACACGACAGATTTCAGTAAAATAGTCAGAGGCAATGTTGTGTTTATGAAATCAGCTTTCCCCCAACAGAGCTTGTGATTGTTAGAAACCACATATAGACACAGATAGAGCTATTAAAGGGCTTTCCCACAGAAGAGGAACTACCCAGAATTCAGTGCAAAACCACACACCTTCCTACTGCATGGAACACGATAACTTATCAGGATCGATTACAGCAAAGACCAGGAGTGAATAAAACTTCAAACAAAATTCCTTTCTCTCCAAAGAAAGGGATCGTGGTCAAACACAACAGCTGTGTAATTTCACAAATCGGGAGGAGAGGAAAAACAAACAAACGGAAGAATGGGAGAGGAGCTGATTCACACCTGGCTGGATGTTGTCTCTGATGATGGTCACGTGATCGTCCCGATCTGGCCGCGTGTGCTCGTGCCAGAAGCCGATGACGTGGCCTAGCTCGTGGACGACGATGCCGAATTTGTCACAGTTCTTGCCGATGGAAATGGCCTGGGGACCGTTCCCTCTCCTGCCCACATAGGAGCAGCACCTGTCGCACAAAGAGATAGGGCTCATTTCCCTCAGCCAAAACAGACACACCTCTAAAACGCCCCCACATCCTCACAAAAAGAGAGCTAAATGGAGATGGTCCCTTACCGCGTTACCTCTTGAGTAGCGAAACAATCAGCCCTCGGGTCTTAAGCCAGGAACCAATAATTGTTTATATTTGATATGCTGCCAGGTAAATTCAATTGGCCTTTTGCAAACAGCACTTTTAGAATCACGAAAGAAAAAAATGCTTAAGACAAAAGGTGTTTCATGAGTGGTAGCCTGAAAACACTTGGTTTAAAGGCCTCAAGTGCTGAAATTGGAAAAAGAAAAAAAAAAACAAAAATGAGGGAAGAGCTAGGGCATCCCTAAGGAGAATTACACAATGTTAAGTGCATTCTTTATTCCATTGTGATAATGAAATCTTAGGTGAATGGGACTGGCAAACTTGCAACGGAGGAGGCCAGGGACCATGAATTTATTAACCTCGTTCTGAACCGAGTCGTTTAAGCACGTTATCGCCCATCTGACATCATGAGATGAAGTCGCCGCTTGTTTTCTTCCCAACAGATCCGAAGACGTTTGTTTTGCGAACGGAGAGGGAAAAAAGAACACTTCCCTGAGACTGCTGACAGCTTGTTTGCTGTGTCTGAGCCAGTTCTCAGTGTGAACTCTGCCTGCCCCTATGAAATGCAGAGCAAACCTCATCCAGCTTTCAGGATGGTCGCCGCCCACTCCCCCAACCTCCAATAAACAAATCAATTTTTTTTGTTGTTTTTAGATTTAAAAAAAAAAAAAACACACAGGAACACAGCAAGGTGTATCAGGATCTGTGGAGCTGAATGAGTCATTGTGAGTCATTATGAATCACTTCTACATTTTAAAGAATGAATGCGGTGGTTAAGTATGGGGGTGGAATTAGAAATCATACCTGCACAGGTAAGATAAGGAATCCAGCAGCAGGTATGCAAACCTTTACTGGATCACAGTGAAAAATAGCACTGGATTATGAGAGATCCTGCATGGCGTTTGTTTGATACATCATTTGTTTTTTCTGTCTTTTGTGTGACTGATATTATTATCATGAGTGTGATGTGAAAGCTAGGAAGAAAAGGTCATAAGAAATGAGAAGGAAATATGGATTAAGTAAACATCATTGTTATGTTTTTCACAACAGTGTTTGTGAGTGGGGGTTGGGAGGAGGGGGTCTCTTGTAGAGAAGGTCTTAACAGTTCACTGCAGCGTCTAAAGCTGATTAACGTTAGCCTGTTAACGATAGCCCACCTTCATCTTAGCCCGATATCCCACAAGCTTACGACACCCAGAGCGATTTTTTTCTCTGAAAATCGTGACTGTAGGGCAGAGTGAGCGTGCCTGCCTGCCTGTCACACTAAAGGAGTTATGGTTTCCTGTGGCAAATCAGGAGAGCATGCACTGACGAACCACGCAATCTTTTTTTTTCTGACATGGATTGTGTGAGGACTTCAGGTTGAGGTTAGGACTACCAGGCCATATGGCACTGCTACTTAAACAGATCGAATACAATCTTTAGTTCTCACCTAGCTCACATGCAGCTAATTAAGTTCTTTATCTTCTGCTTCTATGTCAAGTTTATTTGTTGTTGTTGTTGTTGTTGGCTGGTTTTGCCTTGGTGCTCGTACCATACTGTTGTGGTGTCCTCCTTGTCTAGCTCTCTAACCTGGTGTGTCCCAAAGTTTGCCATCCAGTCCAATCTTCTCAGTTTTTATCGTTTGATTGTTAACAGTGATTGCTTTTCAGTTCAAACTTCTGATGGTACTTTTTTGCAAATGCTACAATATTTGAACCCAGCGTACCCTGAGGCACAAGCACTAAAATCTGATAAAGGTTGGCGGGTCGTAGCGCAGCCAACCTATTCAGTGTTATTTTAACTCTGATAGAGTATGCGGGTGATTCCCATTGTGCTCAGATGAACTGTGGATCAAACTAACACTGAATATTACATCACGCATAATGGTGCAACATGATTTTTCTCCTCTTAGCAATCCCTGCGGCTAGCTTGCCTTTGTGACACCCTCTCCCCTTCCACTACCACACCTGGCACTTCGAGAGATACCATAAAGTTACGCCCATGTAGGTTTTCAGCGATATCTCAGTAATGATCGCGGAAAACGCGCTCGCAGATCCCATCAGGGCTAAAACAGAGACCTCGGATCCTGAGTCTTTGCCCTCCCCAAGCTCTTCTCACCAGCAGCTGTTCCGGAGGAGGGTGACCCGCCCCCACTACCCCACACCTGGCCCGCATGCCACATGCCACATGCCGCACACCCCTGGAGCACAGTGCCCTGCCCTGACTGATCCACATCAGCTCCACAGCCTCAGACAGCGGTATAGGTGCCTGTCTATTTGTAAGCAGGATTACGACACCTTAATCCGTCTCTCTCTTTATTCGCCCGTGATAGCACCTGCCGATGCCTCGGCCAAAGACTGTGCAACCATAAACAGCATTGCGGCTGACTTTTGTCTGGGTGTTTCTTTTTTTTCTTTCTGTGAATGAATTTCATGCCAACAGAAAATTCTCTCAAAAATGACACAACCTTGTGTCAGAACCACCACCACAACACCAACACCAATAACAATAACAATAATATTTCTGCAATATAAATTGCAGAAAAAAGACAGAGAGAGCAAGAAGGAGAAGCAGCGGAGGAGAGAAAGAGAACAGCTTTGCAGGGCATTGGAGAAAGACAGAAACTGAGACATAGGAGGCAGTAGCCTGTTGATAGCAGTTTCTGCTCTACACTGCGCTGACAAGGAGATGCCATTCCGCACACAACAATAAGCGACTGGGGAGAGAAATGCCCAGAGAGCCGGTGGTGCAGCGGCAGGAAGGAAAATGAGTCCATTGTTGAGTGAACTTGTCAACTCTCATTGTGACCGTGCCATTATTGAGTCTTCTGTTCTTCAAAAGTCAGCAAAGATTACAAACGGGGGAGGGGAAAAAAAAAAGTCCACATGTGCTTCGATGGTCAGTCAACAGCTTTGGACTGCGAGTCAAACGCATACCAGTTTACCCACGGCACAATGAGTTTGAGTTTTTCAGCAGATAAGTAGTCTTTTTCGGAGCACCAAACAGATGGCCGCTTTAGCCTAAAAAAAGTCAAAATGCATATGGCTGTACTTTCTGCTCAAGCAAACAATGAAAATGCTTATCTTTGTTTTCTTTCCACCCCCCACAACTTTCCTTTTCAGGGCATGCAAATATTTACAACATGTTTCAATCTTTGCACTAAAATCAAATTAGTACATGAAATGCAATCACCAAACCAGATTTTTTGTAGCATAGCATTAACTGCAGAGCTGGTGTCATGTATACAGAAAGGATATCTCTCTGGCAGAACACAGGGTTAATCTCTGTCAATATCAACGGAGAGCTCTTAGTACAACTAACCACCCCCCATGATAATTAAGTCTGGATTACAGTCAGAGCTCCTTCAGAAAGTGACACGCGCCTCTTGTTGCATCCCTCAGCTCTCAGAAACACGTCCCTCATCAATCAAACGTATCGGACAAAGTGACCATCACCGTGCTGACTGCTAAGATACATCCCCTTCCCCACATCACTCGATCCCACCTGCCCCACGTTCGCCATGGTAACAGATGCTGGTGTGATGTCATAAAGAGCAGGGCCCTTTAATCTTCACTGTCTCTCCTCCTCCTCCTCGGCTCTAACCTGATTACCCCACATGCTCCTAATGAGTTTACCACAACAGAGCCCGAGCGATGGGGTTAGGCCATTCCCCCGAGCGAAGACCAAGCAAACAACAACGCATCGAAAAAAATTCCCTCAACATATACACCCTGGAAGCAACCTCCAATAGTCAAATTCATTTCTGAATGTCAAATACATTTTAAGAATGTTCCAATGTGAAGTATTGAGATGGCGGGGTGGTTTAATGTCACTAACATTAGTGACATGATGAACATTAGAGACCATTCAAAAGCTGATTTTTTTTGTCTTCTGTATTCTGCCAGGGATAGGATGTTCCTCGTGGCCACTGCTGAGCAAACAAATATGATAGTGAACCTCCAAGTCAGATTTTCATTTGGTTGTGAGATAATGTGATGATATCAATTCTCCCCAATCTAATTTGTTGTTCAAAACTAAGTTCCAAACAGAGATAAATACCTTCTCTGTGTTAGTGCTGCTCTTGCATTGCTCCTTGTGTGACTTGAAGGTAATGTTGAAAGGGATCCCGCATGAAACAGGGCGAATGTTATGCTCTGGAAACATTAACCATCATGTTCTGAGGTTCTGGGGAACATCAGCGCTTACCCACAGGGCCTGTAGGTGAAGACGATGTAGCTCTCCTCGTCCGTCTTCTCGATGAAGGTGACGCACGTCTGCTTCTCCCAGTGCCGCATGGCCTGCTTGAACATCGCTCGCTGGCTGCCTGGGGGAATCCCGCACACACACACAAACACACATGCACACACACACTTTAAAACCCTGCTTCCCTCTCGCTCTATGCATTCAGTCTCACTGCCTCACAGGGGAGGCTTCCATGGACGCTAGCCATTAGCACATAATTAGCACCCATGAATAAGTGCACAGGAGCGTATCACCGAATTTCTCAAAATAAAACACCCTGCTGCTCTATACTCTTAGATTTACAGACATTTGGGAATCTAATTAAGTTGATCAGTTTGTACTCGGTATTGCAGTATGGTCTTTTAATTTTCACCACAGGCAGAATATTTACATGGTCAGTGCTCTGGTTTTGAGATTTGCAAAGACATTTACCTTTAAATAGACAGAATATTGTAGCTAGATGCTGACTTGGAAAATGACTTGTCTGTGTATTTTAGGCTTAATTAATGTCAGGTTTAGGGGATTGCTTCTACTCTCTAAGACTGTTTATTTACCAAGGCACTAATTACCACACAGTTTATGTTTCTTTAGTGGACGCATTCTGTGCTGGACTCCAAACAGCAAATAACACCAGCGCCCAGCTGAAAGTAAATCTGTAAATCACTGCTGTAAATCTCCACAGTATTTACAAGGGATCAGATCGTAGAAAACCTATAGAATCAGCGTGCTTAAAAGGGAACATTGTTTTTCCAAACACAGCTTTTGTCAATGTAACATAATAAACTGTGGACAAGCTAACCTCCTTAATTATGTTACCTACTTATCCCATTACAGTTTTGTTAATCCAGCTTCTGTGTTATCGATATATACAGGACAGCCTCGCTCATGTGCTCTCAACAAAGAGGCTAGACTGATTGAGGTCAATGTTCACTTATTTCGGGACTGTGCGGAGAGATCTCCAACCATACAGCTGCAAAGCCAGATCATTTTTCCTAAATTTTTCCAAATGTAATCTTGAAAAATGCCTGCATGCCAGGCAGGTCATGCATGAAAAACAGTGATGATTTCAGTCATGGACGCACATGCAGCGAGCGATACGGGGAGGTCTTTGATTATTTCTGGTTGAATAAGAGCAAGGCCGTGGATTACGGAGCTTTCCTTTAATCCCGCTCTGAACACCAGTGAAAGCTGCCTGCTGCGGCCTGCACTTTGTCCTCAAAGTGAACCGATCCTTCCCCCTGTAAGACTGCTGGGATCCCCCAACCAAAGACCAAAGGTTACAGTGCCAGGCCTTTGACTCCCCACAGGTCACCGCAGACTAATCCATACCCTCGGTTTCCCTCAGCAAGAGCGGGTTTGCGTTGCGTTTGAGGCGTTTCAGCAGATGCCCTTATTTGGAGTGACTTGCGCAGCTTAGATTTGCAGACCATTTCAGCTGGACATTTACTGAAGCAATTCAGTGGAATTACTTTGCTGAAGGGTACAGCAGCAGTGCGCTACCTAGGACTCCAGCCTGTCACTCCTGAGTTACAGGCCCATCTCTCTAACAAATATACTACTCTGGCATTGGACAGCCCTACATTTTTTTAGAATGTCTACGACCAATCATATCCTTTGTGAGTACAGACGTTTGTTATGGAACAGCCTTGAACTTGAATAAATTAATGAAGCCGCTTGATTGAGGACAATGATTATTATAGTTCATTGAATCTTGTGTTTTTTAGTGCTGGGCTGGAACAGAAGTCAGCACCTGCACCAGTTCTCCTCGGATAAGGCAGGTGACCTCTGACCTACAAGTAAACCCTCTCTAGAGAAGACTATATTTAGTGTCCAACCAAGCACTTTCTCTGGGTATAATCTTGTAACATCAATTAAACTGGTCCCTTTCAAAATAATGCAAATGCAAATGCAATGACAGACATGGCACTCCATTAAAGACCATAAAGGGAAGCTGAAATATCAGTCAGAACACAACCTTTCCCACATGTCCCTGTGAGAAAAATCTCCCTCTTTCCGATATTTAGGTTTAAAAAAAGACATATAATAGTAGGTGGAGCCGACGGCAATTTCATTCCACCCAATTACCACCAGCTGTTTTTCAATTTTTAATTTCCCAGTCTCCTCTGAAACAAAAGTGGCTTAGCTCACCGGTGAAATTTCCTCCGATAACGTATGGGATAACTCCTCCAGGCCAGATTCTCTCCGCTCTGGAAGTGGCTGCCCGGGGAATTCTGCTTTTCCCGTTTTTCCCTGAGGATTTTAGGCCCACGGGTTCCCTGCTGGAGTTTTTTTGCCCATTGTCTGCAAGATAATTGAGATATCCTTTAATTGTCTGTCGAACATAATAAATCACTTTAATGTTGGTGCACAGAGGAAAAGGACTAGTATTTTTTTCTTTTTCTCATCACTTATTATAGAAAGTGAAACAAGGAGTTATTAATACAAGTGAAACTAAACAGGAAAACATATTTACGAGGACTATTGGTGGGAGGGACTTAATATGCAGTCGCACAGTGTGAAACCTGTATTCAAATTGTGGGTGGATAACTGAGTGACACTTAAAGAGCACACTAACAGACTCCTAGCACAACGGCAGGCTAAAGTCTCGCTCAAACTCAAAATGAGCACTAAGTCATAATATCATAGATTTATGCTTTGTGTATCTAATGGATATACAAAAAATATCTGATTTGCTCTAAAAGGGTTTTTTTATTCAAATTCATCAGTCTAGCATGTATTACAAGGACACACTGTTACCATCCAATCAGCTGGGACATCTCAGACAAATTGACATTGGGCTTTATTCAATCAAATGCACTTACTTCCATATTGGCATATTCTATTCAATCAAAGCAGAGTTTGCATTGCAACATAATTGTCTTTGAGTAAGTTACATTTAATTAGAGACGCTCAAGCATGCCCTTTGCAGCGTGTTGTGTTCGTTCCAAAACAGAGCAGCAAATGTACTTGCAGATTTGATTGAATCTAGTCCAATATTTCTGCACACTATAGATGCTGGAATTCTTCAATAATATATTAAGTGAAATGGTCATGTCTCAGTTTCACATAAGCATTTATGGCAAGTAATCTGAGGGAAAAACTGTAGGAAATTATGTTCCTCTCCTGTCTGTTCTATTACTGGCAAAAGATTATCACCTAATTAATCCATTTCCCTTCTCCCATAAGAAAAAGGAAAAACAGGCTTCACTTGTATTTTGACTGTAAAATTAAGGTTCAGTTCTGAGTCATGGGTCTAACATCAGTCAATAACCAGTCTGGTCTTGTAGGCTAACAACATTATTATCAGCTATTTACCTTCTGTGTACCTGCGGCATTTTAATTTCCATATTATTTTCCTAAAAAAAATATAATTGCGTTTTGGAAAGATACACTTATGTAGCACCATGCTTCACGTACCGAAACCCAGTCTTCGTATTCTGTCTAAGAGCAGGTAGAGTGATCCCTTCTTCTTCGCCACATCATGCTCTCCAAAGCCACCTGTAAAAAGAGACAAACGCATATAAATCACATTATGCTCTAAAGCAGGGACGGCAAACTCCAGCTATTTCCTTTCAATTGGCAGCCATTTTAGGTCTTTGAGAAAAAGCGTTTGGACCTTCCGGCCAATTAAAAGATGTACATTAACATGGTATGTGTGAATCATGACAAAAACCTGGTCCGCCGTTATTTCTGAAACCCTTTGCTGTAAGGTAAAGAGGAGTTCATTGTCTATAACCTTTGTGTTTTGGGGTTTTTCCCACCGTTTTCTTATCTGTAACCCCCAGTTGTGTGAAGCGCTGTTGTGATTTCTTTTCTACACACCTTGTTAAGGAACAGCTCATGGACAAGCTTGAACCGTAGCAATTTTTTACACTGCAAACCATGTACAACATTATAGCTGTAATATGGGGTTGAGTGTGAGGTTTAAAACTGTCCGACTGTAAAGTATGTCATGGGGCCAAGATCCAATAAACAGGTAATGCTTGGTCTTTATACCCATGTACTAGGAAACCTTGAGGTGTATATCAATTGTCTAAACAGGGAAGAGTCTGGCCTGCTTCACTACATTAACCCCTCAAAGACTGTTAGAGTGGCTTGTTCTGACATTCATGCATGAGGATAGCCAATCAGAGGGGAAGCATGTCACTTCCTGATGACAACTAGTAACTTGTAAAGACACTTGATGAGTACCTGGGGTTCATCCAAGTCACCTCAACCAATTTAAGCCCACTCTATCCAAGTGCAGCTAAGCCGATTGTGCCCTGCTTCAATGGACTCCCAATTTGAGTCAACTTATAATATAACCAATGACATTACCCTTTACTGACTGGGTCACACTTGAGAGCCAATGGGAACTTTCTTCTCTTCAGGACCTGTCAACATGTACCCATCCCACAGGATATTCGATTCTCTTTTATTGTTGGCCTTTATCTGCAAAGGTTCTCCTGTTACACTCAGTATGATTCAACAAAGGGCTCAAAATGATATCAGTCTACAGTATGAGTCCCTTCATTCTGTTCCTAACTACAAAAAGATCATGAATGCAGGCTGTTTGAATGGAGACAAACAGCAATAACAACAATAATGGTAACAATGACCATAATAACCATGGTAATAAAAAGGAGATGACGAAAGAAAGAAAGACAGAAAGAAAAGGAACAACATAAAAAACAATTGTATACTAAAGCAACATTTTCTAACAGTCTCATGAGGGGATAGAACGGCTCTTTTTTGAGCATGAGCTGCGTCAGTCAGGAGAGCTGTGGTCCCGACACAGTGCCAAAGCCTGGGGAACAGCCAGCCAGTCCCCAAATGAGTCAGCCTACTGCCACACAATAGCCACAAGAGACAGACATGCCTCGTATCCATTTATTCATTCTCTTACTTTATCATGTAATTTGCTCAAAAACCATCAAAAAGTGATTGGATAGCACATGTCACAAAATATATGCCATGTTATGATTCATAGATGAGCCTGTATACTGAAAAATCTTGTGAGTATATGACTTTTGCACAAATATTTGAAATACAATGATGCATACTTGAAATGTCAGAAATGTTTATATATTAATTGTAATATATGTTAACCAGATATATCTGTTTTATATTTGTTCGTATATCCTGACGTGTTTGGTTCATGATAACATATTCCATTTCAATGCATTTCAATTTGAATGCTGAAAGGAATGTAACAGCCAAATGCATGTATATAATGGTTAACTCAAGTTCAACGCACATTTAGTGTAACTGACGAATGCGAAGCTTGATGCATCTGAGAATGAGTTACATTATTTAATGTTTGCAAATAATTTGTCAAGCACCACGACACTATAATCATATCAACATGAGAACCGTAAGCCATAAAAACTCCCAAGAAGCAAACACGGTGCACATGTGAAATGCACATACAGATTTGGAGACTCCAGTCTCCTGTATGACCTAATGATTTATTGAAGTGACTAAGCTGTGAATGAGTGATCTCAGAGAGACAGTGTGGTCTGGCACATGGTCCTGTCCTCGGAGGCCCACAGCCCCCGAGTCCAGGAGGACTGTAATGTGTTCTGAAAGGTGGAGGGAGAGGACGGGTCCGTTATTGACAACTGGAGTTGTGCCCAGGTTGGCTGACTCAGCCAGTGAGGTGTGAAATACTGCATTTCCTCTTTATTGATGTCTAGCATGGTTCACTGGACCCCAGCCAAAGCCTCTCTCTCTCTCTCTCTCTCTCTCTCTCTCTCTCCCTCTCTCCCTCTGTCTTTTTTTTTTTCTCTCCTCCTTTCCTTTCTGAAGGAATGGAATGTCGTGGCCAACAGGAAGGCCGGGAACAAACAAAACCCCAGAAGCTGGGGCTTGAGGAAGAGCCTGCGTTCGGCGAGTACGTGCCGTGAAAATGTCGGGAGACCAGATCGGTTTTGCGAAAGGGAAACAGTAAACTGCTCTGTGTGCCATCACCGAGGGAGGCGGCTTCCTTTCAGTCCACTTCAGCATGTCTTATTTTTTCCCCTCTCATCTTACTGCAAGGTGATGTTGTGGAAAAGTTAGGATTCCTGGTGTCTGGGAAAAACCACAGCTCATGTGCTGTAACATAATTAAAGCATGCAACATTCTGAGGCCACACAGTCTGTATGCATCTGCATTAAAAACGCATGAGAATATTAGCAATATTAATACATGATGTTTGTGACATCAGTCATAGTCTTGCCTACTGGAACCTTGAGATCATTCAGAATTTCCTATTGGGCAGACTATGACTTCTGTTGCATGCAATTTGGGTCCAAAAGGCACATGGCATTCTGGGTAAAAGCATGAGACACTTCTCACTCAGCTAAGCACTTTGAGGTTCAGTTTCCAAGTTTTTCATTTTCCTGTACAAGTTACTGTACATGTTCATTGGTAAAACTGCAGCAAAGCAGAATATTAAGGCAAACTGTGTTACCGGATATTACCACTGATTAGTGGAGAATATCTCACTATGCCTAAATTAATATTTTTATGGTATGATATTGTGCTTCATTTTAAAAATCCTTTTAATCTAAAGAAAATTTGATTTCAAGTGTCACAGGACAGGAACAGTACATCAGAATTAAGACAATCACAGGCCCCATGTTAAGGTCTGGAACATGCTTATGTTGTGTACAAAAAATACAAGAACAGAACTCAAACTCGTTTCAACAACTGCACACTGAAAACACACTGCATACGTTCAAGAACATGTGAAGTTTGGCAGTGTTTTGGCGGTATGCAATAG
The DNA here is from genome assembly GCA_022829145.1 of Albula goreensis. NCBI lineage: Eukaryota > Metazoa > Chordata > Actinopteri > Albuliformes > Albulidae > Albula > Albula goreensis. The sequence goes on along the minus strand of CM040758.1, from coordinate 23,478,321 downwards.
TTGCATTGACTTTGTGTTATTTTTATAGTATCCGTTTTGTCTCTTTTGCACCAGAGGAGAAATATATCGGGTGTGCAGATATCGTTGTACAAACAACACACAAACTTACCTGTTGTGTGGCCTTGTCTCTCGTGTGTGTGCTGAGTGAGGTCTATTGTTCTGTCGATTTGGAACATTTTCAAATCTTCTTCATCTAAGGCGATATCTCCCCAAAACACAGCTAAAAAAAGAAATGAAGAGATCAGCTTCAAATTTATAACTGCAGGTCATAGTCCCTCACAGAAATGTAATATACTGAAATGTATTTTAAATTAAAATACAAAATATTTGCAATATATTTACAATATACTGCAGTACAGTCTGTTTCCATTAGGGGAAATATTTCAATATTAACCTTTATTCATTTGCTTATTTTTTAGACTTAATTCCACCAGGCTTGTCCCACTGAGATTAAAATATTTTGATATCTCTTTAAATGTACTTTGGACCACTCATGCAGATGCTGATGTTATTCATTCAATCAGTAGGTCCCATTTGCTCACAGCAGGAAAAGGACCTCCCAGTTTGCCAGATTGGACAGCTGTTCAATCTCTGAAAATGCTTTTCACTCCAAATATTACAATTCTAAATCATATTACTGTTGACTATTGTATCCCTCATATCGAAAAATGATGTGCTAGGCTTATACCTCTCTGCTATAATCCTATTGAAAGCAGTGATGTTCAGAGCAATAGATCTGTTGCACCTTGCGGGACACCTATACTCCAAAATAACACTGCGGAGGTGTCTTTAAGGTAAGAGTGGGGATTCAAACCACCCATCTACAATTTAAACATGCCAAAGCAGCCACATCCCTTGTGTGGCCATCGGCGCTTCTGGAAGTTAAGACCAGAGTCTCTTCATATCCAATCAACATGGCTCTGAGGCTGTTCTCTTTGCGGATCCAGTACTTTCCACCACCCACCAATGTTTGCAGCTGAACATTTTAGAAAACATGTAAATATGAGATATTGACAATGTTTATGGTAATTTAAACACAGCTTTAATCCTCGACCAATGTTATACATTACTAAGAGAGTCATGCCAATACTTTGGGGATAGATTCATATGAAAACTTTATTATAGGAATATTTCATCATTAGTATGTTTATGATACATCAATGGAAAGGCATTTTGACTACAAAGTAAAAAAAGAAAAAAAAAACGTTATGACAGAGAACTCTAGAATATCCATGGGAGTTCCAAGATGCTGTAGATTTCAGGGATTTAAATTCTTAACAGGCATTTTTAGAAACCCCCACAGACATCAACAGTTGCCTTCTATATGGAATGCTGGTACTGGCATGTTTAAAAAGGACATTTATATTTGATATTCCGTTCAATCCAGCCACGACTATGATGCATGACCTGTACGGAATTAAAATCTGGCACAGGAGCTGAAAACGCCGTGGAAGGTTTTGCCAAGTAGGAGACACCGTAACCTTCATTTTAAACAATAAACAATGCAGCATCTGTGCCGCACTGGCTGTCTCTAATTCTGTTCAGGCACTCCCGTAATTAAAGAAAGAACACATATCAAGAGTGCGGTGACATTTTGGCTCTTAACTCTTTGTTGGCTGAGTTTGCGCTAGCACGTTTTTTTTTTCTTTTATCTAGCTTTGCAGCATCCGCAGGTAGCAGAGCTCGTGAACGGAGGAGACACGTTCTCCAATGTCAGTCAGGTCCATTGATTTTGGCGCTTCCAGTAACTCCATTGTTATATAAATAGAGACGCGATCCGCAGAGCAGTGGCAATTCGCTAGCTTAATGCAGCATGGGAGCTGCACAGAGATTGATTTAGAGCTCCCAGCACTCCTGTGGACTAGTACCTGAAAGCAAGCACATCTCACAGAAAAAAACACTCCAGAAATAGTACCCCCTTCCTTTAGAAAAATCTTGAAACGGGGCTTAAATGATGTTATTGAACACCTTTAGCTGTGTGAGTAAACATTGTATTGATTAGCTATCTTGGGTACTGCAGGACAGTAACATCACTTTTAAGTTTCTTAAAAGCAAGGAGCTTTTGAGTGTCTGTGTGGTGTAACGGTTAGGGAGGTGGGCTTGACTCAGAAGTTGCTGGTTCAGTTTCCAAACAGGACACATTGTTCCAGTGAACACTCAAGTACATGAATGGAAAGTGTGTAAAACTGCAAGTCACTCCAGATAAGCTGAACGCCTGTCTGAAATGTAATGTCTTTGTTCAAGCAAGCAAAATGCAACAAATTACTCTGATCGTAAAGCAGCATTTGTGGTGTTTGGTTTGGCTTGTGAAAGAATTAGCCATTTCCTCAGTTATGATGGGATCCCACAAGCTGTGTGTTTGAAACTCCAACTCTCAGCTGGAGACCACCTGAGCAACAAGGGTTCAGTGCAGCTCATGGGCCACCTAATGGTATAACATATGCAAAGCCAACCAAAGTGTAATATTACAGCATGCACATAACAAATAAGTGCATCCTCTGAGTCACAGCAGATTGTTATCAATCAAAAACTGAGATAAAACTGACCTACAGGCAAACTTTAGTATACAGTTATTCGGCAATAAAATAGGTTAAGAAAAACATTTTCCTTTAATTCCTGAGCATATGAGATTTGAAACTACAGGACACATGGCAGCCACAAGTAGAACTTTAATTTCTATTGCTGACTAAGACAAAAGAACCAAAATATTGTACATTAAAGCTATCACATAAAATGATCCAAATAAATGATGCTAGTCTCATATTACAATTGGGTTGGTTAGCCTTCAGTTCCCATTTTATTGTTTTGGCTGCTTGGGTTACCAGACCTCTCTTGTTTTATGTATACCTTCCATTTAATATTACTCCCAGATCTAATCTCCTTCAGATCCGTGTTGGTAACTCTTTTTTTATTATTTTTCATCAGGGAGATTGTGAGTGAGCTCATGATCTGTTGAGGTCAATGTGTCAGGGCTGCACTGCTGATCTGCTCCTGAATTAAAATGGGAGATTAACTCCTGAGCGAGGATACGAGCTCACTGATATTACACATTCACACAGTTTGACCTCACAAATCAAATACACACAGGGAATTTGATTTTCCTCTCTGCACCTACAACTTGTGTAAACAAGTGTACTATGGGGACTATTTTTTGGTGAATGACCTACTTTTTAAGGTCATTTTTAAGTTTGCTTTTTTTTTCTCTGCTATGATATGAATGTGTCAGTGTGTTTTTGTACTGTAGTCTGGTGTAGTGAATTGAGGGTTGTGTTGCCGAGGGAATGCATTCCGAGTTGTCAAGTTATCGAATGCCACACCGCAGGTCTGCACAGCCAGGTTCTGTCTAAAGAGAGCACCCAGGGCTATTTACTTAACAAAAAAATATAAAATCCTTCAGCAGTGAACTGTATTATTTCCATTCATGTTTATGATATGACTGTAGGATGAAAGTACTTTGGGGGGTTTCTGTTAAAATCTCCCCCCAGATCTGAAACAAATCCTCAGGGTATTCTGTGCAGTTAGCCAAATAACACACTACAGAAACAGCCTATACCAGGCTGATCAGTAGATAGTAAATATTTGGTTTATGCCTTTATATTTTTTTTTCATAGACTAATGAGATAAAACTGCAACAGACAGAACTGAGCATGTTAGCTCGGTCATTATGCAAGTCCATGCAAGGACATGTCACAGAAAAGGCTATGCCAGCTCGAAACCCAACTGAAAAACCCTCAGGCACTTCTCAAGCCAAAATAGAAAAGCGTTGTCTCTGCCAGGGTTTTAAATGAGCGGCGGTGGTTTCAGTGTGTCTAATTTGAAATTTAGCAGAGGTCAGACACTTCCTTCCAGGCCTACTGTAATCACATGTTTTGCTCATCCTCCTCCACAATGCTTGCATCCCTATGGAATTTAAATTATATAACCCATCAACGAAAAATGAAACGTGAGGCTGGCTCACCTCGGGAATAATGTATGCCCATTGCATCCCTAAAGTGTGTCAATTCTTAATTATCTTTGTTTTTCTTTTTTACCCCCTAAAATATTATTTACAGCCTCTTGGTAGTTCCGTTTCAGCATGTGAGGGCTTGCAGTTTAAATGTAATGGCAGTACAACCAAGACTCTTTCAACAACACCATGTAATAAGGTTAAGCTTCACAAAAAAAAAAAAATCAATTGTCCACATACTGTACTTATTTTAGAGAATACACACTGCTCAATAGGTAACGCTGCTTTTTCCCGGGTCTTACCTCAGTACAATCATAATCTTTTTTTACCATTAATGATGCCACATTGCTTTATCTATCATGTTTATTGACAATTTGCAAACGCGTAAGGTAGAATTACAGTATGATGATCATATGTTGACCGTATTTCGTCCAGCTTAAATGCAGGAACGTTTCTGCGTGTCAATGAACAAAGCAGGAATGACGCGTTTCACTGCCTCAGCAAGATGTCATCTCTCCTACATAGCTGACAGTTACAACGTCATCACAAACGTCTCTCTTCTTTCATGCTTGCGCAATTATCGCACGAGACATTCGGTAGATAATTGTGAACTGTGACGGACAGTTTGTATTTTGCCCAGGGCAACGAGTCTTGGCAGAGCTGTGAATAAAGATAGCAGATGTTTGAAATGTTCTGGGGGGGATCTGCTCCTGATGGAACATTCTTTACAGGACCTTTAAAAACAGGTCAAGGTAGAAAATTAAAATTTCCTCATTTACTACAAATTCTCTGATTGCATTTTTCACCGTTTGACCACATTTTTCTTGTCTGCCACTCTACTGTGCATAAAATTTCATTTCATCCATGTAAACATATTAAGTTGTTTTAGGGGAAGGGAAACCAGGGTACTTGCATTATTTAAACGCTCTGAGGGCCGCGGTGGAAATTCTACGCCGCGTGCCGTAAGTCAAAGGTTCCACTGGCCCATTCATCGTAGCATCCTTACGTCAGTCGCGCACCGTGATGAATTAACTAAACCGGGTCACGGGGAGGCTGGCATGTGAGCGTTACGCTTTTGTTTTCCCTGAATGATACGCGTGTCAAAAGCGGTTAATTACGTGGTCTGCGACCCGCCTGAAATATGGAGAGACTGCGGTGCATGTGAGGGAACAAGCCAGCTGTAGGCCTGCAATTAAGTACGTCCCTGGAGCTGCTCCCACTTGCTGTCATACCCCCTCGCGCAGGGCGCTTGAGAGACAAGTGTTTACACTGATACGTTGCGAGGAGCGATAGTAAATAGCAACATTCCCACCCTCGCCACCCCCTCAACAGGACAGATTCGGTGGGAAGGCGGATGAACAGAGTTTTTTTTAATTTTCCCAGGCTGAATTCGAAAATCCGCACAATATGCGAAGTCAAAAGATGCAGTGGACTCGAACATTGATGTTTGGAGATTTAGTGTACTGCGCTGAAATCGGCTATAAAGGTTACAACACAGTGTCTGCATTTTTGGAGCCATTTATAGCTACAGCGTTGATGTGTAGATATTGTGCTCGATATTGAGCCTACCACAACTCATGCTATCTGCTGGTTTGACATTATTCAAGCTGAGGAATTTCAGGTATTGTAAAATACTGAAAATAACTGTGTTGTTTAAAATAAATGTAATAACTCAACTCAATGTCTTGGGGTAAGACTGGAAGCTAGACCACCAAAGTGGTTTTCTAAGAGACCAGCATATTATTCATCTTTATGAATGTTCGTAAAACCGAGCTGAAACGGTGAATTACTTTCCCTATCTGAGGGGATCAGCTTCTGTGTTTTCTTTATTCACCAGAATCCCTCATGAGTGTAGGTGTTCCCACATGACAAACCCGAGGGAAATGAAACAGTATTGTCCGTGACATCTTTTGCAGCTGCTGGCGGGCTCTCTGCTGGTGTGACTCTCTGCTTTTCTTACAGGAATGCCACTCCAGAATGCCAAAAGGAAGGAAGGCAATCACGGAAAAGGGAAGAAGCACAAAACAAAAGTAAACAAAAGCTTGAAAAAAAGACTACTTTGTTAGTACAACTCATGGAGAACATAATATCTATTATTCCATACAGTTCACTTCTGCAAACTGACACCTAATGCTGTGATTCCATTACTTGTATTCCATTTTTGTAAAACAAATATGGAAATATAATTTCTTTTACTTCAATCGTGTACTTATAATGAGTAATAGATTATATACATTTTCCCTATCATTATTTAAACATTAAATTAAAAAAAATGCTCCCACTTTTATCCAAGTATTTCTAAGCAACGAGTGAGAAGCATTTCAAGTGAGGAATCAAATATATGTGGGACTTTGTCATGATCCTTATATACATTAACCATGTAAAAAGTGCAGCTGCACAGTCTTCATTTTTGTGTCTTCTCTTCTGCTTTGTTTCTGATTTCTGTTCCCCCAATACTTCCTTTGTTGTTCTTATTTTGTGGAATATTTACTTGCAAACAAAGGACTCTGAAGAAAGGCCAAAATGAAGTTGAAAATAGTATGAATATTCCATGAATAAATAAAAATAAACAAATACTCAGGCAATGCTTCATGAGCTATTTTCAGCAGCTCCTTTTTATTTCTGTATCAGAGTCGGGCGATCAATAGAGTATTAATACCCTTTAACCACAAACCATTACTGCTAGCTTCATTGTGATCACGGGAATGACAGGCAGCCAAACTAGCCCCCAGCTGTGGCGCGGCTGAAAATATCGCAGGCTAACAGCGTCGGGTGGAATCTAATCCTCTTACTCTGCACAAGTTAAAGCATGACTGGTGAAAAAAACCCTTAATTTAAGGTCGCATCTCTATGAATTCCCTCGAGCACAGAGGTTGAAAACACCACCCCTCTGTAGCTGTAAGTGCTGCAGGTACAGTAGGTTCTGCTTTGTTAGTCTTGTGTAAGCTGCCTGGTTTTTGTTTTCATCAAGTGAATTTACTGATTTTTTTTTTTTTTTACAAATTCTTATTCAATGTCTCATCAGAAGTTATAAGTGGTTTAAGTGTAAATGCAAGAATGTCTTGAGCTTGTCTCAGTAAAGCTATTTTTGTGACAGTCTAGTGAAAATGCACTGGTTCTTCAAAAATGTATAATCCATGCTCCTGAAAAACTTTGGTGCTTACAGTCATGTTACTAATACCTAGAACTGAGCTAAACAATAGAGCAGAATGTGAAACACTGTCCCCAAATCAAGTGTAGAAGGGAATCCTGTCACCAGAAGGTGAAAATGTAAAATTCAGGAGAGACTGTACTGTACCTTCATGAAGTCTTCAGTTAATATTTAAATGTAATTTATAGTTGCATTATTTAATATTTACAACAGCAAAAACAAAAAAAAAAGAATAAAAACCTAAAACATGACTTTGTACTGTTTACATTCAGAAGAACTATTCCAGTGTAAGATTTAGCAGATCAGGAAAGCATTGCGGCTGAGGATCGGAGGGCAGCTTGGCATGAACATATGTAGCTTTTTTTTCATATGTGATTTGATATAACTGCAAACTAATGACTGCGGTCTTAAGGAGAAAGCGCCAGATGCAGGCCTAAGTTGTGAAAATACATAGATCAAAATACAAACCTGCTGCTGGACGATATTGGGGAAAAAAAGGAGACTGGATGATTGCTTTATTACAAAGACTTTGCAATTCAATCCACCACTGAAACAGAGCCAGGGCTGGATTACAACAGCAATATCTACAGGGGAACAGTATCACATATTAGTATGGCAACGGCGAGTCCAATCATATGCCGTGGGGTAGGACTGACTCCTCAGCCCTGTTCCAGGGGACCGCTGGGTGGGCCCATCATAGCTTTAACCGTAAATCAACGGTCAGTTTACACAAAAGAAACCAACTGAGCTGAGTTCATCGACTGCTTTAATTGGTCAAGTAAATGCAGAGTAACAACACGAACCTACATGGGCTGCGGGTCTCGGGGTGAAAGCTCGTTGGGCTCTGCTGTGAGATGGGCTATCTACAGCATGCATCCATAGTGCTGACGGAAATGTTCACCTACACTTTGATTCTCATAAATGTTTGATTCATGCTGCTTGAAGTGATGGCTCAGAAGCTCTGAGGAGTGAAGGCTCATTGAACCACAAATGGGAGAAACTCACAGTATAGTGCTGGTTATTTTGGACCAATGACCACACTCGCTTGTAGAGAGAAAAACATTTTTGATTGGACCAAACAAGTCAATGATTGACAGCTGAATGTCACGCCACCCTAAGAGGGCCATGAAACTTGGATCATGACAGTACATGTGGCAAAACAATAAAACTAAAAGCAATAAGAGAACACATACAGGGTTTCTCACCAAATATTGCTAATGTTATTAATTAGTAATCGTGACAGCTCCCACTGGTTGTGAAGTGTATGAAAACCAAAAACTCAAGCTACGTGCTCTCAAGACGATAAAAACAGACCACAGATCCTGGGAATCACACCAAGGAGAATAACTTGGAAATTAACTGAAGCATAATTTAATTATTTCTCATCTGAAACAAACAAAATTAAATGAGCTTAAATTAGTTTTTAAAGTGCACTCTGAATTACTGAACTCTGGAACATTTTGAAATGGACTATAAGTGTCATAAGAAGATGCTCATTAATTAAGCAAAAATACAAGCAGACAGGCTGTGCTATTAGAGTGCATCCAGTCTAAAGCACATGTCTCCCAGAACCGAGGAGTGATTTTGTTGGTCCCATAGTCCACACAAAGCCGACAGCTAGCTAAATGTTATTAGGGGCACAAGCTTCATTAGAGATCGCAGTCAACCATGCAGAACAGAAAACTTACAGCATTGTAGCCTGAAGTATTTCTGCCGTGTGGGCTATGGTGTGTGCGTGCGTGTGTGTGTGTGTGTCTCTGTGTGTGTGTGTGTGTGTGTGTGTGTGTGTGTGTGTGTGTGTGCATACGTATGCATGCTGCCTAGGGAAATTTAAATTATTTTTTAATTAAATTTACAAATAACTCAGCAAAAAGTTCAGCGTCCTTGCTTCATTGGCAAACAAACAATCAAATAAATGAATAAATAAATGTAATAATGAATAAATGTATTGACCTTTACTCAGTATGCTTTGGCATTACATCTCCTGCTACATTATTTCATTTTCTTGCCCAGTATTAAATTTGAGAGAGGGAATGACATAGCAGCATACCTTTTATCTCTGGTGGAACACCCATTGTAACTGGTTATTGCTTAATTATTAAAATTCATTATCAGAGGATGTGATAGAAACAGTGAGCAATGCACTCTCAGGCCCTCGGTCATATCCAAAACAAACATTCCCTTCTGTCGCTTTTGTGCTGAGTGGGGAGTTTTGAAAAACGTCTAGGAAGCACCCTGTCAGGTCTCTTTGCTCCTGGAAAATCCTGTTTAATATAATCCGACTGCACAGGGGCTGGAGGTTTGTTTTCCACCCTCTGGGGCGAGGCTCGCTGTGGCCTACTACTTTGTCACATAAGATATTAAAGAAATACACTTCCAAGTACATATAATGTGACCCACAGGAGATACTGCCAGCCTCAGTAGGTTTGAACGCCTGTGTTACCCTTTATCTCATAAAAGCTGGGTGGACTAAGCACATATGAACATATGCGATGCACTGAATGACATTGTCTTTCTAACCGATACTAAGAAAGCAAAGACAGAACTGCTCAGACTGCATTCTGTTGAAGAATATGTGTACTGAATGGCAGCCAGCCTGACTGCATTTAAAATATACTGCATATTCATGGATTGTTTTTGGTGTTTTCTGGGGAAAGGGCTGATTCTTCAATGTCAGCTTTGGGAGATGTCACATCATACAACTGACACGAAAAACAAATGCTTCGGCAGGCACTGGAGAGTGCTCAGGACGATGCATGAAATGAACTAAGGTTATCTCGCTTCAGTCTTCCCCCATAAGATATTTCAGATAATATACATCTTAGTTCTTCAGCATGCTATTTTTTTATGACTCGAGTGTTTGTGCTGGAACTCAGCAGGGATTCAGTCAATTCCATTCTCACTTTACACCATTTCATGTGTCAGTTACTGCAAACACGTTCCTTTGAAAGAACGAGAAGCAGCAACACTTGTGTGCTTGGAGACATTTTTATATTTCCACACAGGTTTGTTGTAACCGAAGACAACATCAAGCAAACACTTCACCAAATAAACAATCATGCAAAAGAACTCAATCTGAGAATAACAGCTTCTTGTTTTTTTTTTTTTTTTTTTACGAGAGAAAACTTCTAGTGAATATAAAGTGAAACACTCTGACATTAGGAAGTAAAACCATGTGCGATACAGCCAGCCGAGGCCTGCTCTCCCATTGTTTGTTTAGCTTTGTGTACATTTTTTTTTATGAAAACAGTTATTTGTAGGAAGTATGAATGAGCGAGAGTGTGTGACATTCAGAGCTAAGTGGCAGGATGCAGGCAACCAGGAAGAGATAACTAAGTGAATGGTGAAGTGCTCACACAAAACCCGCAGAGCTTGGCAGGGTCCCGCACTGTATACACGCCGGGAAATTAGATTACAAAAGGTTGGAAATGTGCATTCTGCTCTTTAATAGAAGAAGAGATAGTATCAGATAAGCACACGGCCAAATATTCTCATTATGTTTTTCCAAACAATAACATGAACAGGAATACCTGGCACTCCAACCATTTCCACAAGGTCAGGTTTGGAACTTCCACACACTTCCACTTTACAAACGGCTGAGCGGGCACTCACTCTGAGCCAGTGGGAATGGCAGACTGCAGTTGTGTAACCTCTCCAGATACACGCTGCTACTCGCAGTTGGTCTTTACAAAATGATCCTCCTGCTAAGTGGAGTTGTAAAAATGTAAGTGGCGAGCAGCAGTTCAACATGCTGGACATTTTCAGTTTGTAATATTGTTTGACATTAACATTACTGCGCTATTAAATTGATTACATTATCAACGTCCTCTAATCTATCATGTCATTGTAGTCAATAAAAGTTCAACTCAGCAATCAGTTTTACTTTTCTCACAAACTACATGAGGGGATTTGGGAATCACAGATAGAAACAAACAACGCACTGTTGGCCTGATCTTAGACATGCAATCATTTAGCTGCAATGCTAAATGAACTCAGCCCTTGATAAAGCCCATTCTCTACATACACAGGCTCAAGCCATTTATTGTGGTCCAGCAACACTTTTTTATATTGCAATTAAAATACTATATATGTGTATGCATTCTGTTAATGCCATATCATATTAATGAACATGTTACGCAAACATTGCCTGTATGCATTTAAAACAGCTTAACTCTTTAAGAGTTAGTAACATTTCGCATCCCGGTGAAAAGGGATTTTTCTTTAATAATTGTAAATAACCTGCAGGAATTCAAAAGTGCCTGTCAAGGGTTAAAGTGTTTTGAATACTTATGTTAACCCAATGAAGCTAGTCTTTGATGCAAAACCAAAAATCATACAGATGTGACCACAGAACACTACGCTTCCATAAATCTGTCAGAAATACAGGCTGAATATACAGAAGACTTCCTCCAGGGTGGTTTAGGAGACAGCTGCTGAACTATAATGTGCAATGGCCTTTCCCAGGTCTTTTCATTCAAAGAAAACATGGCTGCTACAGCAAGAGTACTCTCAGATGTGTCCAGTTGGGTTAAGCTGTGGTGAAACCAAAATGGAGCAGGTAATCAAGCTTCTGAATCCATTCCATACCTCTCAAACGCTTGTGTAGAACTTCACTATTCACAGTAATATTCATTCAGGGAAATAAGGGCAGTGCTATAGTAATGCAGAATGGTTTTTGGGTGTGGTAGGTCAATTTGATAACTGGAGATTCAGTAGCTTTGCATAGACCATCTTTCTTAATCTCATGTGGTATGGCTCATCCAAAACTTCAGAGGATGTGCTTTGCTGTTGAAAAAAATTACCAGTAATTATCAGTCTCAGAGCAGAGGGGTTGCATGAACTGATTAGCTGCTTTAGCCAACCCAAACTACCATCAGAAATCTGCTGGCACCAGTGGTATTACAAGAAGCCTCAGCCAGAGAATCAAGTTACCCAGATGCTCAAACAGAGAAATGATCAAACCGCAGACCGAATATCTCAAGCTTTTTTAACAGACAAAATCATGTTTATGGCAAGAACAATATTTATGTTCACTTAAGTTCACTTCTTCTCCATCTCCTTCAATCAGTTCTATCAATTCTGTAGAAGTTTGGGTTGGCTAAAGCAGCTAATGAGTTGTAGAATTTGTATGTTTAAGTTGTAGAAGCAGTACGTCTATTTGTATGTTTAACTACGTCCTGAACTAAATGGTTTGAGTGTGTTCGGGGTCTGTATGCTCAGTTACCATTTGTACACAGATGTTTAAATTTAGGTTTCACGTGTGCCCATATAAAAAGCCCCCATAAGCATCCAAGGGATCTTATATATCTATTAATGTCAGCCATCTGAAAATCGCACAAAACTCATTTCACTAAGGCGAAGCATGCGAACCCACTCACTGTAACTATAGGAATTCATTATTGAACATGGACAAGAACAACTGTGCCACATCGCAATATCAAGTAACCTCAATGAATCAACGACTGAGCTACTCAACTACTGAATCAACAATTACTGGACTTTTTAAAACGGTGGGGGGTGTTTGAGACACAAATATGAATTCATATTAAGATTTCAGTCTCAGGGAAAATGTAAGTATTTTGTGATAATTATGCTAATTATGCTAAGTTGCATAAATGACATGAATACTGAATTGTGATACGTCCAGGATTTCTGAACTGTTTGTTGTATTCCACCCCTGTATTTGTTGAGCAGATGCATTGGGACAGTGCATGGGACAGGATGGGTGTGTGCGATTTGGGAGGGTCGGTTTGAATTTAAATGTGATTATGTAACCCAGGTGTGTATTAATTATGCCCCCCACCCACAGGTATATTTTACTTAAATCAGAGGAGACAGCCATACTCATAACTCTGAGCCGTAAGTGTATGACAGACATTTGAAGTTAGATGTGTGTATTGCATGTCTGATGCAGCTGTCCTGTTCCTAAAGTTACTGAGTTACCTTTTCAAATAGTTCCCTGAACTCATGCCTATCCATTTTCTGTTTCTGTCTTATGTTTAGTTTTATTTTTATGTTTATTTCAGTAAGTTATGTTATCAGTGATAACATCTGCGACCGCATACAAAATGCACATCATACTTAATACACGGTGGATCATAAGTTTAACACCTGCTACCTGCTGACTATTAATTTCAAGGTTTGATGTGCAAAGAAAACCACCCTAAGACTGACAGTTTATACTTTCATACTTTTAAATCAGTGCATATTTCTGAAATTTAAGATAAAACTTTAACTTTAGTGCCATTCCCGCCAGTGATAATCAAGCTGTTTTTTTTTGGTTGTTTTTTGCTGTTCCTCTGGCGATCCTCACGTTTTTTCTTGAGTAGCCTCACAGCCTTATGTCACTCCTTCTTTATTCAGCAGTAAAGAAACGTGAATAGCACTGCACCAACCACGACTGAAGCTGGCAGAGCCTGGTTTACAGCCCGCTGAGCCCGACAGTGGGAGTGTCAGCGTGTGTGCCATGTCCTGCAACTTTAAATCTCTTCTGATTTTCCCAAACCCCTTTGGCCATTCAGTGAGCTAAACGTACCAGACACCTCCACCTTCAGCCAGGGACACCTCACTGCCTCTCTGCCCATTCTGGCTCCTCTCGGCTCACAACATATTAGATGCACACCTGTGAAGCCCTAGTGAGGATAATTCAAATCATATACCTCATTCACACACTTCTGGAAGACCTGTCTCACACTCACACACACATAGACACACATATAAAGCCCAGACAGTGGACTATGATACATAAACCACGGAAAAGTCTGAGATACTAGACTGAATATTTCTCATTTTTAAAGACGGACGGTGATGTAGCTGATACCATCTATGCAAGACAATCCTTGGGATTCAATCAAATTCAATCAAATTTTTAAGGAGATGTGTTATTCTATTTCAGAATAAAAAGAACAAAATCTGCTTGCCTGAAGAAAAGAAATGCTTGCCTGCCATGAATAAAATAGAAACTACTCATGGATACCTGTGTTGTAATGTAAAGTCTGTTTTGACTGAACTGCATACAGCCTTACAGAGACGAAGTGCATTTCATTAAACCCAGCCCTAAGGCAAATAGCAGGTATCCCGAGATCTAAACTCAAACCAATCAAGTCTGAGGCCTAGAGCAGGATTGTGACCAAAACAATGACCAGAGTCTGTGCTCAGGACCACGGTGTCTGTGGCTGAGCCCTAAAATGTATTTACAATGAAAACACCCGTGTCATTCAGCTTAGACCAAAAACAAGTCAGCAATTACTCTCTAGTTCAACAAACCTTAAACCTTATTACACACACACTGACTGCTACAGCAGAACTTGCATTGGTTGATTGCATAGGCTATGCAGAAACTAAGCTGCAAATCACTGGTTCCACACCTGGACTCACATAAATGTGATGTCTCAGACCCTAAAATGGTCTTTCCCATAACCTTCTTCTGTCATAAAATCCAAAGACACCATTCTTCAGACCAAGCATATCAAATTCAGCTCTTGAATGGTTGCAATGCCTGCAGATTCAAGAGGTTCACTTTCAATCAGCAGTCGGTTCAGGTCTCGGAAAACAAGGTGTGTGGACTCCTTAATCAATCAATGACTTAAATTAAGCACTTCACTGCTCAGACACACCAAAACAACATATAAAACTGCAGCCCCCCCAGGGTATAATTCTGACAACCTTGTTCTAGTGGCTCTGTAAAGGAATTTGAGAAAACAGACATATTCCATGGACATTATGAGAGGATACGTGGAGCGATGAGTCAGTCCCCTCGTCTGACTGGATGGATGTTCTGGGCTCATTTCCTTGCCTCTCGCAGCTTACAGCACAAGCACATCAGTTTCAGGGATTTCTCTTGCTTGCTCTTACAGTTAGCCGCTGATGTCTCTGACTGAGTCTGGCGGGGCTTGTGCACGGGCGCTGTGTGTCTGTTTGCTTCTTAAAAGAAGAGGCAGTCTCCCATCAAAGAAAAAACGTCATCAAGAATACAAAGTAAGTTTGTCTTTTATTGTTTTATGGGAATTCGCTTTAGGGTGTGTGTGTGTGTGTGTGTCTGTGTGTGATTTGAGGGGTGGGGGGGTGTCAGTGTGGCACTGCAATTCTGTTGTCAAGGAAATGCCAGTTTAGTTTCTAAGTGTGTCAAGCATCTGCCTTCTTTGTATACACATAAAATCTCTTGTTGTTGTTTTTGTATTCACCTGAGACGTCACAGCTGTTCGTCTGTGTTCATGAAAACACACATTTAGATATTTCTGTGCCATCTTTCTTCACACCGACACAAGGCCCGTATACGGGACGGTATACGCTCTACGATGCCTTCCAGCCATGGAGGAACCATAAAGTTTTGAGGGGGAAAATAAAAGAAAAGGGGTCTAAACGCACTGGAGTGACAGCAGTCAGTCGCTCAGTCAGTTCAGATCCCTCTGATAGCACACTTACATCAACATCAAAGCTCAGTCCTAATTTGCATGGAGGCTGCTGTGACCGCCCCCCGCCCAACCCCCCACACCCCACACCCCGCCAGCCGGCGCACAGAGGGGGTCAAAGAAGACCTTAGTCCCCCAGGGCTTAATTAACCCCTTAAGAGAGAACAATGGCAACCAATTTGCTTGTTTCACTGAGGACAACAATGTTTGCAAAACCCCAGCAGAGCTCAGTGGGGTCCTCCGGACCTTTAAAACTGGCACTGGCCCCCACGCCGGGATAATCTCTGTGTTTGTTTGACAGGACTACAAATGGGGCATAAATTACCCTTTTTTTGACGCATAAATCCTGAGAAAATCCTCACAGTGAATTAGCATCCGTTAATTAGCGGTCCATTAGGAGGTGCACCATGAAGCGGGCCACGCAAAGATAGAAGATTCATTATAAAGGTGTTAAATGTTTGAGAGGGGGTAAGTCGTTCCCATAATCCAGAGGGCTAATACTGTCCCTAATGCCGTAGCATGAGAAATCTTATCTGAATTTGGGGTCAAATGTACGTTTAACAATAGTGCATCACATGAGGCCTTAAGTAAAGAAACATACATAATGCCACAACCAAAAAAAACTTCAGCCTGGTCAGACAAAAATGTATCCTCAGACTACCACTGCAGCATTTTATTTGATCTTTTTCCCTTGTAAAAAAAAAAAAAAAAAAAAGCTGTTCAGGTCAAAGGTCATTTGGTAACTTTTAAATTTACCACAAATTGTAACACAAAGGTTGGAGTTTTATGCCCCAAAGTTTTACAGCCTAGCAATAAACACACCCAGTTTCTCTTTTAGTATATACATAGCAGTGTTATAGGACCAGGGCACAGAACAGCACAGACACACCAAACTGATGAGGCAAACAGGTCTGCATTACTACTGTAGGCCCAAATCATACTAGCCAACTGGAGAAACTTATGGATGTTCAATAAAGTATGGCTCTCAACCGTCAATACCTGTCTCAGCTGAAGGTTTATCATCTCCAGCATAGTTAAGGGGAATATACTGTACCTGATGTAGCTGATGTGCCCCACAAATATGTAATAATAATATGTATGACATCATAACACATCATTTCCCTTCACTGCTTCCAATGACTATTTTGTTCTGCAGACCAAACTGTGTTCAGCGTCAGCTCATACATCAACAATGACAATTACCAGCTTAGTGCCAAGGTTACCCATACCAAAGTTTCAGAGAGTAATTTATAATGGTGAGGGAGTGAGAATTCAATTCACTGTATAAAATATACTATCACATCCTTCTTTAGTGCTTCCATGTCAAAATAAAGTGTCACAATTTATATAAGCTAACAGGAACACTAGCTAAAAATACATTCCTTGCAATTTAAATACGCATAAATAAAAAACACAGACAAGCAGAGCAAGCACTTTTTTTTTTAACAAGTGTTTGTGTGCTTAGCTGACATTTCCGCACCATGGCAACCTCCTCTTTCATCTCCCAAAGGTTACATGCAGTCAGATTAAACCGGGTGAATTTAGTCAAACACTCCATTCACTCCAGTCATGTGTTGAGCTATAAATGGACCAGATTGTTTGCTTGAGAATTTTGGGACATTTTTTTTTACTCTGCCATTCAGGGAAAATATTTAGGCCAAAAATATTCAGGCAGAATTTTACTGAATGAATTTCCCATACATGGCATAGGTACTGTATAGCTGTAAAACAGCATTACCAAAGCTTCATTTCTGAGACAGAGTATCTGACCAACATCTGCTTGATTACGTAAATCCTCGTTAACTAATTTCTTAAGAGTTTACCTCAATATGCAAGAAATGAATGGAAACAGAAAGTTATAAAACATGGCCTTGTATTCAAATAGCAAGACTGCTGATTGCCTTTTTACTAAAAAAAAATATGGAGTATAATCCAAACTAGCATACGTACAGTACAAAACAATTTAATGGATCAATTAAAACTGTTTTATTTAATAAATCAACTTGTTAGATAAACTATTTGTAGCTATCTGCTGTGGCCTCCTTTGTACGCTGTGCTGTATTTCTGTGTGGACTCGGTGCCTGTTTTAGGAGCAAATTTATGTGCTAATGGGCAGAATGAATGTGGCCACTCTCATACCTTAGCTTAGGACTGGAGTCAGACAGGAAAGAATGGGTATCAGTTGCATTCAGTTTCAGCTCCGGTCTGAAGACATATCAACTTTTCAGAAGAAACTAAAAGGTCAGGGACGCACATGAAGAAGCTCTTTCATTGCACCTCCATTAGAGCGCTAGAGAGCCCTGAGCTGGGGTGACAGTGTCACATTTTTGTGGGACGAAATTTGGATCTCTGTTCAGCAGATCTGGTCCCTCACTTTGCAACAAGCAAGCACAAAAAGCTGGAGGGATTGGAACAACATATTCAAATTGATTTGAGGATTTCAATCAAGGACGGTCTTCTTATTCATCAAATTGAGTTTGATTTGAATCGAATCCAAGCATTGCTAATAGCCTATACCATATCTTAACTACACTGTAACCTAAACCTGAAGTCCCAGCTTCTGTTAAAATTCCTGATGCCAACAAAAACTTCACCGTACCTCACCGTACCTCACCGTACGCATTTTGTCCCTGCTCTTGGCAAGATACCAAGCGAACCCAACAGGAAGCGAATCGAGGAGCTACCGATACTGAAGCCCATTGACTAATTAAATGTGGTTGTCGCATGCTAAGCTCAGACCTATGGTGATATTAAAAGGTCATATCTTGGTCATATCGTTATCATATACCAGTGACATTTGTACTTGCTTTCAATGCTTTTTTTCAGAGGATGATCGTAAAATTATGTCACCTTAACAGTTCCTCACTCCTGTCCCTTCAGGTAGTGAGCAACTCACTTAACAGTTCTTTGTGTGTGTGTGTGTGTGTGACATCACAGGAAAGTTCAATGAGATCGGATATCCCAACCTGAACAGGTGATGCAGGTAAACTGCAGCGCAGGAATAGCTGAGAGGGTTGAGCTAATGCCTCAGGAGGATTATAATCCCCCTAATGAAAAACTATAATAATGAGATTCTGCTCTGCGTCAATAAATCAATCGCATCTATTGCTCTGCGCCCGGGCCTCGGGTTTCAGATAGCATTTGAAATTCAGATCAGCCCCCCTCCCCTCCCCGCCTCCCTCTCCCCCACCTCTCAAAGCTGTACGAGGCAGCCTGCTGACACAGCCTTGAAGAAATATTCAGACCGTGTTAAGTTGGGACCCGAGTGTGTGGAAAAGAGCCCCAATCGATTTGCCAATTATGTAGCCGTTTAGATAAGTAAGCATTTCACAGTTTTGCTAAACGCCTGCTAAATGAGGGTGCCACTGGCTTTTAGTATTAGCTTCTGAATATGAATGGTGCCATAGTCAGTAATACGTTTATGTAAAAATGTACCAATAAACTATAAATAAATAGCCAATAAACAGCCTCTTCCTGGTTTAAATGAACATCTTGTCATCATGAGGACCATGTCTCCTGGTAAATCTTGAATATGTGGAATTTAGAGTTTAAAACATTTTAGTCTTCATTGAATAAGGTTTGGCTAATGGATTAACAAACCTAAAGGAATAAACTGAGATGCAAATCTGTATCTAAAGAAAACAAACAGGCGCGAGACTGTTGAGCAATCAGGCGGAGGCGTACGGCATCGAAAGACTGACGCAATCGCGTGCTTCGAGACACATGAAGCGTTCTGGAGGGTTTCAGCCCAGTCCCCGAAGGACCGTTATCTGCAAAGTTTTAACCAGCCCAAGATTTGACGATGCATCTGTCACTTTCTTTGCGTATTCTGAAGTACGGAGATGTGGAAAACAGGACACACCCATGGAGGAGGGGCTCGGGTCTGATTATTTATTTATTTATTTAATATAAATATATAAGTGCTTGCTCTATATATAATTTTTGCTAGGAGTGTGCTCATATACACATGTAAAGAGCTGAATTAAAAGCTATACCCCCCCTTCCCTTTTCACATTCTTTTACACAGCACCTAGCACTGTGTGAATTTCAGACATATCTTCACCTGGATGTGTCAAAGGCTAAGGGCTAGATTCAGTTACGCACACTTACATGGCTTACAATTAAATGCAAGTGTTCATTCACCAAAACTGCTCTTGTAGATAAAAAAAAGCCTACACTTCTTGATCAATTTTAAGTAGAAGTTGAGGACATTCTTACATACTTGTTATCTAAGAGCATTTCAGCTACATACTGAAACCCCCTTTTACCTCCTTGATCACTGTGATTGAGCACATTTTCCAAAGATTATTATTGTTATAATTACTGCAATTGCACAATATCTATAATTATTAATACTGCATGTGTATGGTGGCGTGTGCGTGGGTTTATGCGAGTATGTGCATTCACGTGTGTGTGTGTCCATCTATGTGTGTGCACAGCTCCACTACCGGCTCTTAAGTTTGGGAAATAAATCACTGGTGTTTTGACACAGTAATTCCAGTGCTCGCTCAGCTGTTTTGGGTCACAATGAGTGCACAAACAGGGGCAACAGCAAACATTGAACGCTTCAGCACAGAGACGTATGCTCATTCTGGTTACTGTGTGTCAAACACATTAAGCCACATTAAAACAAAGTGTATTTTGATTAACTGTGGATTCACCCAGGCAACACACCAGACTGCCTTTACAAAGCAGGCACAACTCCAGAGAGGCACATTCTGGATAGCCTCATTAACTCTTATGATCTAGGCTATCTGATTTGTCATTTCAAGTAGGACACTGTTTTGGAATTCTTTAGGAATTCTATTGGAACTGAGCACTGGATGGAAAAACTAGTCAGGCTCATAGTGATGCTACTTCAAAAGCAATGGCTCTTTCCTATAAAACAGTACTAGAGCCATGCAGCATGTTAGACATGAGATTGTCCTGCTCTGCATAGTTTCTGTCATGTTTCTCATCACTTTCTACCTTTCCAAGGTAAGATCATTTTGGCCCCACCAAAAAAATCACCTCTCTGGGGCTGGAACACAAGGTAGCAATCCAAGCGCTAAGTGTTCCCTTTTGTCACTGTGCTCTTAGCCTGATGCTCCACATCTATTAAAATGGTTCACTAAAAATACATGGCTATTGCATCAAGATAGTTATACTTAAGCAACAGAAAGATGCAAAGATCACACCATGTAGTACCGCTCAAAAATGAGCAAGCCTTCAGAAATGCCTATGATGGAAGCACCTGACAGATAAAAAATCAAATTATGTATATCATTTCACATACTGCAAAATTAATATGTGTCTATAAATGTGTATATATATGCTAAATGTATGCAAACCATGTTTCTAATTAGATAGTTCACTTGTTCTTTCAAAAGATTCTTTGGAAAAAATGCACATACATGTATTTCATGTGTGCAAAATTGTTTGTATTTAAAGACATACACGTGTGTCTGTATTTTCTGCTGACGTGTTATGGTTCATTTGATCATGTAAATAAACACGATCCCCTCATGTTTGCATGATCCTCACAGTGCTATGGGACCAGCATAAGCGGACTGTGTGGTCCTGCTCTGTATCATGTACCCTAAAAAACCCAAATGGAAATAAAGAGAAGACAAAGGAAGGTGTGGCTGAGTGGACTTGAGGAGACTATGTTTTAAGTCATATAATTAAGCCAGCAGAAAATGACGGTGCTCGATGGCTGCATCGAGCCAAATGACCGGTTGTGAAACGCAGAGGGGCCAGAGAACAGCAGTGACAACGTGGCTTTGTCAAAAAAAAAAACCTCTGGGAGAACGAGTGGGCTTTTGGAGCCAGAAATTAGGCAAAAAAGAAACACACGCTCCTCTGAAAAAATCGAGCGTTTACTCACCAAAGTAAGCCATTATTTTGAAACACTTGGAAGGCTTCGATCGTCCATCCTGTCTGTCGATAGATCCATTAAAAGGACTGGCTGACCTTCAGGTGCCATGCACCTTCAGCCAAAGGCCTTGTGATTAAAAGAGCCTCTGCAACTTTCCTCTATCACAGGGCAAAAAGGTCCGCCGCACTGTACATGAGATTTATTAGATTCATGTTCCTGGATAGAGAATGCCTTTGGAGATACCTTCATGCCATTGGTCCACATGTCATTAATCTCAGACACGGATCTGTCTTACGTCTGGAATGGGCTCATTCCTCCATCCATCAAATCAGATCTCTGGAAATCACTGTGCTGTGACTGTGTAATGCGGCACACAGGCATCTGCGCGTTGGAAATGGCCATGTGTGATAACCAGAGAAATCCAAGAGTAGAATATGTATCAAACTCAAATCTGCACTTGATTTTTTTGTCAGGTTATGGTGCATAATGGCAATAGACAAGTAACAAGCATTCTCCCAAGAAAGTCTATTTTATTTTAGCATATCAGATAAATGCTAAGTCAAGATTCCTTTGGGTACTGACCACTTCCACCCAGTTTATTATGACATATTGGACCATGAGGGTTTTGTTTCAGATTCCTAAAGGGCAATGATCTGAAAGCAGTTGCTTTAGTAAATTCACTGCTGGTGAAGTTACTTAGTTAGCTATACAAAGGCATGGCAAAGTATACATTCATGAAATAACGAATAATGGCATTTTTGTTGAATCTTGACGGCTGTTAGTTACAACAGTATCAGCAGCAGAATTAAGCCTAATTTAGTATCAACTGGGGGAGACTTAGACCATTGAATCAGACTTCTTCAGCAAGAGAGAATGATTCATGACACATAAGTCCCCATAAACACTCACTAACAGCCTGGTGGTTCACTGGTAGAGCAAAGGCACCTCCCTAAAACACCGAATGACTTGTTTTCTGACCCATCAACATCGCTCCATAATTCAGCGCACATTGCTTTCTGTTTCATTTCACATTTAATTATGCTTAATGAGAATGCAGGAAAGAAAATACGTACACTCTGGCCATCTGTTCTGTCTGCCACATTAAGATACTGGAAGAACACTCCGTGATCTTATCAGGACACATTTTGAGGTTTTTTTTTTTTTTTCTGGGGAATGTGAATGTTGAAAAATTATATTTCACAATATAAGAGTGCTGGTCTGCCCAGCACCGATAAGCATGTATCATTTGGGATATGTCAGAATCAGAATGTAATATTAAGACAATGCAGTGCAGATTGAGAGTTTCTGCACATTATTAGTTAAATTATTGGCGTCATAGCAACCCCGGATAAGCACATTTGCCTTCATTAAATTAATATTCTGATATTTTTATAGTATATGTAGCCTCAAATTGTTACTCTCAAGATTTTTTTTCTACTTATTAAGAATAAGAAGAAGAAGAATAAAGTGAGAGGGAAAACTTAAACCGCCAACAACGCGCACAACTCACGTTGGCGCTGTGTGGCAGATGGCAGCCAGTTTGCTCTCGAACTCCCACAGCACATCAGCTGAAGTCGGGTAGGAATGAGTCCCTGACCTGGTTGGGAGTTTTGCTTGGAGACTGGGAAGCCCCAACTACTTCCAATAAGCACCATGGGATCATTTTCACCACAGTGAGCCAGGACCTCAGCTTAGAGCCTCATCTGAGAGACCTGGTCTCTTACAGCACAGTGTCCCCATCACTGCATTGGGGCATACATGCTCTGTTTGGGGTTGAGGGAAGATGTCAAAAGCTAGAATGCATGTTTGTGTGTTTGATGGATATACAGGTATATAAAGAGAGAGAGACAGAGAGAGAGAGAGAGGGGGAGAGAGAGAGAGTGGTTGGGAAGAGAAGGTGGGGGAGTGAGAAAGATAGAGGGAGAAATAGAGAGATATACCAGGGAAGTGTTTCAGCACCTGAAAGCAAACCACTTTTAAACATTGAAGATGTAAGTACACCTGAAGAGGAATGGATGTTCACAGAGGTGCGCAGTGAGCATGTAACGGCCCTGAGAGATCAGGGCTGAGAGGGAGCCATGCTCTCTGAGACATGACAGTCTGCCTGTTTACCTTCCCTAAACACAATAAATATTTTACAAGCCCCATTGAGGCTAAACCCTGCAAATTTCTGGGGTCAGGAATCTTAGATTCCAAAGCAGGTCCCAGCTTGTACCCGCTGCGGTTCACAACATGCCAGATGAGTTTTTATATGACAGAAGATGAGCCAGCATGATGCTGTTTTATCTACAGTTACATCGCCTACTGTCCCTCCTGTAAGCTCCACGTTGCTGATAAGAATCCACTTGAAAGCACAGTAATAACAATGAAAAACATCAGACTGTCTCTCAATGGTACTGTATCCCGGCTCCAACAACTGCATTTACAAGAACGAGAAAACTTTAATGGGACCATTTTACTTCGGTCCAGTTCACATATCTGGTGCAAAAAGATTCATGGATCATGACTTGGTGTGTGTTTGACTCGATGTGAATAAAAAATAACCTTTAAACTGCTACACTGTGTAATTACAGTACTTAGCTCACAAAAAATACACAATACATTACAAGTTTGTATCAGTTGGTAAGTGGCCATCCAAAAGAAAACTGAGGATTCCCCTCAGGGGAGTTTTAATTTAGTTATTTATATAAACAGGACTAGATCCTCCTAATAATCAGCAATGTGTGAAGGAGACAGGCAGTGAACTGATGACCCTTCCACTACCAGCCATCACGACAGCGTCGTTACTGAAGTAATCACTGGAGCTCGGCCAGCCTGCGCTTCCACATAAACCCGCTCTCAGCCAAACTCTACAGTCGGATAATGCTTTCAGTCCAGAGGTGAACATACAAGCAGACGCTTTCCAAATCAAGTTCAATGATGTACCGAGGCGAACCGTTTTATTTATGCATCATTTGTGTACTCCCTAAGCAAAATATGTATTTTAGAGAGCGCTTGCTGACACTGTTGAGTTTCTCGTAAAATCGACCTCTCAGGAAACCAAGTTTGTTATACAAAGGTGCAAGGAATGAGTGACTTTGTTATAATTTTACTCGTTCGTTTACATACTGTAGCCATATTTTTCTATGGTATCCAGCCAACTGTCGAATGTGAATGCTGAACTACCACACAAAAAAAAATGTGTCTACTAATGATTCAAGTTTGATTAGAGTGGTGGAGAAAAGAACCGAACAAAGCAGATCACTGCTTCAACGACCACGTACACTATCCAGGACACCAAGAAAGAAGGAATTCTCTAACTTGTGTACATTTCTTCCGAACATGTTCTTAATTGCAGTGTAGGTAGACGAGGCGGTCGCACGCCGCTGTTAAAAAGCGTAAAGCAGAACACTGACGTATGACAGCAAACTGCACGTGGCCTCGCGCGTTAATGGATTTCTGGGGAACTAGCGCCTAGATATGAACAGATTTAGCAACAGGGCAGAAGCCGGCATATTTTGCAAGGCGTGCGCCCATACCACTGAAACCACTGTCATAGTCATCAGTCATAACTGCATGCACTACGGGGAAAAAGGGACATCCCACGCCACTGTTCCAGTCTGTGTGGATTCACGCTGGCAGTGACAGTTGAACTAGACAACAATAAAACTACTTAGTGTACTTTCATAAAGACTAGCAAGTAAGGGAGACTATTTAGCATGTTTGTTTATTCATTTCACCTTACTGTATAATAATACAAGCTCTCACAGTCTCTGTGTATGGTATTATATAAAACATAATAAACTGAAATGTTCGTTAAATTAAGAATAAACCTGGAATACTGTTTATTCCAGCACATCAATAATTTAAAGTTCAGTTTAGGGTAGCCTACTTACCAGCTTTGCATGGGTCTTTGTAGTCAATTGCTTCCGTGCGGTCCTCTTCATAATAATCATAACTATCTTCATAATCTAATGTATTGTGCATTGTCACTTTCCCACATAAAGTCAATCCAGCAAGTAAAATTGTGATCCAATGCATTTTAGGTGTCAATGCTGTATGAATGCACACCAGCAGAAGTTAGAAATGAATGAAAAAGGACCTCTAGCACTTTGAGGAAATGCGTATTCCTCCCGAAAAAAAGTCCAAACAGTATAGGTAAATGGAATTTAGAGGGTCATCGCGAAACCTCTCCTGCTCCGAGTCTGTAATCACTTCACCGATGACAGCGTTCAGTAAGTTTCTACTCGCGTTGCAGTAGCAATCCGGTCCGCTTCAGCATTCGCGGCTTCCCTATGACTTCTGAATCCGCTCTGAATCCTTCTGAATTGTCTTCTTCGCGAGATAAAATCCCCGGGTGCAAGCCCTGTTGGGAAAATAAAAGATCCAGCGCAGCATTAGAAAAAAACTGGTCTGTGGAAGTACAACAGGACGTAAATGTTTAAAACAACACGCACTGTGGGCTCGCAGTCTCTGATGACAGGCAGAACGGCAAGGCAGAGTGCCAGCTCTATCACTTTTTTTGCTAACTTACTAAAATCCTATAGGCACTCTTTCACCGTCAGCATCCTGCTTACTTATTCATACAACCAGGGTCGAGCTCCGGACCGCCTCCGATATAGTCTCAAGATAATAGAATCCGTAACTTCACACAAGCCGTGAGAAACAGCGACCGACCTACTGAGGCAGGACAACCTCCGTTACAAGGGGGAAACTACTTCTCTGCTCCCGGGCAAATGTGCTCCCTTACTCAGCTGTGTCATTGTTGTCGGTGTTATCTTAAGGATGAGGCTAATGTAGTAGGCTACAACTGGACAGCGCGTTTGAAGACATTTCCAAGAGAATATGACCTTTATTATACGCTTTAATTCTATACTTCCATTTCAATTGTGCGGACGAAATAAAAAGAAGCCGGTAGCTGTAAAGGAACCTAGTACAATTGCTGAAAGTCGGAAAGAGGAAATAATCATTAAATAAAAAACAGACGACTGTTGGTGAAGAAATTCAGGATGTTTAAAAGTAGCTTCCATGTAGGTGAGAGTCTGGTAATAAACGCTCCCTGTGACCAATTCTCGGTTTTAAAGTTAAATTTTAGAGACTGCGGGGGGTTGACAGAACAGCGGTGTTACATTTAACAGACGCACTTTATTGTTTAAGAAGGCGCCCCCATTCCAGCCCCCTCTGCCCCCAAAACACCAAAAAAAAAAGAACAGGAAAAAAAAAAAAAAAACTACGCACGCAAATAAGCGCGAGCGCACCCACCTCTAACCATTTTTTTAAATCGTGCATTAGGTTAGGCTCCGGGGGTGTTTGTTTGTATTAGTGTATAAATGCCCTGTATCTTTAAATGGCCTGATTACTGTGCTGATGAGTGACGTGGGAGGGACAATAGAATGGCTAGAGTGTACATTACACAGAGTTTTTACAATAATCTTTCATGAACCAGATCTAATTAATACGGAGAACAATTCAAGTAGTCATATTGTACAAACAAATGCAATCAGGCTGAATAAATTGCATTCTAGTATTTTATGAGAACAAGTGTATGATTTAAAGAAGTAGTAGGGACTTTTGTCATAATGTATGTAAAAAGTAGGCCTAGTTTTGTTATAAACAGTAAATGAAAGGCAAGGCTTAAGTTACTCATTTTATTGTCATTATTATCTATTATTAGTATTTTTAGTAGTAGTAGTAGTAGTAGCAGCAGCAGTACAATTACAGATGACTGCTAGTATAGTAATAGTGCAGGCGTAGCAGTATCCCTTAGTAAAATCGGTGTCTGTTTCAATCAACCATTCCCTTCTTTCGATTAACACTGTGCTACTTCTGAGGTGACTTAGAAATATATGATCTCAGCTGTGGTTAGCTCAAGACAGACTTCTGTGTCTACATTTAAAGTTGTAAACATATCGATGTAAAAACACTGTAAGCAACATTGCTGAACATCCGTTCTTTAACTGAAGCCATTAATGGTGAATAGAATGTTATTTTAGTGAAGCACCCTCGACATAATATTTGATATTTGTACTGAAAAAAGTCTTTGGGGATTCTTCACATGCTGAAATCCTAAGCTTTGAAACAATTAAGCGTCTACAAAAAACATACCTTCAGGAGATGGCAGCATGTCAAATACACAATTCAATGCACATACCTTCCAATGTACCTAAGACTTTAGTGTTTTTATAGCTTCACAGCAAATTATCTTGAACTTTAGCGGCTGTATTTCTCGCAAGTCTTTGTAACTACTTCGCAATGACAATAGAATATTTGCGAGCAGTTGCTGAATGGTGTATGTCATTCCAAACGTGCCCATTTCCCCCGAGAGATTAGACCGTCTCTTCAGCAGAGATTAATTCTCTCGGCAAGGTACGTGCTTACGTCACTCCATCAATCCAGCAGGCTGTCCTAACCTCATCGCCATTTAACCTACAGAGTAAATCCTTTACAAACAGATCAGACCTCGAATTCAGATAGAACAAATGTACACATTCCAGACATGCATTTCTGAGTTCCCACGACGTATTTAAATGACGTGTGGGATGGAGCTACGATGTTGCTGCTGTCAAGGGGTCCTCGCGAGCCTCTAAACCGAACTTTTAAAAACATTCAAGATGCTGTAATTGAAAGAGATTTACGAGCTACCACAGATGCTAACAGACGATGGAAGCGCAGTCATATATCTTTGAGGTTAACGTGGTGCTGTCATGAAGGTTATCTCAGTGAATTGAAGAGGGTGGAACTGAGGAAAGACTGAAGAGAGATAAAAAACCAGACAAAATCGAACAAGGGTGTGCTGGCATCTCCCTTGTCGCCTGGCATCACTAAGTGCAATAAGCATAAAGTAGGCTTAAACTGCCAAGAGTTATTAAAATATTAAACTTTGATCCTCATGTTAATAAACCTGGTACCCCTTTACCGTTCTGCGTGTTGACCTACCACGCAGCGCCGGTTTCCTTTGGTTTGTAATAATATTGAACTCCTCCTTGTAGTAATATCAATATTTAAACGCTTTACACTCCTATCGTGCAACATTCTAACCTCTATGTTGCTTCATTAATTATTATATAAACAGAACAGTCTCTTAATCTGAGTCCCGGTGTTCTCTGCAATATTTCATGCTTCAATGAATTGACATGACAGTAAACTGCCTATCTCTCCGTACACCACAAGCATTTATCGCACTTATCTGTGGTTGGCCCAGGAGTGTCATGTGACGAGTATACACCAATTAGTGAAACCTGTGCATTGTGTGTGAATAGAAAAGCAACGCGGCCTCAAAAAAGGTATGTATTGTGGAGTTGGACTATTTTGTCAATGGTGATAATTTCTGCTGAACCATTTTCAATAGTTGGCAAAATATTTTCAATGGCTCTTCAGGCTTTTAACAATGTTTAACTAGCTACTTGTATCTACACCGAAGAACACATACCAGTCTGAGAAAGTGGGAATTAGGCCTATGGTCGAAATTTTAAGCAACTAAATTAGTCAACTTCCTGTATGAGCTGTAGCCTACATGTTAAAGAAGTATTATCCTTTGAGTGTGTGAGAGCGAGATTTCTCATTTAAAAATGATTGACAGTGTCACAGCCGAACTGTCAGTCTAGCATATTGCTGCTACCTACTGGTAGGAGTGCAGATTGCAATGACTCCGGCATTGACTGAAGACGTTTTGAAACGGCTGGAAGCCGATGAATGTATGATTTTGACGTACTATACGTGTTGAAATGAATTATATAGCAATTACCAACCTCAAATCGCACCGAACAGCTCAATGCAATCCATTACAGCATTTGGAAAAGCAAAGACATCAAGTCACGGACGCCAAAGAAAACAAGCCAGTGAAAATCGGTGAAAACTCACTGGTCAGAGCAGTGTGAATCCACATCTGGCATGTTGTCATAGCAGCGACTCTCTTGTTTATGACGTAAAGGGCATGGACCTCTGCCTTAGATGTCAGTAGCCAACCCTGTTGGCGAGAGCTTGGTTTAAGTTTGATCAGCTACGATTTAAGTTCATTCAAGTTTGACAGTTATAGTACTTTCCATCGCTGGCACAGAGACAATTAGAACTCTAAATGGTAAACAATGTTTTGCCCTTTTAGAAATGCAAAGTTTTAAATGGACTTACGTACTCTGTAAGTGATCACAATGCAGTGTGTTCCAGATCTTTATTGAGATTAATGCCTGCTGTTTAAATTGGGTGGCTATTTAAAGCAAAGGTGAACGTTGCACTTTAGAAACTTTTAAAGTACATCCCTTGCATGTTTTCTTAAAGCGACTCTAAATCACAAAACAGATGTAGTTTTAAGTTGCCACTTTCCTTGCAATTTTAAGAAAGAGTAGTTCACAACCATTACAACGTTTAAACACTCATGGTCAAAGAGTGAATCCCCTTCTAACCAAAGCAAAAGGATTGTGTATGTCATACTCATTGCGAAACACGATTAGGTAACTGTCAAGGACCAATTAAACAATTTATCTATCAATATATATACAGAGACATTACTGTCTTGAACAGTATGTTGATGACGTTTAATCCAGTAAGGGGAGAGTGGGTATGGGTGCTGCAATGCATTATGGTGTTGGTATAGAACTTTATTGCACTGGGATTAGTTATATAAACAGGAAATCATTTCACTTTAGCGTGTTTTATTGCTTCACAAACATTCTTTGTTGTGGATTAATTCATAGTAAGGCCAGGAACCACATTTGCATTTTTATGAAAGTATGGTTTCGTTACATTTTAATGACGAGATACCAGTTAAATATGGTTTCCACATCACCTCTGGAACCAAACTATGAACTATGAAATGTGCATTACTAAGTAAACTCTGATGGAGCTGATTTAATAGGTGACATTTTACTGTGTAACAAAAACATCTTAAATGCCATTATATAAATAAAACCAGCATGAGAACATGTCATTCAGTCCATCTTGTTGGTATCAAAAGTGTTGAAACAATTAAATATTTAATTCTTATTCAATGTAATGGTTATTTTTTAGATGCACACCCTGTTGGGGCTGTTCTATCCAGTCAGACCTTATGGTTTTATATGTGCTGCCTAAGATATGGAATATGCCATGTATTTCTCTTGTATAGATCATCATACATATCACAAAATCTAAAATACAAATATGTATAACATGTAGAACTTATTTTGAGAGTACAATATGTTTTTCAAATTATTCAATCACATTAAATGCCCAACTCTTGACTTAAAAGAAAATACATTGGATGGTTACTTTGGCTTGTAGAGTTAATTGATGAAGTGTTCCTCAAAGGGGATCCGGGGCGCTCATGGAGTAAGCGTGTCTGTCATTGTGCAGCTGTGGGTACCATAGCTGGGTGCTCTAATCCAGGCACACCATCACTGACACTATTACAGTCTATGGCCTGTAGGAAGTATTGGAGAGGCAACATTTGGCTCAGCCTCGACAAGAGGAGAATAGTGGTTAAGGTGGTTAAATTCCTCAGTCAGCCTCATTCTCAACCCTCTCTGGCTGCCTCTTCCTGGCTGGCTGAGTTCCTGCAG
Source organism: Albula goreensis (assembly GCA_022829145.1). Classification (NCBI taxonomy): domain Eukaryota; kingdom Metazoa; phylum Chordata; class Actinopteri; order Albuliformes; family Albulidae; genus Albula; species Albula goreensis. Next base: position 23,447,444 of record CM040758.1, on the reverse strand, counting down.
GTTTTTGAACGTTCATTGACTTTGTGTTAGACAGATGGCAGAGCAGAGGCAGCATGTAACTGGTGCCGCATCTGCAGTGTATAAAGCAGGATAGGTTAGAGGAACTGGGGGGGGGGACTTCCTCCTCCGAAGTCTCTGGGAGACAGACGCCAGACGCTTGATGGGGCTCATAGAGCATTAATTCAATTTGGGTGGAGAGAAATGCAAAGGGAGAAAATCCTGCATTACAAATGCTTACAAGCATGTAGTACAGATGAACCGTGCCACTCTTTGAAATACCATCATTTGTTTTTTTGTTTTTTTTTTCACACTGTGACATCATATTCTTAATCGCATTTGATCCATAGCGTATGATCCCTCTGAAGGCCCACAACAACTTCCTTTTGTCTTCAGTCCTTAAGTTTGGCATCCAATTTAATTTTTTTTTTTTTTTTTTTTTAACGATCTTCATTCTCTCCGTGTCTCCAGTCGGGCCATGATGCAGCTCTTGTCATCGTGTCTGTTTGATCACAGCGTGGGTCCCTCTGGACTCCGGAACAGCGCATGATTAATGGGAAGTTGGAAGACTAGAGCTGCGACAGCGAGAAGTTCAGCCAAATCAAACAGCCTCAGACTGAGGTGCTGGTCCACTGCCCATTAGGAGTGGATGATGGGAGGAAGAGTTTGACTATTCTCTAGCGGAAAAGAGCCATCCCACAGTCCTACTCCGCTCCACCGTTCCCCACGAGAGCAGGGCTATCCAACCATTGTCCTAGAGAGCTACAGGGGAGATGGTTTTAATTGGTGTTCAGCATTAAATTGCCCTCTCCAACCAAATTTACTTCCTGATTTAGTTGGAGGAAATACTTACGGAACTGAAGCAGAGATCGATGATGTAGGAGTTCATGGAGCTAGTTGGAATAGTAATCCCCCTTTTACTTTGTGAACAGGATGGATGCGTCACAGCTGTAATTTATGCAACGTGCATCAAGGCATGTGGGTTAAGTCATTTCAGGAGGAAGTACATTTTTGTTTTTATGTGATAAACAGCCACAAAACATTAGGATGAGTCAGCGGGGCCTCAACGCGCTTAATTCCCACAGTCAATTACACAGTCATAGGTTTTACTCACTGGAAGCTTCGTGAGATACCATGACTACTGGAATGAGAAAGGGGGTTGGTGGATTATGACATCACTGTCATCGAGTGACAGCTTTAGTGGAACCATGGGGTGGTGATTGCTTATTTGCAATTATGGATATTTCAGTTTATGTGCTAAGAAATCCAACAATTACATTTTCAATGGGCCATGTAAATTCTCCTGACACTTCTGTTTACCGCATTCATAAATCATAGTTGTGTAGTGAATTACCTCCAAAGCATCAGATTAACAAACAACATACTGCACTATTCCGTTCATTCTCCAAGGACCAGAGATGTATTAAAGAAATCCAAACAAGAGTAGGAAACAAATATATGTCTCTCAGGGGGTATTGAACTGGACCTTAATGGGGTTGATTTATGATCACAATATCCTATAGATGACAAGTAGACATTTGAATATCCCGGTTTCACACCATTGTATCCCAGAGGCATTTGATTTCACAGTGAATATGATCGTTTTAATGTACAACTTGGGGGTTGACATTCTGAAAAAAGTTCCCCTATGATGTCATAATAACATGAATCAACTCTTGGAACAGGTGCAGATTTCTACAGTTTTTATTACTGTTGCGACAAAAAAAGAAACCCAAATTAAATGCTGTGCTCATTCACAAGAGGCTGAAATGCATGTTAACATGTGAAACAGGGCTGAAGGATCTCTTTCCTACAGCAGTACTGTATGTCACAAACATGGAAGCCCTCTATTAAAGCTCTCTCACAGTCATTTATTTGGTGTGTGTTATTAAGAAATGGCTTTAGGAATAATGATAGTTTGTGGTACACTATGTGGGTGTTCAGTGACGCACGCTAAGCCATCTTGAACCTCACATAAACTCTGAGCTTTAAACACTGCAGCAGGGAGGATCATGCTTTGCTGCAGAGATCACTGACGCACAATTAAACATTGTAAACATCAAGATGATTCTGAGGAACTTTTGTTGTTGTTGATGTTTGCTGTTTGTCTGCTTGTTGATTTCCAGATTTTTTCCATTTAGATTTTATCTAAATTTATTCATATATAGTAGGTGTCTCACTGAATCATTTGTTGAGACTGAGAGCTGAAATCTTCATCACATTTTAATGAATGCAGCTTCGGTTAAATCAAACTGCAATGACAGAGAGAAAATGTAAGCAAGTGTATATTTGCTTTTCATGCTTGTCATGTTGTCATTTATTTCAATAATCTCATAATTCTGTGGGAATACACAAAAAAACATGACACAGACTGCTTAAATACAAGCCATGTTGCATTTTACTGATTGCTTAAAATCTGGAGACAGTGTCCACTGAAATTAGATTAAATGCAAGTCAAAGTCTGGAAATAAAATAAATATTTTCTTGCGTCATTATGAAAATGACTAAATGTTTGTTAGATGCCACATGCAAATCGATATTTTTATAGTAATTTAGCATTTTGTCATAGACTTCCACAAATGGGTTACAGATAAGCCTTGAATTATGCGGGATTAGTTTGAAGGAAAGCGCTGGCTTTGAACCTGCAGATCACAGAAGATGGTTGAGTTAAAAGAGGGGAGAGCACGCAAGTATCCCGGGGCAGCGTGGGACTATTTATATTCTCAAGGACTGTGAGACAGCAGGGACGAGCGCATGTGTTTAGTATCCGCGAAAACGATCACTTCTAATAAAAAATCCCTTCGGGGGACAAGCTGAGTCACACAGGCCCTCTGCAAAGGTCGACTTCCGCCCAAGGACTCTCTGAAGGACCCAGCATCCTCTAATGGAAAGGTCATAATATTAGTTGCTCTGGATTGTCAGTGTGTTTTACTATCCCTCACCAGCTGAAAACAGCGAATATCCAGAGGTGTCTCTGCTTGACATGTTGGATTAACAGTTGGCTTGAAATGAAACGAGAGAAGAATGACCTCTGGCAGGTAAGGGATTCTGGGACAGGTACACCTGCAGAAATTGAAAACAGCAGGTAACACTGAATGAAAATGGGCAATTAAAAAAAAAAAAAAACGTGTTTTTGATATGCTGAAATATTAATTCTGACTTTTTCTTAGGCAAATGTATAGTTTTGCAGATACAAACCACAACCGGACAGATATTGAATCCAGATTTAACTTCCAGACAATAATTATCCTCGGATTCCATTGAATGTCATACATGGTACAATTTTCTATGTCCGGATATCTCTGACACCTAAAGTAGTGCAGTGAATTTCAGAGGCCAGGCTTGGTCCATCCAAGGTTTCCCATTAGAGATCTAGATTCTCTATATAAAGTTAGGAAATGGTACACAGTGGATAAGGTTCAGAAGCATGAAATATAAAGACCAAGAAAAATAGATCAGACCTTTTTTTTCCTCAGTGATTGAGCAGAATGAGTCTTACACCTGTTTTTATACACGAGACCAGAAGCACCAAGGTCACCAATATTTTTCTGTACATCTTGTAAAAATATGTTTTTTTTTCACACTACTGACTTGGAAACATGATCAAAGATCTTATCATGTTGATACATATCCATGTCTTTGGCTGTTTAGCAATTGATCTTGAAGATGATGAAAGATGAGTAATTATTTCCAGTTGCTGAGAAAATTGCTTGTCTTTGGACCTGAATCTTTCCTCCTGCACTGCTTTAAGCTGTGTGCCTAAGACCAGATGTGATTTGCTGGAAAACCTTGGTCTTCTGAGGTGCAGTAATCTCAATCCACCTTTGGCATATGGCTGCATAGCTCCCAGCCAATGACAGCTCTCCTCACAGGATAGCCATGTCTGCGATTGCTTCCAATTGGACGCCCTACTCAAAGCCCTATGGAACGCTACGGTATTTGAACCTAAAAAGACAATGAATTATGACACTGCACTCAGAGCCCACTTTGCCTTGCCTGTGGATAAAAGGAATAAAAAAGAATCATACACACAGGAGCCAATTATAATGAGCGGAAAAAAATTACTCAGACTTTCTTTCTTCACTTATTGATTTTACTTAACTATATTAACATGCCGCCCATGGAATATTTCAAGAAGAATGTTCTCTGAATCAAAAAGTTCCCCAAACGGGAATATATAGACTTTCTGGGAAATGAAGAGATGACTATATTTCACAGCTATTTGGAACAAATTTATTAGTTCCAGGTATCTGATTTCAGTTATTTGTATGTATTATATACATTCCCATACATTGCAATTTCTATTCTTTTCAAATTTTAGTTTAACATATGTAAATGCATTTCAGTTATTTATCACTTAAGGGCTTGAGTGATAAATAACTAAAATTACTGATGATCACTTGGATTTCAATATTGCCTGAAAATAAGCCATTTTTTTATGTGCATTTATGAGCAATTATGTTTCCCAATTAGTATCCCATTTCAGGAAGAGAACTCAAATACTCTGAGAATGAAAGAGGATTTTTCTACATTATGATTGGTTGAGATCTATTCACACTTTTACTTGACTTGTGTATTTTCTTTCTTTCATAGGGGACAGCAGTGCTCCAGACCGATCTGCAGTACTGTCCCAGCTGCCTGTCAGACGGGGGGAGCCGTCTGTCATTCCCACGTGTCGCAACGAGAGGGAAACCCTACTGTGGTTCCTCCAGTACCAATGGGGGAAATTGCCTCGAAAATGGCAGATGATAAAAAGAATTAAAAAAGAGTTTAGCGACATGCGACCAACCTGCTCTGCCACAGTCCTTTCACTTATGATGGTGACACGGATTATTCATTTGGAAACGAGAGGAGTGATTTTATAATGCGTATCTGAAAGAAGGTCTGACAGGCAGCAGTGTCTGTCCTAACACACAGCAGGTTCTCACTGCCAAAGCAGCATCACATTCACATGGCCATACAGCGCTAGGATTAATATGGGATTACACTGTTACCTCCCACCTGTGAGGGTCTATGCATAGGTTATGTTCCTGATGCCAAAAATGTTTTTTTTCCTAATATTCACTGAGTTGAAAGGTGTTCTTCAGTAAAGTTCTGTCTACTTGTATCAGAAATCACTGTTTTATGTGCAGGGCCTAATCTGAAACTCAGCTAGTCTAGCAATCAGAGAAACAGTGTCAACCAGGATAGTCACAGGACTTTATGCATTTTATTCTTTAATTTTTTTTTTTAACTAGTCTCAATTCCCTCTTTGCAGCAACAACCTGTGGATTCAAAGTGGGTAAGGTGATGTAGGAGGAGACAGGGTTAATATCTCATCTGAAGGATGGCACCTCCTACAGCACAGTGCCCCCATCGCTTTATGGATGCCAGCTTTGGGTTCTTTTTAATCATTTTCCCTTATGCATATTTTTAAATGGAGAAAGACCTGAATAACACCAAAATGCACCATTGGTTTGCTTTGACCTTCCAACACCTTGGCTACTCACCCCTTACGACTGAATAAACAATATGCAATATTACAAATCATATCTATGTGGAAAGGGATGTGTGTATACACTGCAGTCTACTTTACCAAAAGTTAAATACGTAAATGAATCTTTTCAACAAATGGCATTCATCACTTTTTAAAGGAAATGACATTTTTTCATGTATGCATGAAGGACTTGGCTCTGCATTTGTTTAAGATGGAGCTAGATATATTTTGGTTCTTAGGAAACAATGAGGAGCAGCACTTTCTCATTTTGCATGGTTAGCAAAAGTCATATTTTGAAAGCAGTTTTGAAGGTGGGAAGTGCCAGCTCATTAATGTCCTTTGTTGCTTAAAGTGAGACAGATATTGCACTCGGATAAAGACACGAGATTGGACGAGTACAGCAAGTTCGCCTTAAACAAAGAGAGATGATGATCCTCCTTAAGTGTAAGAAAGCCAGAAAAATGTACCACTTGAGAGTTTGTTGTTGTGCATGTTTAGCCATTAGCGAAATGTAACCTGTGATTCTGAATGGGAATGTAGGAAGGAAGTGGTCAAGACACATCTTATCTGTGAAAGCCTTGTCTATGAGCAAAGGAACAATGATATAAAGACAGCAGGAAAGCATAGCCATAGATCAGTGTGATTTGTTTAAGGCCGCGTTCTTTCAAATGAGTCAAACATATCCATATCACAGGGATTACGTGACTTTCTGGGTGTGCTTGTGCGGTGAAACATCTGATTACAAATAACTCGCCGTCTCTATGTAGTTTATAGGGCAGCATATAAACAAATGTCAGTCAAAGATGACACAAAACCAGTCATCCCAGGCATCTGTAGCTGACAGCTGGAAGACAGGATATCCTGTTTTAAGAGCACAAAATGCCGTACGCCCTGTGACTGGGCCTGCAATGGATAATGGTTGATAACATGACAGAATGATACAATATTTTGCTACATGTCCAATTTATCACCATACATGTTTGGATGTAGTGCTGTTTTTAAGTGTGATAGAGAGAGATACAACATGTTTGCATGTGTTTGTAAATGGATATGTGTGTGTGTGTGTGTGTGTGTGTGTGTGTGTAAGAAAGTTTGTATGTTTGTGTGCACGTGTTTGAGTTTGTGTATGTGTGTTTGTTGATGACTGTATGTGCTTTCATGTGCATTTGTGTTTGCGTGCTTGTGTGTATGGAGATACGTGTGAGAGAGTCTGTATGTTTGAGTGCGTGTGAGTTTATGTGCGTTTGTGTTTGCTGATGACTGCATTTGCTTTCATGTGTATGTGTGCTTGCCTGTTGTTGGAAATGTTACTAAAAAAGCCCCCCCCCTTGAATACATTGAACACTGCAGCCTAAAGCAGCTCCTCATTATGGGTCAAAGTCTCTACAGCTTAACTGGAAAACAAACAGAGCGGCCACAGAGCCCATGTAAAATACTGAGGCAGCCTACATCTAAGTATGGAAACCAGCACCCTCTCTGCGGCTCCTGGTTCAGTCTCCCCCCGCAGCAGTCTTCGTGGTGCGCTGTCTCCACAGTAATGAACCCGTGCCGCGTTTATGTGGGCTCTCTGCGCATGTGTTCGCCAAGATATATATAGAAGCAAACATGTTTAATTACCAGCCAAAAAAACAAGAGCAATACAATTAGCATCTGCCTCTGGTGGTTTGATTATTCCCCAGAGCATGAGCTTTTGAGTTATTATTGCCCTCAAATATGTGAAAGAAATATTCACATAATTTGATGTCAAAGTTTAACTCAGGATAAGGCTCGCCATTACAGAGGAAATACTTAGCATCTCGCTCATGAATAGACTGAGCTTGCAGAGGCCGTTTTAACATTAGAAATAAGATCCTATGTATTGTTCTGCCTTCTTACGTCTGTCTTCTTGCATGTGATGACATTATCACTATCCAATATACATACTTGTACAATTCCTTGTGGTTTAGGAAGATTCAAAAAGGATTTGAATGATTTATAAAATCGACAAATAATTCAAAAGGGCAAAACTTTTTTTCTTCTGGTGTATGGCTCAGAAGAGGTCTTTGTTCACGTGTTTGAAAAAGCATTAGTCAGATTAAACAGAGAGCAGCTGCAGAGTAAACAGTGGTAATTAGCAGATGCACGAGGCAGGGAGAGGGATACGGGATATGGCTGTGGGGGGGGAGGGGCGCTGTGAGGGGGGGCAGACAAGATGAAGCACATGGCCATTAACGGAGACCTGGAGAGGACCAGACTCAGCAAGGTGCCAGTTAACCTCTGCTGAAGATAACATGGGGACAGAGGAGAGAAAAACAGTAATGAGAGCACATTACGATGGCCTCAACGATAATTCAAACCTGAAACGTGCATGCCTTCATTTTGACTTCCACTGAACTGTTATTGATTCAGAGTTTTTGCTGGTGTGAACAACTGCAGTGTAATCCATCCATCATTTTTAAATTATTTATTATCAAATATAATTTACAAAATCCCTAAAAATATCCATGTTGCACAAGAGGCAAACATTGTATCCCAAATTTAATTCCCAAAGTTGAGGACTTGAGTGCTATGTCTTTTGACACAGCACCCACATAATTGGAATAAGAAGCACATTTTTCAAGTAGTCTAATATCTGACAGACAGAGTTAGGGAATATTACTTTGCTTAGTTTGTACATATGCGAGTCAGTCCAAGAGTATTTTCGCCTGCCATGATTATTTATTGTTATGGTTTATGCCTCTGGTTGAAATTATAGTTGCAGTTTTTCTAACAAAAAAATAAACACTCTCCGCATGCAGCCTGACAGTCATATGAAACCAGCCCAAGAAACAGCTGGAAGTTCTGTGAGCTGGTGTACTGCACACACCCTTGCTATCCTGTGTTAGTGCGATAGCAATGTAGTTTGTAGCTGGCTTTTAATAAGGGTTTACACGGTTTGGTTGACCAGTATTTCCATTACTCAGTTGGGCTTCACATGTTGGAGATTCTGGTGTGAAACAGATCCGTATAATTTATTAAGTGGGCCGCTTAATATTCCTAAATGGGCCACAGACTCAAAACTAAAAGTGTTGATTTCATAAGCTTCCCCAGATTGCAAGCTATATCCCTTTAAATGAGAATCATTGATATCATATTCAATTCATTGTGACCATGCTCAAAATGGCACTGGAGAAGTTCATTATAATTCAACAAAGCAACAAGCACACGCTGTACCAAAAAATTTGTACAGTACGACAGTAGAACAGACAAAATAGTTATGAGCCTTCTAGGAAAGGTTAGGCTTCTGTGGACATTAAGCAGTCTATGTCCACTAGGACAGGACACGGACACCGCTCCACAGATGGAGAGGGAGGACGGCCAGCTGAAGCGACGCCTGCCTTGACCTTCAGGGACAGATGTTCTGCCCCTGCCTGTGAGTGGCCTAGCCTTGCCCCAGATCTCACCAGATGTCAGGGCTGCATCCGTTGGAGCAGGCTCCTCAGATGGAGCTCAGACTGGAGCGCCGCTGGCAGATAAATGATGCTCCTCTGGGGCGGCACATGAGAGCAATCCGTGTTACGTGGAACAGCTTGCCGGGTCTTGTAGTCGAGACCTTAGCATTTTTGGTTCATAAGGCAACGAGAGGGGTGGATTTTGCATCTGCTCTTGTTGTTATACATTCATACGCTCCTACGGCAGAATACCTGAATTCTGATTCTTTCCCTGTATAGGGTGAAGATCATTTTTTTTTTTCTACAAGGTCTCATTAACAACAGGCTAAGGGAGGTTCTCAGAATCCTGGGTACTATCACTGTCGCCCATCTGTGCTTGAACCAGGATGGGTTACACTCTTATACTTTTCTTTGTACAAGCTTTACCGTTCATATTCACATGGACCAATAGCTTTGGATCTGGGAGGAGCTTGTTGGTTAAACTGAACCAATCAGTTCTTCTATAGTCATGTTCTTTGCTTCCTGCTTCATCTCTGATTGATGCAGACTTCTTGGGCCTGAGAAAAACCAGGTCCCGCCCTTATGATGAGGCAGACTATCTTCCTGTGAGTGAAGAACATGTGTAGTAGGCTCTGGAAGGCTCGCCTTCACAATGAGGTCCAGTGTGCACGATGGAAGACTCTCAAGTGAGGCTGAGGTCAAACATCGGTTTCAGTGATAAAGCTAAGCTAGCAGTCATTTGCTGGACAGCAGCCCATGGAGGCAGACCAGACAGGAGTTTCTTCAGACAAAAGACAAGGTCCCGTCACGTGGCCAGCTGCTCTACCCCAAATACACCAGACACGGTCCCAGCGCCAGCGGCGAAGCAGCTGGGCTTCAAAACCGTCTCCAAAAATCACCCAGACAGACTGAGATCACAAAACACACTACACTGTGTGATAAAAATTCTGTTTTCAAATATGGACCCATAAAACACAGACACAATACTAACATTCTCCAGCCTGTGCCTTTGTGAACTGTTTGTAAACAGAACATTTTGTGACAAAGTTTGTTCTCTATTTATTATAATAAACTGAACTCTACAGATGAAAACAAAGTCATGCAACATGTATTTGTAGTTACCCTGTAATTGTTTTTAATAGTTTAAAACAATGAATTAGCTGGTTCCCTGTGATAGGATACTGATGAAGCTATTTCAGAAGGCATGTCATAGCTAAGGCCATTAAATTAGCATGTTCCCAGCCCTCCATGGTGCTGAGTGGGGCTCACGTGCCTCCTGAGCTAACTGCAATGTCAGTGAATTTGAAATGCAGGCATGCTGGCTAACATGGCCATGGTTTCTTTATGTCATATTGAGTGTTAATGCCTCCACAGCTGCCTGATGCTGTGCTAGCCTGCAGATAAGCCAGCCTTTGAGGTATGGGCTAACCTTGGCGTCCTCTGGCCTCGGCGGGGGCTCTGGGGTTCAGGGCCGTGGTCATGGATCTTGTGATGATTCACGGGGTCGTGGATAGCTTAGAGGGGCGGATAGCAAGCTGATATGTTGCCCTTGGAAGTATAGGCACGGGCATATAGTATATGGTGTCACTGTGTCAGGCCAAGCCTGTATAATGAGTGGAGCACTGGAAAGGGTGACAGTGGAGTGTAACAGCAGGGATAACAGCTCAAAGCCTGCAGTACTCTTCATTGAGGTTCGTCATCTGAATTGTTTTTCGGTAAGTGTGCAGCTGATCAAATGGACGGTGCGCAAAAATGTAAGATGTGTGAATTGGTCACGGTTAGTGCATCCGGTAAATGTCTAACATGCAGCTGAATGGACGGTGAGGCAGGTTCCATCATAGCCAGTGTCTGTTCTGGTACAGGGCCGGGCTAACTCAATGCTTAGTAAGCCATGGGAATTAATGTTTATGAAGTGTACATTACCATGAGAAAATTACACACCAGTCATTTTATCCTTCGTATTATTCTATTATTCTGCAAAAACATATGTACATATGTACAGCCTTAACAGACAGTGTTATTTCACCAGTTACTGCAGCTCTATGAAAATATGTTTTAACTAACTCAAGGGTTAGTTAAAACATATTTTTTTAAAAAAGCTAGTGCCTAAGTAGCCCTCTTGCAACACCATAGGGAAGCTGGTAAGCTGGTATCGTGACCCTGATAACTGGGGGGGTTGGGAGGGGGGTGGCTGGTTCCGCAGGCATACCCTACAGTCGACCCTTGCAGCAGGGGAATTTCAAACAACAGCAAACGGGGGGAAACCCAGAGCCCAAACACACAGACCCCAGACACCTCTGCACAGCAGAGATACGGGCTTTCTTTCGCACCACGGCTCTGTTACGGTTGGACAGGAAAGGGCCAGAGAAAGAGTAGGTGTTACACGAGATGCGAGACCAAGGAGGCACATTGCCTGAGGTCCTGCCAAGACCTCAGGTCAGTATCTCAAACGCCGGGGATTGCCTTGCGTGGACGCTGAAGGCCCAGAACACCAAGGTGAAGAGACAGAGGAAGATAGCCAATGATTTGATTTATACAGTATCTGGTATGAGCCAAAAGAGGCATAATATACGATGCAGATTTTAAATATATATATTTATTAATGACTCACACCATTGCACAGGATATGCTAATTACACTTGCTGACTGCAAGCAGGCAATCCAGAGTGGCATTTGGAGGGAGTTATCAAGAGTGATCCGTGTGTTTATCACATCACTGATATCACCTGTAGTTTATTTGGGTACAGCAGAAATAATATGTACACTATTGATGTACAATATTGATGCCCTGCTCTACAACCCAACAGCCTCAATTATAACAGCCTCACCCTCCCTCCCCTTCTCCACATGCGAATAGGATAGCACCTCTTTCACTAACAGCTTTCTCGATAAAAAACCCTGCAATCCAAACATGATTACCAAAAACCGATTTAAGTTTTAGCCTGGAACAGCAAGATCAATCTTAACATGCATGACCAGCACCCCTGTTATATGAGAACGCTGGTTTGAAGACAGCATTTCAAAAAAAAAAAAAAAAAAAAGTTGTGAAAGTTCAAAGGAGACCTGAGTGTTGCTCTTCCGTAGAAAGCGCCTGAGTCAGCTCTCTCTCAGGAACTTGCAGGCGCTCTGATTCACTCGCACGCTTTGTGTCGGCGGCTCCCAGCCCTGGTTCTCATAGATAGGTTTCCTTTTTCACTGAAAACATGGAAGTCAATTACTGCGCCTCAGCTGCGCGCAGAGAAAGATGAATCGCTTTTAATGGCTTTTAGAAACGCGGGAACTGCGACGGCCAGCGTGTTGCTTTTTGGACTGAAAAGACTCCTTCCTGTGGCAGGCGATTGACTTATAAATTGTAAAATCAAATAACATCGCAAGTGCTCAGCACTTTCTTATGTGTGTGTGCGCTGTGTTTTTTTCTTTTTCTCGATCTTGGCCAAAGCAAAGTTTCCCCTTTCACAAGTCTTCTGTTGTAGGAATCCCTTTACTCTTTCTGGGTCAGAAATTCGATTTTTATACAGGACGCTCATCAGAGTTTATTTCAACAGGCTGGCCCACAGGCAAAACAAAATGATTTATTCGCGGTTTTCACCGATGAAGCACGGTTTAAATTAATGTGATATCACAACAAATTACAGAAGATGAAAGTGCTAAAGGAAAGCTTGCAGATATGAAACAGCTGTGAAAACATCACAAGCCTATCCCACGTAAACGCATTCTCTTTCCAGAAGTGTGTCTCCTTGTATCAACTGTTGTTGGGTGTGTGGAAGAGGCAAGACATTGGGTTTTTTTGTGCTAGCAGTGTACGTGCGTTACAGCTAATCTGTCTGATGACAGGGGTTTCCTGAGCTGATCACGGACACCAGATAAGCCCGGAGGCCTTGGGAAGATGATGAGTAAGCTCGAGGCAGCCTCCAGAAACTTTTATTTTTATTTATTTATCCTTATTTTATATTTTTTTTCAGTATGTCAGCAAGCTGCGGGCTAGCTCCTCTCCCCTCACGTGCTGACAGTCAGCTGCCAGGCTGCATCAACAGCTCTGATAAGATAGTGGGCATGCGGACAGCGCGCGCTGGCTCCGCGAGGCAGACACTGCGGTTTCACTGGCTGCCAGCGCGGGCCAGGGCAGAGAAAACGGAAGCCCCACTTCCATTGGATTGCTGGACAGGAAGGGGAAGGTTGTGTTTTCGAAAGGATGCCGGGGGTAGTACATGCCACACGCAGCTAGGGCATAAAGGACACCTTGGGCTGTTCTATAGCGATTCTGTTCGATATTACCAGTAGTCAACATTATTATATTAGAGCTGTTTAGCATATGTCTTTATTCAGACTTACAATGTACAAATGCAAGGTAAGTACTTTCCACAGTACTTAAAGAGAAACAATGAAACTTAGCTTGAGTCTTAGGTAACTGCACTCCGCCTGCAGCAGTGTTCAGGTATACCATCACCGATCCACTAACACTCACAAACAAGTTATGATAAACCATATCCCATGAATTCAGTACCACTCCGAATTAGCAAGACCTGGGGGTAATTTGTCACTGCTAGTGTTCCCTAACAGCTATTTGACAGGTGTATGATTTGAGCTCATTTTGAAACACATCAGAAAATGAAAGCAATTATGTATTTTAAAAGATTCCTGAGATATATTTAAGTCAGACATGTCCAGCTCAATTCCTAGAGGGCCACCATATTGTTTTCTGGTTTCCTTTCAATCATTAATCAGTGGTTTAATCAATGTCTCTTTAGACATTTTTCAATTCATCACTTATGTGCTGAAAAAAAAACATCACAAACTACAGACACTGTGGCTCCATAACAGAAGTCATACACCTGGATTTGAAGGCTCTGTCCTTTGAAAATGAATTTATCACTGAATGGTGAATAAAACAAACACATCCATCTGTAGAATGAATAAAATTTACTGTACTTTGTGGTCAACTAATTTCTGAAAGCAGATACAAAGTATGAAAAGAGTGAAACATGGAAGCTCATTCTGAAAATGATCATTTTTAAAGTGCTTTCAGAAAGACATTAGCTGTGTTTGAGAAAGTAAAACTGGCCTCTGTTTTCATCTTTTTTTCCCCAGTCTTTTGCTTCAAGGTCAAGGTTAGATCCCTGTACTGTGAGAGGTTTTTGTTGTTTTTTGTTGCTGTTGTTGTTCTACAGTCACTGCCTCGCAGCCAGAAGCCGCGCGTCGCGTTGGTCAGCCCCCGAGGACCGAGCTCAGCCAATGGTTTTCCTCCCAGCCCGTAGTGTGACACGGAGATCAGCGACATCTGCTCAACAACGGAGGGGGTGGGTGTTGTTGGAGGCGAGATTGCACTGGGGAAATGCTGGCCACGCTGTGATGTCTGGGGGTGGGGGTTTGGGTGAAAGCCCACTTTCAGACGCAATGTGACGTCCTACATCGCGACTCCCTTTGGGCCACAGCCTGGTGCGTCATCAGCGACCGCTGGCGGCGGGGTGGGAGGCGGGGGGCGTCTGTTCCAGGACCTCTCTCCAGACGGACCCGGCGGGTCAGTTTGTCACCCGGCAGAGATGTCATTCCCAGATCCTGTGTTACAAACGCAGATCGCTGTCGTCATTAAAGAACATGTTTTCAGGAAATGAGAAAAAAATCAGTTTGATTACTACATTATGTTGAATGAGACAAGCTTTTGTCACGCAGTGTTTTCAATACAGTTCATCAACTACAGAGACATAAAACCTGCAGAGTACACAATTGATGACACAAGGTTTTCATTCATATGTCAAATTTAAAGAGGTACAGGTTTTTATTGTGTGGAGAGAGTGTTAGGTTCCCCTTTGGGGCCCAACACAGTGTAAATAAAATGAACCAACCTGGGCCCTTCCTAATTTACAGAAACCTGCACACTAAGACTGCTGAGCTCACTGACCCACTCCAAATTGTCCATGATGTCTACTAGAAGTTTTGGGCTGGGTTATGTGTTTTTGCCTCAGTCAGCCTTATTGAAAGCGTTTACTCATTCTAACCAGAAAACATCCAATAATCTTACAGAGATGATCAGCTGGTTCTTCAGACTGTGACAGTATAATGTACATGTGTGAATGAAGCTGATAAAAATGTCCTTATAAAATATGATTGGCAATACATAGTATTCACATAAATATTACAATTTCAAAGGTCATTCAGCCTTTTGTAGTCAAAAGCTGGTGATCATATTCAGGTTGCAATTTACACAGACATGAAACATAAAAGCATCAAGAAAACAAACCTATTGGACACCACAAGTCAATTTAGAGCACTAAAATGTGTAAGAGTTTAGGAAATGAAGTTGCCTTACTATAATGATGCCACTATACTTCTGACATCACTTCTAGTTGTCTGTAGAGCAATGCAGGAAGGTGGGACTGATTCATGTTATCATGGTGCAACAGTGAGATGAAAAATTTATCAAAATATAATGAATTAAGAGTCACCAAATAGTGGGATTAGGATGCGTGTGATATCCTTTTTATCGTTTAACTCCATTAAGCTTATGGCCATCTGCTTAACAGCGCACAAAGGAAATAAACTGAAATGGGGCACAGAAACAAATTCCTGCTCAACTAAGGGAAACACAATAAAACAATAATTTAATTTGCAGTAAGCTGTTCCACATTTAGGTGTTTCAGTTTATTCTAGCAGCAGTACTTTCACTCGCATTGAATTATTCACTTATTGTCAGGGGGGTAAAAGCAGCCATCGTTATAAATTCAAGTCTATTCTTCATTTCTGCCAAAACACTTGCTTGTCTGTGGCACAGGTGAGGACAACTATGATCCCAGTTAAGTTTATAATTGTTTTGTTGTTGTTTGTAGTTTTTTGGTGGGCGGTGACTTACTGGACCTGAATGCCATCATAAATAATGAGATGGCTCAGCCTGATTGGTTGTTGACAGCTCAGCTTTCTATGACATCATAGCTCTGAGCCTGGCTAAATTATGTCTCTATTGCAAAGGGATGTGCATTGCCAATCAGCTATTGGTCAGTTACTACTTCTGATGAAACTCACAGCGGATTGGGTGAACACCTGATAAACCACCCAAGCCACTCAAACCCAGAATTGGAAATCTGCAGGCACCAATCACATTGCAGGAGTACTAGATCAGACCAATCAAGGGTCCTGTGCAATGAGAATGATCTTTCCCAGAAAACCCTTCCAGATCTTTTCTCAAGGACTGTTCAAAGGACATTCATGAAAGTAATGCCTATTCAGTAACAATTAAGCTACAGTTATTAGAAAACGCCCACCTGTCTCAAATGCTTTAAAATCTGATTTCTGTTTTCTCTGAAATAATAATATTTTACCACTGCTTAAAGTAATGCTCTTGTCCAACTTGTCAGCACAGCTAATTCACTCAGCATTGCGCCTGGACACACCGCAAGCAAAACGCAACACTATACAGGTCCCTGAAAAATGAGCTGTCCAATTAGCCAGACGCCCAACACGAGACGGAGAGAGTCTGGAGTCGAAAGTAGAAGTAACAGGCTTTTCCAGGAGTGCGTGTTTCCCTTCCAGCGCTCTGGCGTACTGAGCCTCCAGCTCCTCTTCCTCGCAATTGTCTCAGCAGCACCAGACCGGAGGTAAAAACAATGTGTGAGTCAGTTGCAGCCAAGGGGGTGCGGAGAAGGGGGAGTGTGTGTGTGTATGGGGGGGGTTTGAGTGTGTGGGAGGGGGCTGGGGTTAAGGTTGTGCACATCCAGGGCTTTGTCTACAATTGTTTGCAGATCTACTCTAAAGGAAAATGCAGCTTCTTCACTGGAAATGAAATCTGTGTGCATTTATGTCAGCGGAAAGCAATGAGACCGAGGGGTCTGTGGTCCAGACAGACCGCTGTCGCGAAGCCCCTGAAATAACATGATTATGGACCATAAACATTTAGCTATCTTTGAATAAACTATCATTATAACTAAATGGTAATTTAAAAAAATACATTTGCCATCATTGTCTAAGGGTTCATATTGTTGTTCTGCATTGAATACTTCTGTATTCAAAATGTATTTTACAATTACTGCTCTGATACCCAGTTCTGTGTGAACTTATTCAGTACAAAAAATAGTCATGCACTCTATGCCTACACCTGAAATCATACTTATTTGTAACTGTCTTGAATTCTACCATATGCTGCTACTATCTCTCACCCATACACACATATGCAAATAAACACTGTGTAGAATGTGGGGAAAGAACTTCACTGTCAACATTCTAAACCCTGAACTCTCTTCTGCACAATACTCTGTTATTATATTAGATATCCTAACATCAGTGAATAGTCACACTGAATAAATATAATAGTAATGAAAGTCATGGATCCTGCGTCATGGGCCAGAGACTCCTGACACGGTGTTAACGTGCGGGTAACATATTTATAGCTGTGATTCATTAAGACAGTGGAGCCCGGTAACAGGTCGTGTTAGTCACTCATTGTGACTAATTGCTGGGCTTGCTAGGTGTATTATTGTGTCTTTTTTCATTTTTATGTTTCCTGTAGAACATGTTCATAATGTCAGTAAGTGGTATGTCTCACTGAGTAGTCACTGTGAAATTTACCGTGCCGTGACCTCTCTGTCATCAGTCTTCATCTTAGTGGCTAAAAATATTATATTTCCCAAAAGTGCTGCTGCCATGTACCTTTCCGAGAATGAAGTGAGTGATCAGGGTCATCAGTGTAATCACATCTTTGCCTAATTTACATCTTTATTATCTATATGTTGCATTATGATAAAACATTTGCAAAATACCATTTATGTTATTTTATGAACCAATGATTATTTTCTAAACCAATCAACCAATGATATCTGTCTAACCTAGGCCTCTTAAATACAGTAGGCTCAGATCATACCGTCATCAACCCAGCTATATATTTCCCCAACTCTCAAAGACTAATTTGATATGGAACAGATATTTACAAGATGAATAAATTGGCTTGACTTTATGATTTCACGGGACATAAAGCCAACACAAGTCGGACAATGTTAGACTTCATGCACTCCCAGGCCATTTTTTTTCCCCCTGACTATGTGTGCAAGTACTGCATCAGACCATGATGCCCATAGCTAATGGTGTTATGGGAAAGCCTAAAAGAGTCAGAGCTGCACTGGCACAAACAGCGATAGTATGTAATGGCACACTGCCGTGCTTTCCAAATGAATGTGACTGTGGAAAGAGCCTGTCTTACATCGGATCCCATAGAGGATGAGGGACAACCCCTGCTTATGTTCAGGGCCTCAGGCTGTGCTGCTGAGCTCAGTTTACAGACTGCTCATGCCACCATGTGGTAAGCTTTGTGATGTCACTCTCTCACTGAGGTCTTCCCTGTTCCAATGGGCAATGTTCTTATTGGGCCATGTATTTCCATAGAGACAGCTATGCCTCTGTTTTGTCCTCATGTGATTTTGCATATGAGAATTTGACAAGTTGTTCCAACAATGCAATGTGTTACACGACAAGAGGTCCAGTACTGAGAGACTGTTTAGTCTTTATATTTCCGGACGGGAAATGTTTTAAGAGATCCGTAGTGATTTTACTCCAAACATGCCAGTCATTAATTGCACAGAGGGGCTGAAATCAGCAATGGGAGTATTTCTTTCATTCCAACTTCTGTCCAACTTTCTGTCCTCCCAAGAAAAATCACAGTGATTTTTCCCTTTTAGTGCCACTGGCGTGAAATTTGCCATGTCAATTGATTTGGCTATGAACGTTCATGAAAGATGAAAAATTAAGGTCTTTGCCTTATGTTGCAACAATCATAATAGTGATTTGAAGAACACAGCACACTAAAGACTGCCGATTCAAGTACTTTATTTGTTGTAATTCAAACTCTGGGTTGCAAAGACATGACGTGCCACTTTGTGAAAAACTGTGATCACCAATGGATGTTGGCTGTTCTCACTCATCAAAAAATATCCACAGGTCACAAAAACTCCAATGACAGGTTCATCCCTGAAAATGTGGTTTCTAAAGTATGTATGTTGTGTGTTTAGTATGTAAATGAAAAAAATACTCATTGACAGAATGATGTATTTCACTGTGGGGCTGTAAACCAATCAGACAGAGACAGTTATAGACAGAATGAGGTTGCCATATGAATACACACACATTGGTTTCTTTATTTCCAAGTACTGTGTCACAACTTATCCAGCCCAGAGTATACATCAATGAGCTGTTTAAGGTGATCTGTCCTCCGTGCTGTGTGTGTTTGTGTACACAGGGTTTGTATCTTACACACACACACACACACACACACACACACACACACACACACATACAAATGGCTGGGCTTCACTCTCAAACCCAGCGGGTGTGCAGAGATCTGACTCCACTCAGCTCTCTGAGGACAGGGCGGAACCTTCTAGAACCACAGCTGTCTGTGCATCCCGCCATTGCCCCTTTTCTCCACCTCTCTCTCCCTCCCTCCCTCCCTCCCTCCCTCCCTCTCGCTCCCTCTCCTTGAAAGCCCCCCAAAAATCGAATCCATTATTTCTTCTGAAGGAACGTGAAAACCCAGGGAATGTGACTGATTGGACGAACCAAAGCACCCATAACTCAAGCCCATAAATGGTCGCCGTCTTGGCGTGTGCTTGGCTCGTCTCACCAAACGCTTTCCCTGGTGTTCACTTTCAACAGCTCCTGACTTTTCCCAGAGAACCAACAGGCCCAGAATAAGCGTTTGTTGGATGATTATTGGAAAGTAAGCAATTGCTATTTGTTTTGTTGAGCACCGCCTCAGGTAGCCAATCAAACAGCGCGCCAAAGTATTAAACAGAGCAAAACAGGACATTCTCACACAGATTCCACTTTTTAAAAACATACTTGAGCTTTTTTTTCTCATAGAAGAATAATAATTTGATTCTGGTACCACCTTAAACAGCAAATCCAGCAATAACATTGGCTGGACATTAGTTGCAAATATGATTCTAATTAACCTGGATGATTTTTGTTATTCCCTATCATATGTCAGGAGAATGTTGCTGCAAAAACCATTTAGCCCTGCGTTTTTATAATGTCCAGACTTCGAAAAACTCTACTAGACTTCCAGAAACCTCAAAAGGTTCAACAAAACAATGAGAGGTGCGTAAATAATGGCTTTCCAGGGGCTACAGTGTGAACTGTCTTCAACTGCAAACCGCGATCTGTCTTCAGCTGCAGTTAGCTAAGCAGTCAAATGGGCCACCTTGTATCAATAGATATTACATATAAATATTTTTATATATTTCTGAAAAATCTTGTGGTTTAGCATAGCCAGACAGTTCAGTTCATGTGGACAGGAGAAGGAGACTTTTCCCACAGAAAAGAAAGAGAAAAATCTGTTATTTTTGGGGCCATATCAGAAGTCAGGCTATCCAGCGTGATATAATTAAGATCACATGATGGCCAGACGTCTTCGAGTGACTGGATGTGACTTTGATTTCAGACATGCTGAAAAGGCCGGGCCCGCGGCGTTTGTAGCGGGGTGGATAAATGGAGCCGCTGGAAGCCTGGCCCGGGGCGGGCGGCCGGTCAAGGGAGGCTGAACGCGAGCTTGAGCGGTGAGAACCAGCCCACCCAGAAGTACAAAGCCGCGCAGAGACGGGCGGACATTCCGACTGAGCGATCTCCCTTAAAAACCGTGATAGAGGGAGATTTGAAACGGTCCGCACCACCCGAAAGGATGAGACACAAAAGAGAGTGCGCGACGGGGTGGGAAAAAGTCCCCTCTCAGAGCACATCTTTAGCTCGTTTACCATCATGCTTTGGGTTACTGGACATCGCTTTTACCGCTTTCTTTGTTTGCCCCCCCCACCCGCTCCCCCCTTCCACATTTTGAAATTATTAAGCGTTTATATGATTCACATTCAGAGCCTTTATCTGAACTGTAACAGCCAAACTGTATGGGACGTGTCTGACATGCTTCCACTGGAAATCACCTTGGAGTGCTCCAACTGCAGTCAATATGAATAATGGTACAAGAAACAGCGTTTGCCTAACTTAATAAAGAACACTGGTGAGTGTTGGACACATTCAGCTTGGAAGTCTTGTGTCAACATCCAGAATGCCTTCATTAGGCCAAAACAAAGCTACAAGACATAGTGGCAGTCATGACTGTTCATTACTCTTCTCTGGACTATTTAACAGCCCTCATTGTCAATTATAAATCAACCTCGATTTTTTGAGAGCCCTGTTGGCGCGCGAACAGGTTTTTTAAAGTGTAACTTATCTTGTTTGGGATTGTAAATTGACATTTTGAGGTTTTACAAAGATAACTAATCGGAGACATTGGGTGGGTGGCCTCTTCACCACCTCGCCGTCGGAGTGTAAGTCCCACTAATTGATTCTTTGTGCGCTCTGCTTTGCTGGTGTACATCTGTTCTGTTATTGATCGCTGGCAAGTTTTGAAACCCCACACCCCTGGTCCTGCTGCTATATACAGTATAAAAACTGCTGAACTTGCAAGAGTCTACTGAAATTATGCATGCACCATATCTAATTTCTTTTTTCTTTCTTTGGTGGGGGGTTTTGGGGGGTTAGGGTTTTCTCACTGACGTGGCTCCTTAGGCTGCTCTTTGGCCGTGCGTACTGACTCACTGGTGCTCAGCTTCCTACTGTATTTGGCAGAAGCATCAGGATTCCACCCGGACGAGCTTCCCTCTCGAAGCGTAATTACAGCCCAGTGGGGAGCCAGTGGCCACCGTGGGGCTGATGTCAGAGGAGGTCTGTCAGGGATTTGCGTTTGATTTGTGGCATTTCTGCGACCGGATACATTTCCCCCAGACTCCGTCTCTCTCATTCATTAAAGTCCCTCATCCCCATCCGCACGCGCAGGGCCAAAAGTGTCCCTTTAATCATGTGACATCACCCCTGGAGAAGCAATAAGAGGGAGATCTGATCCCTTGCCCGGGGACCTTGGTCTTTAGCATAGCTGGCTAATCATATTTTATGTTTCGTAAAGCCTGCAGCAGACCTATCCCTGAAAACCTGCAGAATGCAACCAAAATACATGCATAAACAAGCCATACAGTTAACTTTAAGTGAAATGTTTGTCACACTTTATTTAATTCACGTACCTAGGAATTCTGTTTAAATGTTTAATCTTTCTAATATCTATATTTCATTCTATAGATAAATGTTGATATTTGAATCAGATAATGGTTTGAAAGTCCAGGGAGCTGAAGTGCTGTTTTGCAGATTCCTCTTCACAGAAACACAATGTAAAGTGGACTTCCAAAAAAGCATGCAAATTTAATCATCATATTTATGCTGAACTGAAGATTGTATTCTTACACTTTCCTCCATCTTCATAGGACTGGATGCTAGCAAACTGAATGGAAAATCATTCATGATGTAAGCAATTATACACTTTCCTTCCCCACGGTCAGGAGTTCTGCCTCGCACCCACAGAACTGCAAGTCAACGACTAATGAGAGGAGGTCACCGCCCGCTCTGCCTAACGCCGCATCGCCTGGAAAAAAAACCACAACACCGAGCTTTGCCATGTGATATCTGCATCCAGATCCATCTCAGTCAAATCTGAATATCGCATTAAAAAGGCTCCAGTGAACAGATGCAGGGTGGGAGGTGATAAACTGCTCTCAGACGCTCGGAGACTCATTACAGACGATGACAGATGTTTTCAGAGAGATGCTGAGAAACCACGCGGTTGTACTCCCTGATGTAACCGTACCAAATGTCTCTCCTTGTTTCTGTTTCTGTTTTCTTTTTTTTTGCCCAGTGTTGAAGAGCCCAGGGTAGGCGATCACTCATCTTTAGTGATTTTATTAGCAGTAGGAGGAGGGCGGTGATGGGTGTGGGGATTCATGCAGCTTCATGGGCTTCGAGGAAACGTAAGTCTGGGATGAAAAAAAAACTGTCAGCTGAGGTCATACATTTGGAATTTATTTATTTATTTATTTAGATAGCTGACGTTAATATGCATCACTGTGAAATGGTACTTAAGCAGTCCTTCTGGGATCAGTTTTTGAGATGCGTGCAGGGCCACAAGCAGCCACACAAACATTCAGGAAACTGATCCAGGACTAATGCGGTGAGACAGAATCGTTCCGGGATCAATTCACAGATTCGCACACACTGATATGCTGGTTCCGTTAATGGTCTGCATTTTAAAGCTAACTGCCTTGGCAAGCTCAGGATAGCAGCTACGTCCGTTGTGTTATAAGATGGACAACTTCCTGCAGCAAGTGCACTGATGGGCATAGCTGGAGATGCAGGAGGCGGTCTTAGAATCCCATGTGACCTGAGACTGGCCAATTGGCTTACAGCAGGGGATTCCATTCTTGGTCCAGCAGACCCACTCTGTGTGCAGATTCTTGTTCAAACTGCAAATCACACTCTCAAATGTGAGAAACTGTAAATTGTTCTTAATTAAATACTTACAATGTCTTAATGCCATACTGTGTCAAAATATTTATGCATGCCATTAGGAGTAAATGTCCCGTATTCATGTCCCTGGATTTCTAATTAATCACATTCACTATTGCTCTCACTTTCTGTAATTTTACATAGCAACCAATTCCCTTCAAAACATTCAAAATGTTTTAATCTAAGACTGGAGATGTGGACACCTGGGTCCCTGAAACAAAACCATTTGTGGAAAATGTAGAATTCAATGACATAGCAGATGACAACAAGCCAAACCTGCATTGTGTTAAAATGTTTGAAGGAAAAACAAATGTGGTTGAATTTAAACACATGTTTCCGGGAACATGGATTAAGGAAGAGTTTGGCTGTAACAAAAGCCAGCTTACACATACACAAGTTCAGGAACCACTGGCTTACATATTTTACTAATGAATGCCTTAAACAACCAAGAAAGCCACTACCAGGGTACGAGACAATATTTCAGAAATATTTAATTTGGGTGAACTGTCCCTTTATCCTGACAAACTGTGTGTTTATGAAGGGAAACTCTGGCACTTAAAATTAAGTAAGAAATTATGGACAAATGCTAACTGAACCCTGGCCAATGTCTTAACATACCACACAGCAAGAGCACTCTGCCATCTCGCTCTCAGGGCAATGCAGGTCGGAAGGTTTGTCTGCATCGCCCTCTAGTGGTCATAGTCGTTAATCTGTGTTTCTTAGTAACTTTAAAGTTGTAAGGGCAGAAAAGAAAGCCCATTGCTTGGTATCTCCTTGGCAACATGGAATATTTAAACAGATAAAACATAAATATTCAGATGCTTTCCCAGACTTAGGGCCTCCTTGTTTATGTTCCGGCTGTTGCTGGCATGTTAATCATACTCTATTTATGACTGCAACTTCACATCCAGTTAGCACAGTCTACAGGGGTCACCAGAGGCCTGCTGCCAGCACAGCTGTGGAAAGGGCACAAAGTAACCACTGTCTCCTAAAGGAATCTTCCTTCCTGGCATTGCAATGGGTATTTATGACTTCCTTGTGATCGCGGTGACTTTTTGTTTGACCAACTCCAGATGGACGCATTTGTGCACTTGTCTTTAGTTGCCCTGGATAAGAGGTTCTGAATGACTAAATTGTAAATTGTGGCAGAAACCGTTGTTTCTGGAGTTACGCTAATGCTATGTGATTCTGAGAAGTAAATGGCCAAGGTAAGAATGTGCTTCATCCATAGTAGCGTGCCGCAGAAGGGTAAATACATCAGGTCAACAACAAACAACAGAGTGTGGGACCCCTCAGAATTAAAATTCTGTCTTATGGGAGATACATCCTGTGTGTGTGTGTGTGTGTGTCTGTTTGGTGAGGGGTCCTGGGGCCCCAAATACCTCCTCATTTGGAACACAGGTTGTTGTTTACTGTTGTTTTAAAGATCTGCGCTACTGCAGGCTGCTAGCAGTAGGACCGTTTGCCTTTCCCTGACAGCTGATTCCCATGTTCACTGTCCGGTAGCGGGCAGGTCCCGGAAAACAGTGGCGGGACCGCAGCTGGGCTGCCGGTGGGTCGCCTTTGTGCCACGGCATGCTGGGTAAGTGGAATATTCATCATGAATAACAGACCTTAACAGTGCATGTGATCAGCTCAACTCAAACACCAGCATCCAGTCAGCCCCTTGGTTAAAGTGTGGTGTCATTGTTGTCTCTGTTGTTTGCGTCTGTTTTTTGGAGACGACCGTCTTTCTTCCACATGAAGGGAACCACTCAATCAGACCGCGACGATGAAAGCCTTCATTACTGTAAATCACAAACAGATTTAAGGCAGCGGTTTTTGTCATCAATGATACAAACAAACGTTATTTCTGTTTATAAAACATTATGATTATGCTGTCTGCAAGAGAGCTGCTTTTTTTCTGGCTGAAAAACTATTCGCTCCTCTGGAGGTCTGGATCCCAGTTTCATGAGGATGACTGTCTATAAACCTGGAAAGCAAGAAACAAATATATATAGCCACATAAATATGAGTGTATACTGTACACTAATGTCAATTTGGATCCACAAATTCTGTTCTTAAGGATAATATATGAAATATAATGGCCAATAGTCATAATCTGTGTTTTCCTTTTCCTGAGAAAAATCCAAAATGGTGGCATTTTCAGTATACATCACAGGGCAATGTGGATGTTTGATTGGCTGCTGTTGTAAGCCTGAACATATGGTTACCATGGCATTTGCCTGCTCTGTGCCCTCCATGGCTTGGCCAGCGGCTGGGCACATCCACTTTGATCTTTGAACCTGAGCTGCCTCCAACTACAGCTCAGGAAACAAGGGTTTAATACACCACAGACAGGTCGAAGCCACACAATGTTTCAAATGAACTTTCTTTGCCACAGAGACTCGAAACACTGATAGCGGCAGCTGATAATACGCGCTCTCTTTTGTGTATCAAATTGAAAAAGGGCAAAAATGTTGACACAGAGTTTTTTATATCAAGGTTGATGAAATATACCGGACAGGTGATGAGTACTAAGTGTTTGTAGCACAGCAGTCCAATATAGATATAGGGCCACATCAGTTTTCACTGGAAAGTTGTGTCAGCGCATTGCTCAACTTACGAGCTGTTGCGCTGGTTTGAATTTTCCTGCCTTCCTCTCAGTCTTTTTCTGTCTTTTTCACTTCTCTCTTACCATGCTGTTTTTTTAGACTGCTATACAAAATGTTACATTGATGTTTTCAATGCCTTATGCGCTGCTCTCAGGCAAATTCAGGTTTAAACATACATTAATAAATGTGGCAAAATTATATTTGAGAATGATGGACAGCTTGGGGTACTGACTTTCTGATTTGTCCCTGATCGTCCTCTGGCCGACCTTACAGACTTCCACGTCTTAGACATCATCAATGTTATTGATCAATGTATGCTAATTCAGCCAATGATGACTAATGGGCCTGTTTCTCTATTGATCTGCTGCTTAGCTTTAGCGCTGAGCTGGTCCTCATTGCGAAGCTGCTTTCACATTCACCTCACCCTCCATTAATCAATATATTACCAATGAATTCATCTGACTGGCATTTGACATGACCGACTCATTTGATTATCTTCCATATGACTAAAGAATCTGCTTTTTTGGAGGAATTTAGTTGTTTTTTCCTACTGTGAGTTTATTCATTGTACTGATGTCTGTAATGTTTTTGTGCAGTGTGTTTTGTGTTTTTGTATGGTTTCAGGAATTGTAATTGTCAATGGAATATCAAATTAATGAAATTCTTAATTAATTAATTAAA
Organism: Albula goreensis; assembly: GCA_022829145.1. Classification (NCBI taxonomy): domain Eukaryota; kingdom Metazoa; phylum Chordata; class Actinopteri; order Albuliformes; family Albulidae; genus Albula; species Albula goreensis. The sequence continues at coordinate 23,420,925 of CM040758.1, read as the reverse complement.
ACTCAGGCTGATGAAATCCTAAATGCCTCCATATCCTATGCCTACATGTTTTGTTTTATGCAGGTTTGCTGCTGTAAATGTTTTCAACATCAGCATGTGAAAATCCAGCATTGAAACTCCATTGTGCAGGTATGCCTGTAAAACATAATGCCCATAGCCTAAGATATATTCCACAGTGAGATACTCATCCCTGACATGTTTAATTGTATTTAATGTTTTTGTTGACAGGAAAATTCTGTTCATCGCCCTCCCTCTTAACCTCAGGTTTTGTGTGGTGACTTTTATCATGCAAAACGGCATCCGTGCTTCACACGCGAATATGCACACACTGCTACTGGTTTACTTGAGTTCCCTCCTTCACTGCTTTGTACTGTATGATGATGATGGTGGTGATGATGATGATGATGATGATGATGATGATGATGATGATGATGATGATGATGATGATGATGATGATGATGATGATGATGATGATGATGGTGATGATGATGATAGATGATGATGATGATGATGATGAAGATGATGATGATGATGATGATGATGATGATGATGATGATGATGACTGTTACCATGGATATATAAGACAGATAACATATGGGGGGTAATATTGATTTCCTGAAAAAGCTTCTCTAAATCATATACAGAACCCAAATTCTGTCAGTCAGATGCCTTTTTTCTGTTATTTGTTGCTGCTGTGTAAAGTTGTCTATCATTGTTATGTACTTATGCCAGGATTTATGGAAAACAATTTCTTTTTGAGCTCCTTTATAAATAGGCATGACAATAAATTTGTTTTGATTTGATCCGAGTGCAATGTAATCCCGTAAGTAAAATGCTATAATATCGACATCCTGTCAGCAGGACACTGAATTGCTGATATACTGTCAGTGGAACAGTTGATGATCTTTGAGCACGATACTATAATGTAGTTATCTTGTCAGTGAGATGCTGCAATATCCTGTGAAGCATCCCAATACTGCTCTCATATCAGATATACTGCTGAGATCCTGTCAAGGAGATACTGGAAAACACTGATATCCTGTGAGTGAAGCATCCCAATACTGCTCTCACATCAGATATACAGCTGAGATCCTGTCAGAGAGATGGAGTGAAGACATGGTTTCACATCAGATATATTGTCTGTCAGAGAGATGGACCATGATGCTTTGTCTTAGGAGCCAATGCTTTGGGACTACATTTGTTTGCAACTACATTTATGCAAAGTGGAAAAGTGAGATCAGATGTACCAGGGTATAATGACACCCCTACCATTACTATGACTGCTGCAATTACCGCTACTACTACTAATACTACTACAACTGACTGCTAGAGACAACTACTGATAATAGTAATAACACTCCCAATGAGCCAAATGTGTGTGTGTGTGTATTTGTGTGTGTGTTGGCACATATGTGTGTAAAACTGTCTAGCTCTCCCTTTAGATCAAATGTATGTATGTATTTATTTATGTATACTTCAATTATATATAACTTAACAGGACCAAAATGACAAAAGATACATCACACATCGAGACAGATCCTACACAGGCAGACCCATACTGAATGACAACATAAAAGGGGATTTTTATTTGTCTTTTAAATTTGAAATGACCTCTCTCCAGCACAGTTTATTTGTTACATTCATGGAAATTTCATATTTCAGTTATTGGAGGAAAAAATATATATGCACATAAGAACAACTTGCTTTTCGTAATGTTTCCACACAAAACGAGGCAGTTCCACGAAACAGAGAGCACGTTCTGCACTCTGCAGCGCGGACATGTGCCAAACTTCAAAAGAGTGATCTGACAGCAGAAACGAGCTGACTCTCAATCGCATTGTCTCTCTCTGCAATGAAAGACCATCTGTGTGTGAACACTCTCAACATTTACATCTGCGCGGTGGAAACCCACGGTCCTGTGTAAATTCAATTATGACACTACAGATATGCTGGATGCCTCGAGTGGAAAACTCCTTCTCTGTTGGCAAAAATTCTCTATGGGTGACACAGACTGTATCAGTGATAGTCTTACTCTTGTGGTGTACTCAAGATTACACAATTCATGTTTCTATACAAAAACCTAATAATCTCTCCATAAGCAGAAATTCAAAAAAGAGATCAAAGCAGAAATCGGAAATATAATATAACATCAATAAAGTTTGCGCTATAGTTTGCATCCACATTATATATTTTTTTTCTTCAAATGCTGAACTTAAATTTACAACAGGAACAAAAAATAAAATTTCAGAACCAAGTCATTTATATTCTTTTTTTTCTTAGTTACTCCATTACAGTCCATCTATATGTCTTTGTAAATATCAAAATTCTGCAATTGCCTGTTATTACCCACTGAAATGCATTGGTATTGAAGTAGTCAGGAGCCCGACATTGAAATACAGTAATTCCTAAAAGTGTATATAGTGTAGCTTACAACTGTTCTACATCAGTATCTGTCTTTACACACACATTCCATACAATAGTGTCCTACATGTGGGATACAGAGTTTGGTGCCAACTGAGTGAAGTGTATTATATGCACCAGAAAAAACACAATTTCACAGGAAATATAAATCAAAATGGCTTCTGTGCCCTTAGTGGCCACTGCTTGTACTTTTATTCCATAGCAGTTGCCAGTGCAGTGGAAACAGAAAATGAAAAATATGTTTTAACCATTATTTTTATCAAGAAAACATACAAGCAGCTCATTAGCTTTCCCACCACCACAACATCATAATCAAACAAACAAAAAGATCGAACGAATAAGACGACGGTATCTTTACATAAGGGGTGACCGACACACAGATGCTAAACGTTTTTTTTTTTTTTTTTAAATTCAACGTCTCGGACATCATCTTCCACCAGTCGAGCAGTTCCTCTTTCTCCTCCTCCTTCCTCTCCACCAACGACTCCAGCTCAAAATCAACCTGTAAAAGAAACACATTTTCAAAATTTACTATCATCACATATGATGGTGAAGATGATAATAACAATAAAAGACAATAATAATATTAATTCCTATCATTACACATTACATTAATTACATTCTTCTTCCTTTTAGTATAATTCATAATATTATTATTATTATTATTATTATTATTATTATTATTATTATTATTATTATTATTATTATTATTATTATTATTATTATATTATATATTGACACCTATTACATTACTTATATTCTTCTTCCTTTTTGTATAATTCATATTATTATTGTTATTATTATTATTTTTATTATTAGTATTATTATTAATATATTATATATTGACACCTATAGATTTACATGTGATCTGAGTTATATTTCAGCAGTCAGGGTATACCTCAGCTGCTCTGGGTACAGCACCAGTTACACATTAACTGGGTTATACTGCCTTTATGCCAAAGGCCACGGCTGTCCTGAAATGACCTGTTTACCCTGTGAGAGGTGTCGATGGAGCAGGTGTTTACCCCTCTTCTCCTGCCCTAAGCCTGGTGTGGAAGAGCCCTTCGGCTGTTTGAGTATGAGCCTTGATGGTTCTGGGCTGTACTCGGTCTTCCCATAGGCTGCTTATTCATAACTTTCATAAGCGCCATCCTAGCAAACCGTGTGTAGAGTTGACAAACACAGGGCCTGAATCACTCTGTCATCATTAAGAGTGCTGGCCTATTTCCTCCAAAAACTTCCTGTTTATTGGGCTGTTATCTTCTGCGCCTCGCCTTTTCCAGGATTTCAGATTTATCACCTTTCAAAAGGGTTGGGAAATCCTTTTTTCCAAGTTTTCCTAAACATGCTCATGAGAGGGTTTTTTCTGCGCTTTTTGGATTCCCTCAGTAAAACTTCCATTGCAAAGCTCTCTGTGGCAACCTATATGTAAATTGTACTGTAGAAAAGTAAAGATTGACTATTGATCAATTAACAGACTGATTGATTGATTGATTGATTGATTGATTGATTTGATTGATGGATTGTTTACCCTCATCACTGGGCTGTGGGGCACAGCCACCTTCTTAATCACAGTGAGGTAACCTGGGGCCGAGGCGGATACTTTGTAGTTCCCCGGAGCCAGGAGACGCCAATAATCCCCATCTTTGGCTGCAATCACAGACAGTCACGTCACATTCCCCTTCACAACCTTATATTTCCATCCAGTCACTTCTCTTTACTGCGCCTACGCCCTGTCTTATATTTATACAAGCTGTCTTATATATGGAAAACGAATGGGGCTTTAGATTCTCGCCACAGTGGAGCCTAAAAACATGTTACACCTTCACCCACCGCTAGGTGGCAGCAGTGCACAGTGGGCGCACTGCACCATGCAGTATTGATGCAGAGCAAAAGCCTCCCACACAAAGACAGATATGGATGATTTGGGTGGGTGTTTTGGGCAGGGCAGATTACAGATAAAAACAAGATAACTTTGTAGATAATGTCATCACACCACAGTGTAGTTTTTCCTCAGTGGGCTGGCTACAGGCTTGCTCAGAAATAATCGACTACAGTTTGTCTTTTACAAGCAGGCATTCCAGTAAACAATGTTATCCAGCTTATATTAAATACACTAATAATAATACAGAGGGATATTCTACTAGGGAGGCTGAGGCTAGTTACTTTGCTCAAGGGTGTAGTGGTAGCACCCCACCTGTTGGTGGAACCAGGAACGTCTGAGCTACAAGCCCATTTCCCTGTTCGTTATGCTACACTAGCGCCCAAAACCAGAGGTTACCCGATGTCAGGTCGTGGTCGATGCCCTCCACAGAGATGGAAGCGTTTGAAATGGGGTTGCCTTGGAGGTCGCGCACGAAACCCTTAACTCCGCGATGGATCTGGGGAAAAACACGACAAATCCACAACGGTCAACATAAAAGTCATATGCAGACATGAATATGGAATCCTGTCGCCATACTGTAAATTTAAGTTCAGCATTTGAAAAAAATGCTGGATCCTACAAATAATATAAATGCATAGAAAATGGACTCTGAATTTTACTAACATACAATATAAGTTCAGACATTTGAATATGCAACAGTATGTTGAAGCATGTGGAACTACCTGCTGAAGCATGCTTTGGCCAATCACGCTCACTAACTCGACATTGTAAAACACATGTGTATTTTGTTTTCCTAGTATCTCTGTACATTCCCAAAACAGGCAGGGCCAGCTTAGAGGCTGGGCATGTATTCAGGAGTGTCAGGATTGCTGCAGACCCCACAGTGCTCCAGAGGGTGTGTGGCCATGAACTCGCACAGAATTTGTAAAGCGCTGCACATCCAATTTCATGCTTTCAGGAGCATGCTTCTCTCTTACTCGCTGCGCTGTTTTCCATGACACCAGCTCCGCAAAAAGGATGCCTGACCGATTATGGGATGCTATTTATCAACGGAATGTTGGTGACAGAGAAAAAGGCATGCCGGAATGTTTACACTCAGATCTGATAACTGCAGAATCTGACTCAGACTACCACCAGATGTGACCGAGATAGGGGTTCGAGGGACACGATCCGTGCACGTTGAGTTTTGGCGATGCGGTTTCCTTTGTTCAGTTTTGTTCAGACCGCAGTCGTTGGATGCAACATGTTTCAGATCAAAAACATGTTTTTAGGTCAAGTAACTTTGCATGTATGTTGCATTAAAACATGAGTGTAAGTGGGGCCTAAAATACCCGTGTGAGAGCAAATGCTCAGACACACTTGCAGTAAAAGCTAGTGATGAGAAAGCGAGGCAACAGGACATCAAAAATATGTGGAGCTACCAGCACATGTTGATTGGCTTAAACAAGTCAGTGACTGACAGGTTATTGTAGTATCACCCGTTTTTGTTGCCAAGAGATATGACACGTCCTTTACCCAAAGGTACGCTAGTGTGTGACCCTCCGCTTTGCAGCTGGCACAGATGGCAGTACCTGCTGGATGTAGTTGACCAGGGAGTCTTTGTTCTGGTCCCAGTACATTTTGAGAGTGTCCTCGGGGGGGAACTTGTCACAGCTCAGCTCCACCGTGATCTCAAAGCAGTTACTGCTCAGGTAGTTAAAGTCCTGCATTCCTGGAAACGGGAAAGAAGAGAGAGAAAGACAGGGAGATTGAGAGAGAGAGAGAACAGAGAGAAACAGAGAGAGAGAGAGGGAGGGGGGAGAGAGAGAGAGAGAGAGAAACAGAGAGAGAGAGAGAGAGAGAGAGAGAGAGAGAGAGAGAAAAAGAGAGAGAGAGAGAAACAGAGAGAGAGAGAGAGAGAGAGAGAGAGAGATTCAGCACATCCGCTCCTAAAGAAAACTGCCTCTCTGAACCTGCCGTTACACAGCACCATTTAGTATGTTTCCACTTCTCTTTTTTTGCATTTACAGTTTATGGATAAACTGCAAAATCATAAAGAACAAATTCCATATTTATACCAGATATACTGCACTGAATATTGTGTGATAATAAATTCCTGTACAAGTACGATATGCATGATAGGTTTGTGTAAGGATGCTCAGACTTGATTTTTTAAAGTCATATTATGTTTTTCACATTGCCCATACACATGGACTGACATCGTAAGTTGGTGGTAAACCATAAAGGCATAATACTCGATCCTTGCTGTTGTTGGTTTGTTGCATGCAAGTTCTTTCAGATGCTTCTCCTCCATAAACACAGATACTATAACTGGAACAGTCTTACAAAAAGGATATGTAGAAAAAAACTTCAAACACATCCACATTCTGCCTCTGCCGGTCAGATTCTGAAACAGATAGAGCCGCAAGGCTTTCCAGAACAAAAGCAGGAGAGCTTCCTGTAAGCGTATGGAATAATGGTATAGGCATGACATGTGCAGACTATGGGCTGTAAAAGTTAAGGACCGCTGTACAAAGGAGCAGGATAATTACCCCACCATGAATTGGATCCAGCTGTGTTATAACTCCAGACCGAAAGGCTACATTTTCAGCTGCATCAGTGGTGTAGTGCTAACCGAGGCGGTGGGTATACCGTCTGAGGAGGTGGGCACACTGTAACTCCAAAGCCCATATGTATGAATGATAATAAGGCTAATAGGTGGGTATACTGTCTGAGGAGGTGGGCATACTGTAACTCCAAAGCCCATATGTATTAATGGTAATAAGGCTAATTGGTGGGTATACTGTCTGAGGAGGTGGGCACACTGTAACTCCAAAGCCCATATGTATTAATGGTAATAAGGCTAATTGGTGGGTATACTGTCTGAGGAGGTGGGCATACTGTAACTCCAAAGCCCATATGTATTAATGGTAATAAGGCTAATTGGTGGGTATACTGTCTGAGGAGGTGGGCACACTGTAACTCCAAAGCCCATATGTATGAATGATAATAAGGCTAATAGGTGGGTATACTGTCTGAGGAGGTGGGCACACTGTAACTCCAAAGCCCATATGTATTAATGGTAATAAGGCTAATAGGTGAGTATACTGTCTGAGAAGGTGGGCACACTGTACCTCCAAAGCCCATATGTATTAATGGTAATAGTTTAACAGATGGGTATAGTGTCTAAGGAGGTGGGCATACTGTACCTCCAAAGCCCATATGTATTAATGGTAATAGTTTAACAGATGGGTATAGTGTCTAAGGAGGTGGGCATACTGTACCTCCAAAGCCCATATGTATTAATGGTAAATACGGTGCACAGACAACACTGAAAATCAAGCCCTCTTACTTGAACTATATTAACACTGTTCTTTCCAGCACACACTGTGTGTTGAAATCCTGCTGTCCTGTGCGAGATTTCAGATCAGACGAAATGAGCACATGACTCTGAGGGTCAGCGGGGTCGGCTCCAGAGGATCCAAACCTTTTCACAGCACTGTTAGTCTGTTCTTTCAGTGAGCAGCACAAACCAGCAGGCCATGCTCACGATCACATACGTAAACATAGATAACGGGCCCATAACGGAAGGCATATCGATGATATTAACCGGGTTAAGGCTAACTGACGAGGCTGAGTATGGGTGCGCTTATCCGCACTTAACCTCCTGATTCGGGCAACCTTCGCCTTGTCTGACCTGGCATGGCCCCCCGCTGGCTGGTTTCTGGGACAGCTCGCTGTTAAAAGAGAGCGCTGGAAGTGTGGCTGGATTAGGGAGAGGAGCGGTGGGAGGTGGGGAACAGTTTCCATCCCTGTGCCTAAAAATAGAAAACCGACAGCGGATTGTTCTTCTAATGGCCGCAATCAAACGAGCCATTTGTTCTGTGCCGTGTGTATTCACGCAGGGCTGGAAATTCTCCCCGCCCTGCAGACTGTGTTATCAAAGCGCGCAGAGTGTGTACGTTCTGTGCTGCTCAACCACACTGCAGCGATCATGTGTTTATCCTGCGATTACAACGTTTACTCTTTATGCTGCTGCACTGAGCCACTGCGATCGTACACTCACGGCGCTGTGATTCCCACTCGTACTGTAAGTGTTGTGAGAGATGGATGGATTTCATCACTGAAGAAAGCAATGTAAATACATGCTTTTAGCAATCCACTTCTGTACAATGGTCCCTGGTCAAATATACAGGCCATTTTAACCAAAGCATTACAACAAATCGAATCTGATCCAATCCAACTCTGAGTATTTTTTAAGGTGATATTAAGAAAGGACATGCTCAGAACATATCTGTTATTATATAGGATTTGTTTGTAATTTTTAGGTTATATATCTGCACAGAAGGATAGCCTGCACATTTGAACCCAAAGGGCAACACATAAAACATTAATGAAAATGTAATGACAATGAGCATTTTGGCCCAGTGTAAAAACCCTGGGGAAAAAGGAGACAGGTGATTGGCCAGGATCGATGACAGACCTCCAGGGACACTGTACCAAGCTCCCCCATTGGTTATTCCATCCACGAAGCTGCTGTCGTCGTCGTTCTTGCGGCAGGGGGGCCGGTTGGGGTCGGACATGATGGGGTTGAGGCTGGAGTAGGCTCGCGCCAAGCTCTTGAAGGTGACATCATCAGGACTGGCACTGTACTCATGGGTGGAGCCTGTTGGCACCGTAATGAAGGGGAGAGAGAGATAAGTAGAAGCTCCTGTTATGACACAGTAAAACCCCCTCACTCACATTTATGAAACAATTCCATCCACTCAGTCATATATAAGAAACAGTTAAACCTATTCAGGCACAGTCATCCCTGTGAAAATCCATAACACATACATGGAATTGAGTGGAAAAACTAACTGAGAGAAAACCACGTATTTCAAAATTAATAAAATAAAATAAAATTAAGCAGCAGTATTAATTCATACATGCTAATACCGCAAGAGGCAGAGATCAATCATCAAAATTAATACCATCGTTCCATCAGGAATAAAACAAATCAATGGCCAGTGTTTCCTTTCAGTGTTCAAGGGGACAAAACCCAAAATGGCCGCCTCACAATCTGCCTTTGTGTCCCGTGGGTTCTTCTGTGTGGCTCACGGCATTTTTCAGGTCATGTGACTTTTGTGTGCAGTGCACCTGCCTCAGCATCTGGCGCCCATTATTCTATTTTTCCATCCCCTCTGTCAAAAGCACTGCAAAGCTTCCCAGTAAATAAGTTAAGCACCATGAGTGAACGTATAAAATGGCCACACTCCCTTTAATACGCTGGGTGCCCTGCTGCTTCGTCAAACAATTTTCTCAGCGTACTTAATTACACAGTTGTGTTTACAAAATGCGCTTATGTAAAACAGCTGGGTTACGTTTCGCCAGGATCCCTGGCTCCCTCCCTGGTATTAAAGCCGCAGTTTTGTTATGGATTCAGAAAGACTACGAGGGAAGGTTTTAAAATGGCTTGCAGAGGGCGAAAAGAACGCAATTACAGCACCCAGAACCAGCCCGGAAAGCCTGGCTCCAATCCGCCGGCACACTCGCATGAAAAGAGAACATGTGCGGAGTCAAACTTGCCGCTGCGCGTCTCGTCGTAAGGGTAGTTCGCCACCACGTCTCCACCATGCAGATTGGCCGACAGGACGAACGGGATGTCCATGATCCAGTGGATTATGGCCTTGGTCTCGGGGGCAAGCTGCGACAGAGACACACACACATTTATAATCATATTTAATAATCATGTTTTGTTACATCACATTCATGGCAATCCACTGCCTCAACAGGGATAAGCATAAGTGAGAGCGTATGCTTCACAATGCTGGAGTTTGGTGCATGAATACAAAGCTGAACACAAAACAGTTGTGTCCTGTCAGTGTTTCATGACTCTGTGACGAATAAAGCTCATTCAAAATGCCATGTTGCAGCAGTAAAATAAAATGAATAAAAAAGGGAGTCTTCTTTTCATTTCCTTGAAAGTTAAATTTGTTTAGATGCAAAGTCTTTTTTTAAGATCTGGCAAATATTTTAGCTTTTGCCTTGTTCCCGTGTCTGTCCCCATACCTTAGTGTTCTCATCCACAGCCTTCTTCATGTTCTTCAGCAGGTGGTTGTTGGCTCCACCCTCCCTCTCATTCATGTAGATGATGCGGTCCAGATCTGGAAAGTTCCTGTTGAGGTCGATGCCCTGTGCATTGCTACGACCCACAAACCAGTCCTTCATGTCCCCAGGCTACGGGACCAGGAAAGACAGAGACCGGAGAGAGAGAGGGAGAGAGAGGGACAGGAGAGAGAGTGGGAGAGAGAGGGACAGGAGAGAGAGTGGGAGAGAGAGGGACAGGAGAGAGAGTGGGAGGGAGAGGGACAGGAGAGAGAGGGAGGGAGAGGGACAGGAGAGAGAGTGGGAGACCAGACAGAGACATAGAGAGATAGATAGAGAGAGAGAGACAGTGGGAGGGGGAGAGAGAGAGACCGGAGGAAATGTGGGAGAGAGAGAGAGACAAGAGAGAGAAATAGACAGAGAGAGAGAGAGAGAGAGAGAGAGAGAGGACGGGAGGGGGAGATAGAGAGAATGGGGAAGGGGGAGTGAAGAGAGATAAAGAATTGAGAAGGATTGGAGAAACAGGGATAAAGAGGATGAGGGAAGGGTAGAGGGAAGAAAGTTTAATGATGTGCAGTTTAGCAAACTAAATTTTGCATACATAACATGATACATAAGCATATCCAAAAAGTGCAGTTTGGGAATCATCTTAAAAGCATAAATAGCTTTATGGCAGCCCTGGGAGGCACATATGTGGGCCAGTGAAGACACTCGAAGGAGGACTGACTGCGCAGGAGCGGAGGGGAGGGGAGGGGAACGAGGTGGGGGAACGTTCAGGTGTAAAAGAGGTTTGAGCCAGAGGAAGCTATAGCCTCATTAACCCAAACCCCCGCCGAGCATTAAAAATATCTCGCACCCTCGTCCAGGCCACTCCACTTTTCCTGCAGGTACTGGCACGGCAAAAAGGGGATTATTGGACCCACTTAGACAAATCCCAAATCTCCAGACCCCCTATTCTGGGAGGGGATCAGCAAACTGTTCCACACTACATATATCCATTTACAGCCATGTCCTCATAACTTTTCCTTTTCATACCTGGCTGTTCAATGTGTGAATCCGGGTGCTGCCATTAACTGCAATACTAATGTAAAGGGCAGTGAATAATTCAGCAGGAAGTGGAGTTTTTGATCAGAGATTTGTCCTGGCGAAAGGAGTCTTTGTATAAGCTTGGCAGCTAATGAACGGTCTTTTTTTCATAGGAGCTGCTGTCCTTGATCATCTTTTTTCAGATATAAAAGCAGGGCCACATCTGAGGGAAATGGCAGAGACCAGACCCAGCTGGCATTGGCTGATGAGGGGAGAGGGGGGGGCTTATGTCTGAGTGACAGGATGAAGTGTGGGCAGGGAATTACATCACAGAGGCTAGAGCTGGCACCTGCTCCATCACCTCCTTCCCCCCTTGCACAAATCTTAAACTGTCCTTAAATCCTTAAAATCCCGACCTTAAAATGTCAGTCCGACTGTAAAAAATGTGTCAGAACTAGAATTTGTATGAAATGTTTCATTTCAAAGTCAGACGTTTATGGTGATCCAGACCTGGGCAAAAACAGTGCCAAGGAGCTCTGAGGTCAGATTTGCCTCATTAAGGACCGACCAGGCACCTGCTTATGCTTAAAAGTGACCCATAAGGTCAGATCTCCAGGAATACACCGAGACACTCTCGTCCGCTGCCTGGGGACAGCACCTACGATAGCAGCATTCACCAAAACCAGGTCACGCTTTCAGATAGAACTTGCAGACACATTTGTTTTTGGTCTGCCAAGCTACCAGAAAACACTCCCAAAACGTTGGGAAAACTTTAGATCATATTTTCATTGGGGGATGACATAAGGTTGTAATGTGAACATTCCTGAAACGTTCTACAAAAGTTACAGAGTTCAGGGTCACTAGAAAACAAATCCTGTTCAAGGAACAGGAACAGCTACATCCTGGGAACGTTCACCTCCAACTACAGGTCTCAAGCCTTCACTTCAAACCTTCCTTTATTCCGTTGAAAATATTAGTTAGAAAATATCAGTTAATTCCCTGATGGGTGTGGGTTTACAGCCCTGAAACCCACTGGTTTCCCCCTGGGGTTACAGCTGAGAGTGGTAAGTCTGACACCCCAGGCTGACTTGAGCTAATTGAAACCTAACAGACACAAATCCAGTCTAATACCAGTTGGTATTCACCACCATACACACCGCAGTTAAGAACCAAACTGCCAAATCCTTGAATCCGACATCACTTATGCTGAGCATACAGGCGGAATTTATTCCCCAGAACAAAACTAATACTGCCTGTGCAAACACGTCAGAGAACGAGGCCAACGGCTGCACTGCAGAGGAGGAGAAAGAGAGATCTGCGCGTCGCAGGGGGTGTCGAGGCTTTGCGGCTCAGCGTGAGTGCAATCTGAACAAAGGCAAAGAGTCTGAAATGAGCCCAGATATGTCAGTGGAGTGGTGGGTCTGCTTTCTCACAGAGAATTATGCAGCTGGGGCCCACATGAAAGCTACACACAGGCTGTACTACGCACACTTTTAATATCATTTTTTATCACAAAGTATCTGTTAATATTAATAATATTGTATAACGACGTGTATTCCTTCTATTCTAAGCGAAGGAACAGATGTGATATGATAATACTTCATCGTCTGCATAACTGATTTTTTTTTTTTTGTATTATAGAGAGATTTTCCTCTATGCAGAGAATAGACATAACAGTACAAGTAATGCAAATGAGCTTGATGACATTTAAAATGTCCATTTCAACAAAATTTTCCCCTTACCCTCTGAAGTCATTCTGCACTGGTCTGAGCATTGTATTCCAGGGTCATGCTGTCGTTACAGTAAAACACTCCACCACCCAAAGCGGCCTCATTGGAGATAATGCGGGGTAACTTTTATGGAGCCAGGCCGGTGACTCAGAGGGTGAAGGCTGGACTCCTGAATGAGTGCTGCAGCTGTACCCTTGATTTACGTACTTAACCTGAACTGCTGGCTGTCTGGCCATTGAAAACGGATTGACTTTTAAAAAAGAATGCAATCTGCATAAGTGACTGTGGGTAAGAGCATCCGCTAAATGGCTGAATTTATATGTGAATATAAATGCATGTAAATTCTCTGGCGTGGGATTAAAACGGCGAGGCCGCCGGGGTGTGTGTAGGGGTGGGGGGCGGCGGTCACCTGGGAGGCCGCCTTCTCGAAGCCGTCGGGGTTCATGGAGGGCATGATGTGGATGCGAGTGCTGTGGATCAGCTCGATGACGCTCTCGTTGCCGCGCTGGTACTCGTTGCACAGGTACTGCGCCAGGTTTATGAGCAGCTCACGGCCCACGGCCTCGTTCCCGTGCATGTTCCCGATGTACTTAAATTCAGGCTCACCTGGAGGGCAAAAAAAAAGAACACACACACACATACACAGCCATTATTTCCTTTCCTTTTCACATCACTGATTCACAAATGAGTCAGGCGTGTGAGGAACACTGTCAAATTAAGGAAAGGTTAAAAGAGGTCCCTCCGTTTCATTATTCATTATGTGGAACACCGCAGTTCACTCATTTGACCAGCAGAGGGCAGACTCAAAGAAAGTTGCTCATTCCTCATGCGTTGCTTGCAGCTGGGAGCAAACACTGCCCTGCAGATAACTCTGAGACATCTGCTCTGAACAATAATTAATGAGTAAAAATGCTCCTTTGTTCTATTTTTTGTCACATGGAAGAGTCTTCATTAGTTTATTGTTAGGACAGGAAGTGGGGCAGCCGACCGGTTTCCTCAGTTAGGGATTAGAAACACAATCCTTGTTTCAGACCCTGCCATATGTCCAGGTGCACAGCTCTTGTGCTCAGTAAGGTGTAAAAGGTTAACGGGAGATTTACGAGGTCATGGTGGTGATTTTGGCAGCCGAAACCTCTGAGGCCAGTGAGAAGGAAGGAAAGTCAACGGGAAAAACACGGCCGAACTGCCGGGCCCACAAGCTACTGTGTTTCAGATACAGGCTTGCTGTAGGCGGCGTGGTCTGTTGGCACCTGTCAGACCGCTGTCGGCTCAATAGCGGCCCACCAGCGGCAGTAACATTCACCAGCTCTTCCCAGCTGATCGGGTGGCTATTCCTCATCCCTTCCTTGCGTTGGCTGTTCGTCTGCAAACTGCCACAGCCCCTGATTAAGGAAACGCGGGTGAACCGCCAGCTGCACTGACAGCAGTCTGCTAGCACGCTGCCGCACGCCCGCGAGCTCGGACTGAACAAGCACGCCTGCTTCCTCTCCCGCAACATGCTTGCAGTTTCCACCCGCCAAAACGCTGAGGAGACGCGCGATAAATCAGGAAGGAGACACACACACACACACACACACACACACACACACACACATCACTCTCGACAGAACGTCTAACTTTGATGCCTGTAAAATCATCCCCAAAGCACAACAAATAGAAATAATAATAATAAAAAAAAACACATAATGAAGTTTTGAATTATTAACCAGTCCATACAGGCCTTTTGTGCTAGTGGAGTCCTGCGTTTTCCATTTTCTTCATCCTGTGGGTGTGACTTTCACCTGGGTGGATGGGGTGCATGCACACTTTTTGAACATTTGGGGGGGGGGTGTGCGCCTCTCCCCCTGCTGGCACTGCTGCAGTGCTGACCTGCCCCCCCCATCCCCCCACACCCTTCATGCTTTTGCTTCCCTGTATTGGGAAATAAAATTGAGAAGAGCACCTTCCCTCCCTCTCCCTATCTCACACACACACACGCACACACACACACACACACACACACACACACACACACACACAAGCTGTTGTATTGGGCAGCGTTGGTGACAGATGGATCTGGACGGATCGGGTTTGGGCTGGGGGGCAGGGCCTTGCTTGGGCGTCCACTGAGGCAGCAGCGGGAACAGGGGACAGGCCTGCTTTTGGAATGGGGGGGGGGGGCGCAGCCTGTCCCCGCTCTCAGATTTCCACAGCTGCACAACCTGGAGAGGTCCCACAGCGCCTGTGGACACACTGCAGGCAGCCTCCATGCTGAGATGCGCAGGTCTAACAAAGAGAGGCTGGGAGATGCTTAGCCACAGGCATACAGGGACAGAAGAGCTGCCAGGATAGCCTGGTTATTCTGTCTTTCTGCCCACAGTCATGCAGGCTAACAGACTCACATCCAAAAAAAAAAACACAATACTAGCTGGGCCCCATTCAAACACAGTTAAGGTTTGACTTACTTAAAGAATTTAGTATGTGCAAAGCTGTTTTGCAGGTGAAAAAACACTTAAGAGAGCATGTGGATTGGTTGAGGTAGTTCATTTACTCCAATCCCAAATCTTGTCACTGCAGGACCAAAAATGCAAACATTTGCTAAAGGCTTTGATAAATTTGGCCCACTGTCTACAAAGGCATATGCAATCCAATAAAAATACACTGCACTGCAACGGAAGTTTGTTTGAGCATTTTGCAGTTTATTGGACACAGGCAAGGGCATTGTTTGGGACGTATTCTTTTCATTCTAAAATAGAAGAGGTGATGCCCTTGAGGAGCCAAAAGTTTGTTTCGAATTGAATTGCAAATGCCCTTTCAGTGGCTTAGTGAAATTGAGTGAGTTCTTATCACTGGTACTTTTTAATGAAAAATACACACAGTATTAATAGTCTAATTCAGATTTGCTGTATGAAATGTAACACAAAGGGAAATGTGTAGATGCACTGTTCCTCATTAGCGGAGGAGGGGGAGGGTGTTCAGTGCTGATGGGAGAGGTGTGGACAGGTGTCGGGTTACAGGAAATCGAGCTGTCACCTTTCACCCCCCCCCCCCACCCCCAAAACGTCTTCTGCCTATGCATTTGGACCTGATGTGGAATCAATTTTGAATCCTTCCCTCCTTACGGTTTTCTTAAAGAATAGCCGGCAGGGCTAACTTCTGACTGAATAATGCGTTTGGCTTTCATTTGAGGCAAACCATTTCATGCTCTCTGCAAATGCGTGCAAGATACATTCTGTTTCAAAGCGTTTTTTTAATAAGCAAAAGTTTACTGCTGCTATTTTTAACTTTCAAGTGGTTTTTCCATTGATTTTTTTTTCCAAAAGAATCTGATGTGTTACATTTAATCAAAGATTCTGTTTTACTATAAGATGTGAATATGACACATACCACAAAACAGCATTAAAATTGCATGAATGAAAAAGCCATGTAAAAGTCAATTTGACTAACATTTAATCACATGTTCTGTTTCATTATAAGACGTGCTTCTTACATGTCACAGACTAGCTTGGTTAAGTATTAAAGTCAGACCTTCCTTGACTCTTTGACGATGGCTATTAATTCCATATATAACTTTAACTTTAAAGCCCCTAATTACACAAACGACACGTTAGATCGCCACACAGCTTCCCTCAGACCGCGCACTTCAAGAGCTTAATGTGGCCCTCACTCTCCCGTCACCACTTTGAAGTTTCATTTCACCTAAATAAATCCTGAACCAACCTCTTCTGCAGATGTTAAGACTGCAGAAAGCGGGAGAGCGAGAGAGAGAGGGAGGGAGGGAGGGAGGGAGGAGGAAATGTTCCTGGTCTCGCCTACAGGAAACATGTTAATGTGAGGTAGTTTAGGAGTTGTGTAGGCAGTGGAGTGATGGAGGTTCTCCAGGGACATGGTGGAGACTAATCAAAGGCAGGTAGAAGGAAGAAAAACCAGTCCGACGCTCATAACTGCAGCCCGACTCATGCAGGCCCACGCACCTGAATCTACAAAAGCTCATTACGACCTGAAAGCGAAGGGGTTTCTGCTGTTTACAACCTAGCTTGAGTGTTAAAGGAAAAAAAAAAAAACAGTCACACACAGAAACGAAGCTGAATTTCTATAAATCACCACTCCCTGTTTGACTGCGTGCCATGTTTTCACATGAGGGGTATGGAGCCGTGAGTGTGTCAGGAATCCTCGTTTACTGAGTGTCTGGCCTCCATTTTACCAAAACGTTCCAAACGTGTCCCCAGAAGCGGTTTACAGTAACACATGCTGGGCGTGTAGTGCTCCAGACTGCAGGTTAGTCTTCCTACCCCTCACTGTCTCTGCGCACTGCCCAATTCTCATCTATTATTCAAACGGGAGAGTAAAGGGAGCTACACTCTGCTAAAAAGGTCCAACATACAGGGATTTCTTTGGGTTTGTATTTCTGGATTTGGACTGTTTCAGAAGATGTCTGGGGTGAACATGGTTTGTACATGCAGTATGTAGGATTCATTTCATATATAGAGAATTTTAACCTTTGAAAATCACTGTGTTACCGTAGCTGTCACCATGGCACCCAGGCATATTAAATTATGATGTATAATAACGAGGGGGATTCGAGGACAACATACATATCTGGATGTCAAATCAGGATTTAATGCTTGTCAGTTTAAGTTTCATATGGACCAAACCACAGATATGATTCACAAAATGAGAAATGGTTCATATTTTTTGGTTTATCAAAAATATTTCGAGATATTACATCTGTATCTGTATATTATATTATATTATATTATATCTGTATATAAGATATCAGTGTACATAGTCAGTTTCCACCCGGCAGGTGGAGGTGAGGCACAGCTCCTCTATGCTGAATCTGTATCTTACATTCCCTTTGTTTGCAGATACTCCTGTTTTATTTAAAAGGGAGAGCAGATGGAGTCAGTCCCAATGACACAGAGGATATCCAAGAATACAAATCGTCCCTGTGCACCCGTCCAGTCGAGTCACCTAGGCTCTGGGCGGTATCACCCTGTCATGTGCTAGAGGCAGTGACTTTGAGGTGTTCAAGCAAAACAGCACTGGGGACAAGTGATGGGAGAATGAGGCTTCACGAACCCCAAAAGGGGTGGAGCTACTGTCAGCTGTTACAATACAGCAATAAAAATGTGTTTTCTTTCCATATCCATGCACAATCACTGGTTCAAGTGATTGAGTCACTGATACTATATGGTAGCTCCTCCCACTTTTGATTTTATAGAACCTCATTCATCCTTCACTGCTGGATGTCCTCTAGGGGTGTCCAATCACAGTCTGAGAAGGCTAAGTGTGTCAGTGCTCCAGCCGTGCTCAGACACTCCTAATTTAAGTCATTACAGTCTAATTTGAACCAATTTAGCTTCCCTTCCTGGTTAGGGGGGTGAGGTAATTGATGATATCCACTGGTGTCTTGAAGGGTTTGAGCCAAAGCCCTGAAGACGCTGCAGGTCTCTCAGACTGAAGCTAAATGGCGAAGATAGACAGCCTGACTGACCTGCTCTCCTCAGTAAACATTCTTACTTCCTCATGCTACTGCAGAGCCCAGAGTCTGCTGGTGTTTTCTCTGGAGAGGTAAGTACTTCCAGGTCAGCAGCAGGTTTCTCATGCCATTGGAATATTAAAACCTACCGGGCATCCTCATAAATTGCAACTGAGTGTGGCCAAGACCATAGCATGAGTGAGATGGGAGGCACAAAATCCAGCAACTTGTAACAGGTTCACACAAGAGGGACATGTATAATGATGACCCTAATGGACCTAATCAACAGTGCACTGCTACTTTCATAATGATGTTTTTTCTGTTACATTCATCATCTAACTTTGTTAACTGAATGTAGAGAGGAACAGCGGGACATGAGGCTATGTTAAAATTCAGCCCTCAGTACATTTTAGTATTCATAGGTCTGGGCAAACTGCATGACTAGTAATGACATTTGACAGTCATGTCAGAGAGGAAGAAAAAAAAAATGTCAAAATTGAGGGATAGAGCTTGCATGAAGAGCATACCCGCTCTTCAGTTATTTATTCCAATATCTTAACCCTACTGCTGGAGTAGGAACACAACAAGAGGGAATTCATGATTAAAAATATCAAATATGTCTTTCAGCCAACTTGGTTCATTTGGGAATACTCCAGGACATACCTCTCCTTTTTAATCTACTGCCTAATTTATTTTCAGCAGATTGGATTAGGCCATCAACAAGGGACATGGAGCAGATACACACTAAATTAAGCCATGCAGCCAACAGGCTAAGGTAAACAAGGACCATGAAATACTGGTATCATGTTCTGACAGGTCATGTTTGGGGTTATTGTGAGGCCTGCATTAATAATTACAATAATGCAAGAAGAGAACAGAAACAGAACCATGAACCTGGCTGTTCTCTGAATACTCTACATCCATACAGAAGGACTCAATCTGAAGAGGGTGCGTGAGAGAACTTTCAGAATTAAGGCCAACCGGATAAAAACAACCCAACCACCTGAACGTAATCTCGCTCCGGTAGAGAGCTTTCAGCCTGGACGTCTCAACTTCAGAGGCTACAACTACAGTCTGTTCATATTCATTTATTTATTTATCACCCTTTTCCTGAAATTGCCAAAAAAAAAAAAAACTTGGCCTATCTGTGCTCCTGTTCACGAATACTGTGCAGACACCGGTGGTCTGTCTTGTTCTAAACCTTCATGTGGAAAAGACTGTGTACATGGATACACTGGGCTCAGTCCAAGCTGAGATTTACCATGCTGAATCCAATTACAGAGGCTTTTGCTAGTGTCTGGTTTACCACTAGAGGGAGCCGGTGCAAATCGGGTTGCAGAGAACCCTATGGGGGGTAGGACCCTGCAATCTGCGATTGGTCCACTTACATTTCTAACAATCCAATCATACTGCTGGATATATACTGAGGTGCTTCAAATACCTTGATCAATGGTACAACAGCAGTGAGCAAACAGAACCAAGACCTTCATCTTCTGGGACTGAGAACTAGGGCCGGTATTCATAAAGCTTCTCAGACTAAGAGTGTTGACGTAGGATCGGGTTTCTCCATCCCTACCTTAACCTAATTCATTGTAGGCAAGGAGACAATACTACATCAGCACCCACGTTTACAAAGCATATCAGAGTAGGGTTCTTCATGTAGGATACCAGAGGTTTCCCCATCCATATCCTAAAATCTTACTAAATAAAAAACAACACAGATCAGTTCTACATTGAGATGCTTTATGAATACAGCTGCAGATCTCTAACTACGACCCCATGTAGTATCCCGTAAAGACACACGCTACCAAATAACATTGGAAGTAGCACGCAACAACGTGACCAAACCCGCTAACAGCTAGCAAGTCACTCTTAACGAGGGTGTTTCTGGTTACACATTATTATTATTTCTTTTTTTTTTTTTTTACTAGAACTGCTCCACTTCGCCTCTCTTTTCCACTGGACCCCTGCCATCTCTCTTCTGGCTCTCTGCGCTCTGCTCTCAGCAGATGGGCTTTGAAGCTGCCTTTTGTGGAGCAATTCTCGCCAGTTGTCATTTGGAGCCCCTCTTGCTTGGGAATGCGCATGAGTGCCTATGTGTGTGCGGGAGGGGGTGGGTGTGAGGTGGGGGGTAGGTGGTTGAATTCCTGAAATTGAGAGAAATAGAAAGCCCATCTCTATTTCTGCAATGCTGATCCAGCCTCCGACACGGCCATTTCAACCTCATTTCAAGGTAATCTCAGTTTCCAGTAATCATTTTACCATATTACCTTTTTTTTGTGCTGAAAGGCATAATCTGGTGTCCCAGACCCAATGTCAGACCGATAAAGAACATTTGAGTGAAGGATTATTGGGCTCATGGAACACAGAGATATCCAGCTCCATAAATTTATATTTTATTTTTTTGTATCAGTGAATCACATGGAAACTATGAGATGATTCTGCAGAATCCAACTGTAGGAGGTGTTTTATTTTCTGTGGGAAAAAACACTCACATTACTAAATAAAAACATTTATATAAGGTCACTTCACAGTACAGGGGCTGAAGAAACATATAAAAGTTGAATTGTATGAATTAATCCATAACCTCCATGTGTTATTTAACATGTGTGAAATACCATGACTAATAAAAACGAAAAATCTGCCACATACACTATTGTGAGAGGGATGCCTACTTTTAAAATGCATGAAATTCAAGCATCATCCCTTAAGACAGTGTTTTCGTGAATAGATTTGCATCTAAATGAAACTGAGGAAAGGATAAACAGATCCAGATCTCCATTTCATAAGAGTGTATTCTCTCATCGCTTCAGGGAACACAAAACACATTTTCAGGCTGTCATTCTAGATTTGTTGACACCTGCATTCTTCTCAAATTTAAATATGTTTTAATAATCTAAAAAAAAAAACCTAGTAGATGAAGTCAAAATTCAAGCCATCAATAAACACCAACCCTTCTTGGTATTGGTCAACTTCTGACTGTAGCCTTTTTTATTCATTTATCCACATGTATCCAATAGACATGTGGACAGTGTTACAGTGTGCTTCGGCACTATTCAAACACAATAAAGTCATGCCATTCCTTCCGTCCTTTACCTGATCAATAGAGATCAGATGAGAGAGAAATGACAGAGACCTCAGTAGGTCAGATCAGCACAACCACGAAGCACGAAAATGAGCCAGAACGCCGGCTCTGTTCAGTTGGAAGGGGCCTTTGTCATCTGAGTAATTTTGGCTAGGAATCGCTTCCTTACTGATTCTCCCTGCAACACAATGCCAAACACAGTGGCCAATCAAATTTCAGCTGAGTGGGATTTTTCTCACATCCTTAACATACAGTTTCAGTGCTACAGCTCTTGCTTTATTTTCTTTGGAGAGGAATTTTATGACAATGGTCTAATGATAACAGCAATGCTGTAGAGAGAAACGATCACATAACTTGGGTGATCACTCGTAGCCAAATACATAATCTGCAGTACACAAAAGGTGTTGTGCACCAGGAATTGTCAGGTAGGTGATATTCCTGTATGTACCTTACTTGGGCAGAAGCAAAATACATGCATTGCTCCTTTGGTCCTCATTTCTCTGAGGAAAAGGTAGACAACAGAACCATGAAAATGAATTACCATACCTTTGAAGGAACAATTAGCACAACTGTTTAGGAGAAAACAGAACAGCACCTTAACTGTGCCCCTTTCTTGGGAGCGTGTGTAGCGATAAAGGATTGTGCTGCTAGCACTCTGCGCTCCCGAGACGAAGCGCCGTCTCTGTCATTTTACTATTCTGCTTCTGTATAATGGGGGTGACTAATTACGGTAGCCAGTGAAATTGCTTTGGGGTGAAAGCTGCCAAAAATTTTCAAAAGCCAGCGTGTCCCCTGCTTGTAATTGTTGGCGGAGCGAGGGATAAGCTCTATACCTCTGACTCTGCAGTAACAACTCGTGCCATTCGTGCACACGATGTGCCAGAGCTCGGAAACGCCAAGCACGCTGTTATTTTCAGCAGGAAGCAGAGCAGACCTGCAAGCAATGGGGCTACAGTGCAGTACAGCTCTCAGCTAAGGTGCACTCTCACTGCACAGAAAACAAAATGTGCTCATAATTCCTTCTCAGGTTCAGTCATGATTCTTCACGGTTCTGTTCTGTGCTCTTTCCTCACAAAAGACTATGACTAAAGGCACAAGGGATGTACCTTGGAGGATTTTACCCCAATGGAAATGTTTTGTAACCCTTTAGGCATAAAATGGTATCTTTCTCAGGAGGGAGCTGCTGCAAAATTTGTCTGAACACTGCCAAATAGAGACATCAGATTTCTGAGAAGACATTCTACTGGTGCAAAAGAAGGGTGATAAAAAGGCCTACCAATTAATTTCAAGAGATATTCAGCTTTTAGGATAATTACGGTATTTAACACCTATGTAACTTTGAGATTATTCAGCAGAAATGTGTGTATCATGTTGCAATGCATTATCTGTATGTGCGCAGAATATAAACATTGAGATTTCCCAGACATGACTTTGCCCTTACGAGACAACTCTTGTCTGCAAACATGGCTTTCTGTGCCTTCGTCCCATCTGTGTGAAAGATGGACCGAAGCCGCAAGGCGGATTTACCATCGCGACCTTAACAACGCTGACAGGAGTCACTGAATCATGCTGGAGACCCGTTTGTTCAGCGATGAGCGAGGCTAAGCGGCGCGTTGATAGCACCACGACAACAGGCGAGAGGACAGGATAAGGAGGTGCATCCCTTTGAAAATGGTGTTCATTAAGCTAACAAATCAATCTGTGCTGATTCATCTCTAGCGGAAGAGAGAGCTGGCATCTCGTTATCGAAGCCCCGGCGGTCCCAGGCTCAGATGCCGCTTTCCCTTCTCCCTGACGTTCGTGTGCACGCTCGACAACTGCTGGGTGTGACGCATCACAGTGGAGATCGTGGGCGGTAAAATGTCAAGCGCACACCGCAGAACAAAGAGGGAGAGAGAGAGAGAGAGAGAGAGAGAGAGAGCGAAAAGGAGAGAGGGAATGTTAAAATTGCATGAGCGTTCAGGAGACACTCCTCTGCAGCGTTTGACACGGAGAGGAGATTTTTTTTTTAAAAAATTGCACATTAGAAGAGGAAAACCCCAGCAGGTTATTTTGTGTCGTTAGACAGGCTGACGTTGAAGCGTGAGGCAGGCAACTGCTGCAGATCACCCACCATAATCCTCACAACGCTTGGATTTTCATCAGGGCTCCTGGTCTAAAAATAAAGCTGTTTACGTCCTCAAATGGTGGTAGTCTTCCATGGTCATGACATCTCAAACCTTTTATCCCTTTATATAGTCATGCAATCAAGAGGGTTTTATTTTAAAGTACACCTGCTACAATAAATATAATAAATATAACACACACAACCCCCACCACCTGAAACCCACACACATACACACACTATATTATGTATTATGCAAGAGAAACAAAGCACAAAGGTATGTAAATGTAAGTAACCACTTACATACTGCACTGGCGGACCTGTCTGTATGTTGTACAGGGATCAAGTAATCAGCACAAGCTCATATTTTGTTTCTGCTCCTGTCAGTGTCAAACACATCGCTCAGGCATTAATTGTGTGTTATCATGGTCTATGCACACATATTTGTCCATCTCTGTGATGAGACGTTAAACACAGGCAGTATCTCGCTGAGGTCAGACATCCTTTTTCTCTCACAGTAAGGAGTGAGGGGGTTTCCCCGGGCGTTCTGGCTGAACTCTCTGCCCTGGCTCTCACGGCCTGGCCACCTGATCAATCCCCAGTGTAACTGGCTGAAGGACTCCCTCCCTCCCTCCCTCCCTCTGTGTCTCTGGCAGGGTTTATCAGCGGAGAGCGTTCTGGCACAAAATGGCTGCCGAGCACCACCCAGGTGGGAGCTGTCGGTGGCGATTTTGGTTTGAGTTTTCCAGCTTCACTGCCAAGCTCTTGAGTGAAAGACAATAAATATACATGTCATGAATATCATTTAGAAATCCTTCTTACTTGTTCGCTATTTGTGATTAAAAGAGGATATGTGGGATCACACTTAAAAACAAATGGTTTGTACGTAAGCCAACGCATCCAGTCAGGCTGGGAACAGAGGAAGCCGGTAGGTAGGGAAAATAATTCAAACATTCAGCACCATTTAGTGACGGCAAAGTAAATGGAGGTTTTCTGCAGCATGGATTGTTGTCTGGTTTGATTTCTGAGAATGAGACTAATGGTGGAGAGGGAGAAGCTGGGATGCTTCAGGCCTAAATTTGAACAACACTGTCCCCATAATAAGATCAGGCTTGAATTGTGCAACTCCTCAGTTGAGCAATAAATCCCTCACCAGCAGCGGGATGACTGAGATTAAGCCTCTCTCGCTCTCAGGGAAGACTCTAACGAGGAAGAACTGATGAATCGGTTAATTACACAAATATGTTATCCCCTCGGCCCTGGCTCTGACAAGATATTTGGATGTGAACAAAAGCAGGTCATTTCCCAATAAGTGCGGCAAGATTATTTACCTAGGGCGGTGCATTTACGTGTTTCAGTGCTAGTTAACATGATGTAGATCAGCTGAACGAGATGTTAACTATCGCATATTGTGTCTGGGTTTTTTTTTTTTCTTGTTTCTTAATTGTACTCTGGCTAGACGAGGATGTTCGTTCAAATGGCTGGCTGAGGAAATCGGATGTCACGTTGAGCTGTGAAGGTCTGATAATGAAGCCGCTTCACTTCGCATGCAGAATTTCAGACTGAAATAGCTATGTGAAGGGTCATTTACCATTTTGAAGTTATTTTACTTTGATAGGACTCATTAAGTGCTATGCAGCAGTTCTGCTTAGCCAATGGAAATCTCAGTGAGCGGTAACATCCCCCCCCCCACTCGTTCCTGCTTCTGAAGTTCTAGTTCAAATAGAGCTCCCTGCTTCCCTTCACTTTCCATCCAACATTATGCCAAATCAGAGCGAAAAGTGGGGTGTCTGCGGCAGTTTCCGAGGGAAACGATCAAATGATCAAAGAAGGTCTGCACCACTGAGAAACTGGACCGGGACATCCGACGCTTCCTGGGTCCTACAGCCACATCTCTCAAAAATAGCAATATTTAATTCAGATTTAACTACCGGACGCATATCATCCAAGGATTCCTCTGGATATTATACATCATTATTTCCTGCATCCAGATGCCTCCATCACTGTAAACAGGCTTGGTTTAAAACCACACAAGCAGGCATCTGTAGCTCACCTTCCCATCCTCTTGCTCCACTCAAACGGCCTCTCTTATACCCAGAGCACAGACACCAGGTTTCAATTAACAATCATCGCCATGGACCATGGCTAATTGATACCAATTATCACAGTCCCAAGCAATTAACAATGCTTCAACAGTTTGGGAAAGCCTACTCCTTCACAGTCACACATACAAAAGCACAGCAATTTCCAGGGGTTGGTCGGGCTATATGCACGGATTAATGTTCCCCCTCTAGACTTTTAAATTAAGTCTGTATATGAAATTGCCAGCCAGGATGTGCGCTCCGGATCTCTTCTAATAAGAAAATAAATGATCTTCTACTATGTCCTCCTTCCAGAAATAAATACCAAGAAACATCTGTGACTGTGACCTTTATGCCCGGTCTCACTGTGAGTCAGCCTGATATCTGTCGCCCTGTCGCACGACTGAACCCACGCGATGGCGAAAACACAAATCTTTTGACCCGAAATTATATGTTTTCCCCTGAATATTGACTTTTATTAGAAATTCGAGAAAGGACGGACCAGTGCTTTCCCAGTTTTCACCAAATGGATGAAAATTATTGCTATCCCATATAACAAATGAGCAGCAAATAGCTTTTTAATTGAAAGCAGATATACATGAGTTACAGAATAAGAGGAAAATTGGTTCTGGTACTAATGACCGTGACCAGTATAATACAGGCTATTCTTTTGCCTAACCTGATCTCTGACATTCAAACGTGGTCCAAATGGACTTACTGACAGCCTATTTAGGAGACGCCAAACGGGAAACAGCTGCTACCTAAATATCCGCTAGTCACGTCTGCTGGTTGCACTTCTGTGCTGTGATTTACAGTGATTTTTTAAATTTATTTTATATATTGATGGTAGATATAATGGATGAAATAACAACACAAAAGTGCAGGAAAATCAACCAAAGGTTTCAATTGGTGGTTTCATTTAAAAAAGTTACTGCAAAATAAAATGCAAGAGTCAAAAAAAATCCAACAATATATATCTTGCAAAAGTCAGGTATATATCATTTGTTATTGAATATAATACCACCTGGGGAGTTCAGAGGTTTAATCTTCAGTTCAGTAACTGAGGATCGTACCTGGAATAAATTGATTTGTTTTAATGTGAAAATAGACTCCTCTACGCTACAGCCATTTTAATGGTGTCTTGTGTTCTGTTTTGGATCCATACTTACATATGCTGCTTTCTTGGCCAGGTTCCCCTTTTGAAAAAGTGAAAACAAACTCAGCGGGGCTTTCTCACTCATAAATGAAGAAGCACTCTCGCCGGTATAACACGAAGATATAGGCCTGTCGGTCTGATGCTGGCGCTGGATGTTTACACGCAGAAGCCATCGATAGCAGCGGTGAGGCCCATTCATGTGTCAGGAGTGTATGGGACGCTAACAGCGGTAGCGCGCCCACACTGAGCAATGCTACTGCAGCATCACTACAGGGTGCTGTTCCCATCTGCCTCAAAGCAATTGGCCCTGCATGGGGCTGTTCCCTCACAAACCCTAACCGCCCCATTTGTGTGTATCATCCCATCACTGCTTTGCTGTGCACTCTCAGCCCAATAAAAAAGTAAATCGGCCGTCATTTACAACGTGCCTTGGGCTTGTATTTGCGGTATCTCTCAGTCCTCGCTTCTAAACGGCTAACAATAAGGTAACGGAGCATGCTCGCTCTGTAGGAGAACTGCTGCAGCTTTACTAGAAATCCAAGATGGCATTCTCCAGGTAATATGAGGTGTGCCTATGGCTCTAAGGGTCTGCCAAAATGGTGGAGACTTTCTGTCATCAGTTAATGGGTCTTTTGTGGAAATGTGGAAAAGGGGTGGCCAGGTTTTAGGGTGCTCTCAAAGCGTCCTGCACAAAGCCTCCGCAGCCGTCGGCCTCATCTCCACCACCAGAGCTGTGGAACACAAAGGCCGCGTCAGACGTAAGAATGACCCTAGGCCTGGAAAATTAGACATGCTCCAAATGGAGCCACAATGGTAACTGAGAACGCGGCGGGTTAAAGGGGCTCGGTGGTGCTCTTATTCTCCCTCTGTCTGAGAACGCGGCGAGTTAAAGGGGCTAGGTGGTGCTCTTATTCTCCCTCTGTCTGAGCCCTGTGAGTGAGGCTTTATTTATATCCTGCTGGATAATAATGCCTTGCAGTAAAAGCTCCGAGCCGGGTGATAAGCCTTCTCATATTGCAAGTAGAAGCTCTGTTGATCCCAAACACCCCCACCCGCACCTCACCACCCCCATGAACGACTTAATATGACACACCGCCATGTGCTAGACGTCGGAGCTCTGACAGCCGGCCAATGGAAATGACTTCAGAAATCCTGAAGTGGAAAGCTATAAGCTATCGCCCTTTCTTTCTGAACACAATCAGACTGCAAGCTCATATGAGAATGAGACAACCTTCTTGTAAAGTCTAGGACTGATGGTGTTTTTGGCTTGAGATTATTATATTACTCAGAGTTCTTGGCCCTGACTGAGAAAATATACCGCAGTGAATTTGAGGTTGAAGTTATTAGAGGCTAATGGGGCCTTAATCAAGAAAAAAAAATGTTTATTGTTCGCAGAACAACCTTTTACCACATTACTCTACAGGGTGAAGTCACCCTCCAAAACACTTTCTTTCTCATGGCTTGAGGCGGAAGAGCGGGGAAAAGCCATTGGATCCTGCGTTTAAACATTATATGGATTTACTGAGAGCTGAATACCCTTGAATATCACATACATAGTCATTAAAAAGAAATAAAAATAGGGGAAAATGTTTGTTGGCAGGCCATGACGCAAGGCCATTGGCTAACTACGCACAACACAGAGGGTGGCCAATCCTGGTCCAGGAAGGCCATCATGTTTGTTTTCACTGCCACTCCACACTTAACTGACCCGTTAAAGTTAATGATCTCACATTTACCCCGACGCCCCTGGTTTCCTGGGTCTAAATTGGTTTCTGATTTGAAGGCGAAAGGAAAAACTGGGCAGATACCGCAGCATCTCCGGCGACTCCTACAACACACTCCCACAACACCCATCATTCGCATTAAGATTAACTGAGGCATCCTGTGTGAAGCATGCATTAGTATTCTGCTCCGGCAACACTGGCTTTCAGAGGACGGGATAAATCTGTGGGGCGCGGCGCGCTCATTTTCAGCGCTCGTTCTGTTCTTCATTTTCGGGCGGTGGGGGGTTGGGGGAGGATACACACAGGCGGAGATCTTCATCCAGGCAATTTTAGACAGGCATCATAAAGGTCACCACGATAGCTGTGGGGGTCCTTAGGAACCCATTTGTCCAGGCCTGATGACACTGGCTGCCAGGCGCTACCTGAGCAGAGCACACTCTCTGTTCTGGCATAGCTTTAGGCCCTCAGAGCCCAGTGAAACAAACTTGTTTTCTCTCCACTGAGGTGGGAACCAATTAGCGCCAGAGGCCTCATTGACACTCTGCTAAATGGATTGGAGCTGACCAACCTGCGAAGCCCGCAAACAGCTGCTGGAGGATGCAAAGTGGGTTCAGCACAAGGCCAGATGGATGTTTTTTTTCTTGTGTTAATCATTAATTTATGAACACGTTTTAGCGTGACATGTCTGACGTGCTGAAGTGTGTAACACCCTCCATCTTCCCCCAGAGATTTCCGGTCCTTCGACACTTGGGGTTGTCAGAACTATTTTTACATTCGAGAAACCAGCGGAGGTTGAAGCAGTGGATTTAAACAAACATGCCCTCACATTAAAACACATTGCTGTAAGATAGCATTTCACTGCATGGTCTTATACAATTTTAACTCTTTGCATCCATGTGAAAATTTAAATCATGTAAAGGTTGTTGCTTCAATCGAAAAAAAATAGGCCACTATATATTGAACAGGACTTAAATGTGTAAGGCTCTGCTGTGCGTGTGTGTGTGTGTGTGTGTGTGTGTGTGTATGTGCGTGAGAGAGAGAGAGAAGTGAAGAGAGTAGGGGGACGGAGGGATTTCTCTGACAGCTCACGCTGGGATAAGGACAGCTTGAGCGGATGGGGTGATCTGCAGGGGGGAGGGAGGTGGGGAGGAATGCGGGTGCAGCGTCCCACCTCAGGTGTGCGCCCCGCTGTGCTCTGAGGGTTCCTCTGGAGCCCACCATGCAAAAATCCTGGGAGGCTAAAATCCCGTTTAATGAGATTTCATTCTGAAATCCTGGAAAAAGGAGCCACATTGAAAAATATGCTCCTCGTTCCTATTTTTTCTGCTTGCATCTTTGTTACGGTTAAATCGTAAGGTTTAAGGTTTTAGGATTTTTGCTTTGTTTTTGTTTTTTTTTAGTGGTTTTTAATTCTGTAATGGCATTGTCTTGAGACGTTAAAATGGCTTGCTTTTACATCTGCCTTCAATGTACTATCACATTTTATTTCAGTGATTTATTTTTTTACTTTCGATCACTGTCAGCAGTCTCTCACGTGTCTCTTTTATGTCTTTTATTTCCTATGTTTGTGATGGTCGATTTCCCATATGGTGAGGAGGTAAAAAAAACAAACAATAAGTAAAAATAAATGTAAAAAAATTCATAATACGTAAGGTTGAGATTAAGATGTTGTGCAGAGCATGAGCTGAAAAATTCATTTAATTTCTCCAAGGGAAATATAATATCATACTGTTCAGCTTTGAAGATGTTATATTTCTACAATGTTTCACGTATATTTAATAGCGGTTGTCAAATTTGCAATTCAAATGTTCCATTCCAAACCATGCATTAGGGCAGTTAAAAATGTAACTTAAGTTCTATCATTTTTTTTGTGTTATAACTCTTGATATTCACACAAAAAAAGACATCAATGAGGACTGCTTTCAAAAATACAGCTACGCTGCTTTGAACAATCTGCCTAAACTGAGGAAGAACAGAAATCCCCTCCCACCCTCTAATATCTGATCCCAGACTAAAAAACCGCAGACCACTGAAGAACTGGTAAGGGGATACGTCTGTAACGTAGTGTCAGGGTTTTCTCTGCTGACACAAAACTTAAAACCGCTTATAACACTGTTTCCGTGGATACTGTACTCTCGATGCTGTGTTCAAAATCACCCTGATGCAGAGGCGTCTCATGTTTGGGAGGAAAATCACAAATTATATGGATGTCTGTCAGATGTATTGTGATGTCATAGAAGTGTTGGGAAAATGGTGGCAAGATGTAAAATCTCTCATTTCTGCTCATGAGAAATATCAAAGTGGGTCATAAAAAAACTTGTACTGTACAACTTTCACCAGGCATGCAGTTTAGTCAAATGCAAACACTGCTCTGGAAAGTTTACCCGCCATTACCAGTGAGTGAGCATTAACACATGTATTATGGTTTGAGTTTGGGTTTTGCTCCACCCATTGAGTCACAGACATGATTCTGACACATTTCAATGTTTTCACTTCATGACTGACACATTATGACAAAACAAAAGTATTTTATTCCATATTGGAACATGTATTATGTTACAATGCTATTTTGTAAGGGGTGAGTCAAAGAGAATACATTAGTGCTTTAAGCGCAAAAGAGGCAAGTCAGTGATATATGAAATAGAACACCAACTGTATTATAGAATACCCCAGGGATTGGGGTTTCAAACATGACAGCATCATTAGAGTCACTTAATCCTGTTTTAGGTAATGACAATGACGGAGTTTGATTAGTGATCAAGAGGTTAAAAGTCATGGAAATGACAGAGGTTATTCTCCAATCATTTGAGTGGTTCAAAACAGGTGAACGAACATTTGCTAAAAACTTCAATAAAAAGAGACATACAACCTTAGTATAACATCCACAACGACAATAGCATTAAGGGTAAGATCATGCATGTACTGTCTTTGTAAACCCTTTGAACTTGGTTTTTTATTTGCCTTGTAAAATGCTATAACTTTTAACTGAAATGTAGCTGGCCGCGCCGTGATGGAGCCGGTGGATGAGTGTAGCAGAAATAAAAGCTGCGTGTAGAATCTGTGCTTCGTTTGAGGTTGGATGTGAGGCTTTATGCTCTAATGCTTTTACATAACGGACTGTAAACCCGATGCTCGCTGTTTCCACTGCTCTGGCCATGGGCGGGCGTCCAGCACGTGAACACACTCTGCCCAAATCTGCACCCATAGTGTTCCCCTCTTCTGTTCTCATCCCATAACGTTAAACAACAAAACATTCTATTTTAACCCCATGCAGACAAAACGCTCAGCCCACAATCAGGTCAGAAATATGATCTTACAGAAAATACAGAGAGATTTTGTGCCCCTGAAATAACAAGAACTATATAATTCTGTGACTTTAAGTGTATGGGTATGGCTTGGGTGTCTGTAAACAAGCTGCAAATGCTGACTGAGACTCCTGACGTTCTGGTTTGAGCGACGAGGCGAACCAAATGTATGTTTGAGCGCGCTGTCACCCCCAACTCGCGACTGACAGTCTCAGAAGGAAGAAATTTGTGAAGACATGGCAAAAATCGCATTGTTGTTGTTTGCTATCCTCCAGGGTAAAAAAGCAGAGACACGCTGCAAATATGCATTTTTACGAAGAGTGATATTCTGTTTGTAATAATTGAAGATGGGAAACAAGCACCAGCAAACAAATGTAGCATCTTACAAGGTTCGCTCATGGGTATCACACAACCAAGATTTGCTTTTAGATGTGTGTAGCATTCATTACAGTCTCTTCACTGTAATCACTTCCATTCATGAGTGTGTTTTCCTCCATGTGCTGCTCTGTGTTTTTATTTGCCTGTTTTCTTATTTTTTACAGGCTTTCCTTTTATTTCTTCTTGTTTTATTGCCTCGTTTAATCTGGGAAAGCATGCTAAGTGCCTTTGTAGCACTTCAGAACCGAACCTATATAATACAAATAATAATAATAATATTAATAATAAATAATAATGTTATTATGTAACTTTATTTCTGAGGAGCTTGTGTGGTGCTCCAAATGCTTTCCAGATTAAGCAGTCATTATTATGTCTGAGGCGTAAGTACAGGGCAGTGGCATTCTCGCTCTGGATGCCCTTCCCCTGCCACCTTGCCTCTTGCGTACGCCTTGGCTGGGGCCCCCAGCGGCAGGCTGCATCCGCACAGAGCTCTGTAATTAAGCAGACACTTTGAACCCAGCGCACGCCTGCTCCGACGCCCTCGGCCCTCGGTTTTAAGTGTGTTAAGAGAGCATCCTGCAGCGTCTCCGTAGCGGCTTCCCCTTCTCTATTTATAACCTCCCAGAGACTGATGTGTGTCTGTTTCTCTTTGGTCCCTGGCACACCATTTCACTAAGATCTGTCCTGTCAAACAGATGACTATAGAGTGTGTGGGAGGTATGTGTTGGGGTTGAGGATAGGAGGGGGGAGAGACGGGGTGTTTTGGTGTTTTCTAACCTCATAAAGCTGCTTAGTATTATATGCCTCAATGAGCAAGAATATTCTGTTGAATCGCTTGATATCCTTGAAATTCAGAAGAAAAACATACTTAAGTCGCTGCGCTCCGGCGCCAACTGGGAACGGTTTATGGAAAACACAGGAGGAACGGAGAATGTGATTGGCCCGATTCAAAATTTGCTGTTTTTTTTTCTGTATGAAATTTCCAGGCAATATGGGGACCATCAACCATCAACTGTCAGCACTACAGGCAGCCACAGATCATAAAATATGAATCATGGAATGCACTGCCTCCTTTTCTGACTAACTAAGTTTCTAAATATATCATATTTATATTTAATTTATTAAATATACAATACTCTGTGCAACTTCTCAGTGTAATATCCTAAAATGCCCTACTCTGGAGTGGTATGCAAATATTTCCCAAGCTTTGAATTTGAAATCGAGCAGAGTAAGTCATAAGGCGCGTTGCACTACAAATGTGTCATTATTTAAAATGTAAATGGGTGATATATTGGCTACAAAAACAATATTATATGAATATTACAATTTTGATATTCCAGGCATTCTCATCCAGAGCAACGTACATGATGTACATTTATACAGGTGAACATTTTCAGGTGAGCGTCTAAATATCCAGCAGAAAGACACAGGTATCCCTTGTGGGATCAAACCCCACAACCTTCTGGTTGGTAGTCCTGGTCCATCACAGCTGAAGCACAATCTTCAGTTACATACTGTCAAGCAAAAAATGTCAAGTTTATTTGTGGATGACTCTTCACAAATCCCGAGTCATCGACCAATTTAACACAATCCAAGCCAAAATTGTTCCTGAGTTTGACACCTTATACAGGGGTGATTGATGACTTGACAGCTTTCAACAGATACCTTTGCATTCTGACTGGAAATATGCCAAGGATTTTGTAGGTTTATTGGAGTTATTCAGACATTTCTCAGCATGAAAGTAATGAATTTTTACATTTTTCAAAAACTGAAATTGCTGCCTGTTTTGATGGAACTGAATTTTCCATTGCCCGAAGCCTTCCAGCTTAACCTTCCCTCTTCACATCTGGCTGATGTAAGAGTGAAAATTTCAGGAAGGAGCAGCTGCGATGGATTTGATAATAGTGTAGCTGCGAATGCTGTGCAATTGTGAAAATGTGTGAGAACCTGCTCAATTAAAGGCTAAAACATAGCAAAACGGCCAAAACACTTAGGAATCACGGGTTTCATCTTTCGGACAGATCACTGCGCTTTGAATAAATGTGGTCTATGCTGCAAACCAACCTTAGCTCTAATCGCTATTATGAAAAAAAAAAAACGAACTCTGATTGCTATGGGATCAGCCTTAGCCTCGCTGCAGCTTCCAGATGGCCCAAACAAATAGACTGCCAGACGGTTACACGCTAATGCACCTCAGGCGAATGAGTCTGTCAGCCCACACGGTACACAGCTCACCGCGATAATCCTATCTGTCACCACGGCAACAGCTATTTTTGATTAACCTTAAATTTCATCGTAAGCAAACGGCGTAGGGTTCCACTGGCCACTCTCTTCTGCTCTTAACGCAGCCTACGTTACGTTTTAAGCAACGAACCAGTTGCCCTAGAAACCAGACTCGAACCAATATGGAAATTCATCTGGTTGCAATAGAGCACTGCGTAGCAGTGAGTCATACATACGCAGGGTAACTAATGAGATATTTACGACTGCACCGTTTTCCGTACTGCACCCTCATACAAACCCATCAGGCGGTAATTTCAAAGATATGGCCCGCACAGGTACTCCATTTGCCTACCAGTATTTCATACTGCACTTCACACGAGTCCAGATACTTTTGCAACGCACGTTCTAATGAAACATATGACATTTCCTGATGTTATTTTAATCGTATAAGACAATTATTCAGGCCACGCAACATACTTAAAATGAGTCTGCACACAGTACAGTGCTGTGATTTAACATTTGAATCTTCTTTCCTGAAACGATAAATGCAAATAAATTTAGGCTAGGCTTTTAAGTAGCGGTTCATTGAATATTACATGAGCTAATTAAAGACGTGCTTACATGGAAAAGCACTGGTCTAATTAAGGAATTTTTAATGTTGTATGGTTATGATTTCACTGTTGCCTTACGTCACCGACTGCTTTGTGAATACGGCAATGCCAATATGATCGCTAAACATCACCAATTTTACATGCTATGTACTACGGCAGGTATAGAATAATGCGTTCAACTAATTATTGTATAACTGCATAGATGAGTTCCAGATGAGGTCTCTCAAACTTCCCACCCCAAGCCCAAAAATTCATGTTTAACTCATTATTGTATAACTGAAACCTCTGCATTTTAATGAATAACATCCCTCCACCACAAATCCTTGCTGGTCATTTTAACTGGTTATGAAACTGGTGTTGGTGCTCATAACATTTCAGTACAGTCCAGTTTCTAAAGGATGCGTATCATATACTTGCAATTATGAATGCAACAGTGGTTATATCCTGCCTACACAGTATATTAATTGGACAGACCATTGTAAACAAACCGAAGTAATGTCTTTTGTGAGCACAGTTTGTTGCTGCTTGGGTTATTGCTATTGTAACAAGCGCAGTAAGGTATTTGTCCGGCAGATTGGGAAATGTGAATTAATTGGAATTGATAAGGACAAGTTCACACTAATCAGAGAATGCCGTCTCAGGAATCGTGGGTGAGGTAACCTTCCTTTCTAATGCACTGGAGGGCATGTAATTTAATCAGTGAAACACTCCGGCAATCCTGCAAAACATCTACCCCTGTGTGATTTAGTGTAAATACGCTCTGCAGGTTCAGCGACTATCACTGCGCCATGAGCCGTGCTTCTTCTGCAAGTGCATCTGAGGTTCTGCTCAGATAAATAAATAAATAAATAAATAAACGGATAAATGAATGCACCATTAACACATCAAATGAAGTAAATAACTGAGGCATGCAAAATCCGAAAACGCTATCCATGTTTTACAAAACAGATAGCATTTAGTTGGCCACACTGTCTTTCTTACTTGGACTGCTACATGTGCAGCATGTGAAATTCACACATCCATGTAAAATGCTTGCTATGCACAACAAATGCCCAGGGAATTTCATCGAGGAACTTGATATGAATTTAGATGTGAGATTAGATACAGCTACTGTACATAATAAGAGCACACCATGCAACAATTAACGATTCCCTTTTCACAAAATGGGCTTCAGTGCCCTCCAAAAGCTAAAAGGCAGCCAAGTCAAAATAAACCTGACAAAATGCACCTTTACCTACTCTTTGATTCAGGCAGTGTTCCAAATGTACATTGGCAGGGACTGAGAAATTATAAAAAAAAAAACAAAAAAACAGGCACTCTAAGAAGAATGGGTCTGTCATGGGCCACTACCAATGGAAATCTTGGTCTGCAAATATGGGGAAAGCAATACATTGATGTATAGTGACTGCCTGAATGAGAGTAATTTTGGAGGCAACCGTCCAGAGCAGTGGTTATATTTTATACCGGGGACTTCCCTGTGAAAAGACACACCTTTCCTCTCCCTGCTTGTGGTCTGCGTTTCATTAATTTCTCATCATGCCTTGCTTCATTATGTGAAAAGAACATCTGCTATGCGGATGAGCCATTGGGCTATGAACAGCAGGAAAACAGCGGGGGAAACACAGGAAGAAAAATATGGCATTTTAATTCTACCTGTACACAAAATACTGAGATCTCTGCCACATTTATTTTTCTGCGCTCTCAAAAAAAAGGCTACAGTTAGAGCCAGTTAGGGTACATTTCTGTCACAACAATACATGTGGTACTTGTTCTTTCAAATATACAGTAATGATTCTTCAAAACACTTTGACTGAAGAAGTATGGATGTACCTGCAGGGTTCTATGCCTGTGACGAGTGTGTGCCACCCTGCAGAAATGATGTTGTACCTGTTTTTTAAGAATGCATCTGACTTTACACACACCGAACATGCCTGTCTCTTTAACTGTGCACCGATGCCGAGTCGTGATGGAGTTTTTTGACGAAACGGTTGAATTATTTCATGAATCATTGATGTATTGCATAGCAGGGGGTATTTTGAGCTGGCAGGTCAGCGGGTGTATTGGGCCTAGGAGAGCTCAGCGGCATCAGGGCTGGTCACCCAGGGGAGATGGATAAACATGTCCGGATTGGCTCAAAGGCTGCTGCAGAACCATAATAAATACAACGGACACCGTGCCTTCTGTGCTGAAAAATACACTGCTCTTCTGCTGCTCCACACTGCAACACTAACAGTGGGCATTCTAGGATAGCATACCATTAAGACATGCACTACCAGGGTGGATGGAACACTTCATTAATGTTGCTTGAATAATTAATGATTTAGGTGGTTATTTTATTTGCATTTTTATAGTATTCATCCATCATATGTGAACTAAGTACGGATTTATTAAATTACTTATTAGGGCTCATTACCACTTTCACAAATTCACCAAACTGAATTATTTCAATTGGTCTGTTTTCACATTCATTACCCCCATAATCAGCTTTAAAATGTATTAAATGCAATTCAGATCCATCAAATCTTCCTGTGCATTTTCCCCGTTACTTAATTCGCTCCTCCTTGTTTTCCTAAAAAAAAACGTTTAAAACAATGTCGTGTTTGCTTCTCTGGGTTTCCCCATCAGCCTGAATGCACACCATAGGCCCGTGTTATTGCGCTGTAGTTACACTACCCATAGAACGTGATTAGTTTCTAAGCGCCACGTAATTACATATTGGCTACGACCGCCCTCAGATATTGAGTCATCTTGCCGAGCGAAATGACGACGATAGCTTGCCGCTAGCTAACCTACAATTTGTGTCGTGACACAAAAGATAAAATGGACCCGTGAGTCAGAAAATTTTGGGAGTGCAGGTCAAAAGTCTTCAATTTATGTGCCGTTCATTATTTTATCCGGCACGTTAATTACTTTTTTTTTTCAATGTTGTACTATAAAAGGCAATGCTGAATTGATATCAGGGCAATGGTCGACTACATCCAAATACGCCTCAAAAACAGACGTACAAAATGCACATAATCATAGGTGTGTAGACTATCATTGTTATCACTGACCAGGTTCGTGCACACCCGGGTTGTCAGACATCTCCAGGACCAGAAGCTCTCTGCCCTCGAAGCTCTCTCCGATGGTGTAGATCCGGCTGATGGAGGGACACTGCAGCCACACCGACACGAGAGATTTCCTCAGCTCCTCATAACGGTGGTACTCGAACGAGATGCCCCCTTCCTCGGCGGCGCTCTTCTCCTCGCCCGATGCGAGGACAGCCAGCGTCCCGCACACCACCAAGGAAAGGAACAATTTCATTTTCAAGCGCTTCTGATTTGCCTAAGTCTTGTTGGTCTAGTGAAATTCTTAATCTGATATTCCGCCACCCTCCTCTTGCCTGTTTCTGCACCGCTCGATGCGGATGTGCGCTTGTACCTGTCCGCACGCAACTACAGCAGCAGTACGCATTGGGTGCACAGAGCACTGGAGCGCTAGCGCTGGGGAGGAGGGCGGAGACAGCTCCCGGAGGCGTGGCGTTGCTGACAGGGAATGAGACATTAGGCCTTATCTCGATCAGACGCAGAACGGTAATGTGTGTGAACCCTCATAAAGAAAACGCAACGAAATGACACGTGTATAATGCGTCATTTTTATGTAACAGGTTATAGATTATGACTTGGTGGCTTCAGTTTTAATGCATGCTAATATATAGTAAAGCATTTTACAATTAGAATTTATCTTGTTTGACATTTATTTTCCTACAATTATTAACCAACATGGAGGATCAGAAGTGGTATATTTGTGGAAACGTGTCCTGAAGCCAAGCAAAAGACATGATAAATTGATTGCTTTAAAAGTAGATCATTGCATATGCTATACAACCTGTTGTATACGTTTCCGATAATATTTATTATAATACTAAATTAATACTTTAATTTAAATTTTTAATGCTAAAAATGTTTTTGAAAATTGAGTGAAGAGAACACCACATGAAGAATAAATGGAGGGAAAGCAATCATAGTTCACAAAGCCGACCCATCTGTTGGCCCATATATGAAAACAGACTGAAAGGCATGGAAACAAAATTGTTCTGTATGTGCTTTTCAAGATAACTCAGACAGGATATTGAATTATATGTGAATTGGAAAATGTTCTCTGTTTTTATAAAAGAGCTGTCATACAGCTGCTGGAACGTTTCCACCCGTTGGTATGTTCTCTGAAAGGCCAAACATTTGTTTTCTATTTGGTAAACAGTAATAAAATTATGCAAATCAATATTTTTTAAAAAGTAAGTATGCCTTCTTGGTGGTGGATACAGGAGAATTTCTGTTCTGGTCCATTGCAGTACAGTCGATTCAGTAAGTGAACTGAAATCAATGTATTCTTTAATTGAACATTATTTTTTTCCAATTCATTTTTTGAATTGCATTTAATTTCCAGAATTGAATGTTTTGAAGTGGAATGGGCTCCGGCTGTGTTGTTCAGCTAAAGCTTCGGCTCTCAGAGCAACAGTTTGCCCTGTGATCCAACACGAATCCCAGTCAGGCCGGTGCCGGTTGTGTGCTGGGGTGTCTCAGGTGCACAGCTGGCCCTAGTGTTGCACAGGTAAGAAGGGGCTCATTTGTTCAGCTGTAGGTCAGGTAGATGGCCTATTAGGAAGGTAAATTGCCTTATCCATTCTGTTGCCATGGAATCTTTAATGACCACAGTGTAGTTTCTCCCAAAGGTGCTCTGCTGCATGTATTTATTTTTCTCACACTTATTTGAACAGATCTCTTGAGCCCGAGAAGAGTGATTGGAGAATGAAGTTTTATGACACCAAAATCTTTGTGGTCATTTTCTCACTGAAGTCAGATGCAATTCTTTAGGTGTTCAAAAGAAAATATATGATTTTTTCAAAGGCTTACTTTTGGTGCAACAGTCAGAGACATGTATGACTAAAGGTGTATTCCTTTTGCTGGTGAATTTAATGTAAAAACCATCCCAGTTCGTTACCATATCATTAATTATCAGTACATTCATTATTCAAGACACAACACTGTAGGTGACATCGTGCTAATGAGATAGTGGGAAGGATGCATGCATTCTGCTTACTGTAAAGGTTTTCTTTATTATTTTGGCCAATTTCCCATGGCTTCTCAAGGACAGAGGGATATATATGTAAGCACTTTCCTTGACCTTTCCCCATGGCCTTCCAGGATTAAAATATTTTTTGGGATTTTCAAGGGCTGTGTACATTTTCGTGTGATCAGCTGGAGATGGGCTTGCACTCTCCCCAACCCCAGTCTCTAAAAGAAAATGATTACTGAACTCACTAAACTGTGTAGGTGCAGAGAAAAGTATATAAACATAAGTATGTGTTCTTCTGGTTTTAAAGGACATGTTTGCTTCTCTGCAATAAAATATACTAAAATTAAATCATAGCAAGTGTGTTTATTGGGTTGCATATGCCGTTACAGAAACTAAGTGCTTTTTATTCGATCTATATATTAACAATTTGGGCATGATGTCAATGGAAAATATATGGACTCTGTAATTTTTCTGTCCCTCAAAACCTTGAGGTTAAAAACTGTTGAGATGCTAAAGCATTTCAGACCCCAGGTCCTTGGCCACGGTTTTTGAATAGGATTGAACAGTGGTGGGAAAAGGCATTTTCAGTCAGGCTTGTCAAAGTGGATTAGCTCATTCTAATCCTGACATATTCACACCGCTTTACTCAAACATGCCCCTGCTGTTTACTGTAAGTTTTTTGTGCTACCACAGAAAGGCAAGAGTGTAAATGTGCGAAATTTTGCAAGCAGAGAAAGGTCAATTATTCAGATTTTGGCTTGGGGCCTACTGACACAGCACATTCACAGTGTGCCATTTATCTTCGTTGTAAGGAAGTGCAAATTTATGTGAACGCAGGCAGCTCTCTCCTCATAACCCTGATAAGGTTTTTACGAGCTGAACTAACAAGACAGATCACATGCCTGGGGAACTTTGCGTTGTCTTGCAGGGACTTGTTTACTCATTCATATTATTTCTGCATTTATTTGCAAGCGCGTAACAGTTCAGACCTAAACCACTCCTCCCATTGCCGGCTATGGCTGGAGGTCCGCATTGGCGAGGCAACAATCGGCCGCGCCTTGCCGGGGATGATGGGGGTAAGCCGGCTAAGTTCATTGGTCTCATCGCTATAGCGCCCACTCTGGTCACGCTGGCGCCTGCGGCGGCAGGAACTGAGGGTACGCTGACTGCGTCACCCTCCAACGTCATAGGCAGTGTGCGATTATTGGTGCGGCTGCAGTGTGAACAGAAGCAAGAGCGTCGTCACGTGACCCGGAAGAGTCACGTGTGCGGCTTCTCCTCTCAAAGCCAGCATAGAAGGAATTCACCCACTCCTCCTCCGCCATTTTCCTGCCTCGTGGATGGGGATGCGTGTGATGAGTTTAGCATTCATACAGCATTTCATTCATAAGATTATAAAGGCTAAAAACTATGAACGATCAACCACAGACGCAAAAGCAGCTATGTGTTATACTGGTACACAGGTACACTGGGGATATATCCACAAACCGAGTACAAAGTCTACATTTGTATGAAAGGTTTTTCAAACGTGTTTATTAACTGCTCACAGATTTTCAACATACAATGTTTAGCACTGTCACATTGTACAAACAAAAGGGGAGACATAAAATGTTTTATTATTTGGGAATGAAAAATGCCTCTATAACATTTTCAGATGCCTGGTTGCTAACTATGAAAATATCATTTCAGTCTTAGCAGCTTTGCTGAGCTTTATACATTTATACCCTACTACTATTAACCAAGACATCATAGTATTTCAATGTAACATATTTTAACATGCAACAACCATGTGATTTTATCCAGTGGTATTTTGTACATTCATACAAATAATTCAAAAACAGGGAATACAGCAAAAGATTCAATGTCTCAGACAGTATTAACTATGTTCCAGCAAAATTCAATGTCCTGTTGTTTTATCTTCAAGATGTACAAAATATTTCAGGGAAAGGAAAATAAACAAGGAACAAGAGGGAGTAATGGTGCTTCAGTCCAACAGTTGAGCTGTAAAGTGCTTGGTAAAATGGAATTTATTATCCTTTCACAAAACATTTAGAAATATATACAGTGCAGTTTTGTGTGTATGTGTGTAAAGCACATTTGGTCATTAATATGTCCTGTACTCATGACTTGCTACTTCAATTCCATGATCTTTTCTTGAAGTACTTGAGAGCATTCAACAAAACAGGAGAGTGATGTTTCTCTTCAAAGAAAGGCACTATGGGTATGGTTTTCTTTCTGAGGGTTATAATCGAATTCTGATGGAAATCGCACCAGGGGATCTCCATGATAATAACGTTTTATATTCATAAACGTGACAGTTATTTGCATGTTAACCCCAAAAATACTGAAATTTAGTGGCTGCCAAACACATATCTGCAATTAATACAGTGTATAGCCAAATAAGAGCAACAGGGATTTATTTTAAATAGACTGGTGCAAGTGCTTTTCACAAGAACTGGCAAAATGGCCATAATCTAATATACTCATGTTAATCAGACAATTAAGGACGAAGCGCCTCGAGAGATTAATCAAGAATGTAAGAGTCTGGAAATTACCATGATCTGAACTCCACAGCGCCTCCAGCCTCTTGTCAGTGTAACTGCAGCCTGCTTTGTTCTATTCAAATCTCACACAACGTTCTTAATTTCAGCCTCGCCACACACATGGGCGTGATGTTGGACAAGTGTTGAAGATGCAAGCATTTGCTGGAATTATAAGGTAAAGCAGCATGGCCGTATGTACTAGAGGCCTTGGCTTTCCAGCCTTGTTGGTGTCAGGGCTGAGCTCAAATGAATCGTAAGATACCAGGGTGTGAAAACAAAACCGAGATGGGGGAGGGGGGGCCTGGGGCGTCCTGTGTCCCTCACTGCTCCTTCTTCAGCTCCTGCTTGTGCTGGTAGTTTTTGTACTGCGAATCTGTGTTGAAGAGTTTGTCCCACCAGGTGAAGGTGGAGGAGTAGTTCCCCACAAAGTTCATGTGGTGGAAGTCGTGGAAGCGAGTGCCGGCGTAGAACGGGATGAGGTGCAAGGGGTTGAAGGGAACGTCGTACCCGCTGGACAGCGAGGGAAACAATATCCAATTAACAACTCACATCAATCATATACTGACCATATTCAAAATATTTTATAGCTTATTTGCAGGATTTTGTGTTCATAAAAAAATAAAATTAAATTAGAATTCAAGAGATGTATAGCTGTCGGTTGTGGTCTTATGAATGGATTGTCCTAAAATTTCATATTGCATTAGTGGCTGGGATGAATACGCTGGGATGAAATCCTAAAATAGACCCTGTCCTCGTTGCCCATCCCTGAACTGCAGTTCGCTCATATTTTATTGATTACTGCATGTTTCTCTACGCTGCCCCCTTGTGGTCCACCTTCTCACTGCTATTGTAAGGAGGCAAAGCCTGTTTCACTGCATTTCTGGGGCCAAAGCCAAAGTGTTTCCAACACTCAATGGCCTTTCCACCGAAAGGAAAAAAATAACAGTTCATAATAACATTAGAGAATGTTTAAACAAGAGAAAAATATTTTCAATCAGAATAATTTTGATCGTTTTTATAGGGGATGACATTTTCCAGTTCCGCTGCCTCTAAATCATCTCTCTACAATATAATGACTTGGAATCAGCAAAGAAGATCTAAAATGATTAAATTTCCCTACACTCCCGTACAATATCTGAGTGGGAGTACAGAAATGGACCGATCTGAACACATTAACAGTGTACAGCAGATCTCCAAAACATGACTGCATTGTCTCAGACTGTATTATATTACAGAATATCTTACCATGTATCTTCTGCAGTCATAAAAAGATCCTAAGCGACTCATTGTGTGGGATAACAATATATTTCCTTGAGCCCAAAGCACCTCACCACCCCTGACACATTCCCCCAGTTCTGTGGGGCACACAGTGATGTCATCAAATGGGAAATTGGGAATCTAAACTGATACACTGTGTTTTTACAGTGAACTGAATGCAGCAAAAAATCCTACCTGGAGAGGTGAAAAAAACGAAGCTTCTA
Organism: Albula goreensis; assembly: GCA_022829145.1. Taxonomy (NCBI): domain Eukaryota; kingdom Metazoa; phylum Chordata; class Actinopteri; order Albuliformes; family Albulidae; genus Albula; species Albula goreensis. Next base: position 23,376,590 of record CM040758.1, on the reverse strand, counting down.
GAAGTTCAGAGGAACTGCTTTTATCTACATTCCCCACTATGCCACCATCCAATCAGAACTGAGAGTTGTTTGGGGATGGAACACAACGCAGTACGCCCAGCCCCACACAGCCCGGCATGCAGGAGCTGGTGTGCCTCAGTGTGACTCATTTCACTGCAGGCAAATCCTGGTCCACAGCCCCTTCCATACGGCCCACCTGACTCACTCTGATGTCTTTCATCTCTATGTTACACCATGCAGTTCTGCAGTGTTGCCATGGAATGATCCAACACCCAAAACTGACATTTCAGTTTACGTATAAGCGTTTTCGCTTGCCAATTCATTTTCCTCCCTTCCCCCTGAAATTCCCTCCAAGCCGTGACACACACTCCTGCATGCACTACAGAAGTAAAGCAGCAGCTTTCTTTACCAGGATGTAAAACTGGCTGGAAGATGCTGCAGCACTACTGGGAGCAAGTAGCTGGGAACATTGTGTACCTTTGAAAATACAGAGTCCAGTGTGATATACGAATATGATAGAGCTTTCCAGAGCCCTTATATGAAATATTGATGTCATAATGTTGGGGGAATTGTTTGTTAATCCATGTGCAATTTGAGCTCTCTAATTGTCAGACGGTCAGCCGTACCTGTGCACATCGATGGTCTCCAGCAGGCGGAAGGTGACCCAGGCCCACAGCAGCGTGACGTGGTTGCAGAAGATCATGATCCCGATGAAGAATCCAGCACCCAAAATAAGTGTCTCCAGAGGGTGTGCGTATTCCGCCTGCATCCCGAAGGGAGACTGTGGGGAAAAACCCAGGCAAACCATTTATTATCTCTAATGAGACAATGTCCTTTCACCTGGACAGGAGTTACATGGAGTTTGACTGACTGAGTGAATCTCCCCATGGTTTGATGTGAAACCCCTCTGAGTGAATCTTCCCATGGTCTGATGTGAAACCCGACTGATTGAATCTGAGAAAATCTCCCCATGGTGTGATAAGAAACCTAACTGAATGAATCTCTCTAATTTGAGTGAATCAGGCATGATACTCACGGTGAACTCATGGTGGACCTTGTGGATATATTTGTAGATTCTTCTGTGATGCAGCAGTCTGTGCAGGAAGTAATGCCAAGTGTCCTCTACTACAGCACAGCCAAAGCACTGAGCCAACAGGTAGGACCTGAGAGAGGAAAACACACACACACACACACACACACACACACACACACACACACACACACACACACACACACACACACACACACACACGATCAGTTCCTCTCCACAGTGGCACAGCCCATGGTCTAATCAGGAATGACAGTTGACTATGCACTATATGGCAATGACTCCCTGAAAAAGAGATTCCACTTACAATAAGAGCTACAACAACAAAGACAAAATCAATGTGTTAGAAATCATTCACCAGTGTGAAAACCACTACAGCAACGCCCTACTGTACTGTACAGTCCTGTGAGTGAAGAAATACAGGGCTCAGCAAAGATAGGCAGGCCATGTGTCATTGTTCTGAGAACCACTAACACTGATCTGAAGGATATTTACCACTATCGTAGCACCTCATTTTCACAGTTATCATGACAGTGCAGACACATCCATTTGAACTGGAATGACTGTTAATTATACCTTCATTGCTATCTTTGTAGGACGTGCTGGAGATAGGCCCTCACAGGTAAGGCATACTTCGCTAAAGGCAATCCAGAACAGCAGCGTTGCAATGAGGCTAACTGAACTTAAACCTACTTCCTCCAACCTGCCCAACCTCCAGGGATGTCCTTTGCTAACAAACCAATGGTCATTCACTGCTTCTCATTAATCCCATTTGTGAGTGAATGAGGTGAGTAACTGCCCCAGCCAATCAAATCCAGCCTCAGAAATATGCTGGCACCAATCGGATTGCAGGATGCCTAGTCCAGAGAAGTTAAGAGAGCAAAGCTATCACAATGATCTATTGGAGATTGAACACAGCACTGGGTAGTGATGTATCTTCAGCTAGAAAATAAAATGATGAAACACAAGTATAGCAGGTGCAGAAACTAGATTAAAAGTGAGTGTATTTACCATCTAGGCATGAGTCCCAGTCATAGGGGATGGAGAAGAACTCGGTGAAGTGGTATGTTCCACAGATCAGAGGCAGCTGAATGCAGAAGTGGTTGAACAGGAGCATCTTAAAGCATTTCCACTGTTTCTCCCATGTTTCTGGTTTATCCTGTTAAAAAGCACAAATATAAAAAAGTTAAAAAGCACATTTTTTAAAGAATTTAAAGGATAAAAAGGGTGAATTATGTCACGAGTGCTGTGATGTACTTTGGTTGCATATCTTATCTTTGTAGGAAAAATAAACATTGAACTTCATTTTTCAAAAAGAGGTGAAATGGTAAGAACACACATGAATATGACTCACTGAAAAGTTTATGCAGGTGTTAATAAATGTAAGTGTAGATAAATGTGAAACCAGGTAATACTATAATCAGTTAGCTTGTCTTAATCTTATTTTTTTTTTTACCTCTTACAAAGAGGTAATTAAATAGTATTAAACCCTGAGAGGAACTGTGTTTGAACTCTATGTTGCAGCAGAACCGTCAGTCCCACCTGCTGTATTTTGTACTTCTGCATGAACGGAATGAACTGAAAGATGAATCCCGGCAGACAGAACAGGAAGTAGATGAACTCATGGACGATGAGCGAGCCCCAGGTAGCGATCTGGAACTTGGTGTAGTTGTCGAGCATGTAGTTCCAGGCGTCCTTCAAAGGCTCCTGTAACGGGTTGGCAGGTAGCATAGAGTCCACATACTCCACTGCCAGGTAAGCTGAGCCCAGGATATTAGCTGTGTGGTTCACTTCCATGGCTGTGTCAGTGACTGTAAGAGCAATAGCCGTGTTAATATAGTGTTTCAGAATATTCCTAGTATTACTGCTTCAAAGAGTTTCTCTGAAAGTTTATGTAAAATTAAACATACATTCTGGAAATATCAGTGTTCTGACAGATGGACCAATAAAGACTAAATAATTCACTTTCACCATTACGTTGTGTTTACTTTTTGAACTTTTCTTTAACACAAATAATTTAGTAAATCAGTTTTCTTCAAGAAAACCATCAATTTAAGCCAGCACAACATGAGGGTTTATGTTTCCAATGTTACAAAAGGCAAAGCAAACTCATATTTATATATAATAATTATGTTTTTCAAACTTAATAACAAAGAAACATGAATACAACAACACATTACTTTTTCTGCTGACTATCTAAAAATAACAATGTATGTATAGATTTAAAACATATATTTACATTCACTGTTATGTCACAAAAAATATCTATCTTCAGTTTGGAATAATGAACAAGCAAAAATATTAAATTATTAAGGCTGTGAATTCAAACTGTTTTTGTCGCTCAGGCATCTGCAATTCACAGCAAGACAAAGTATCACAAGGAAATTCTAGCCAGCAAGCAGGTCATTTTGGCGGATGGCAAAACAGTACAGTACTAGAAAATCGCGTTTAGTTCAGATACCATAATGTTGCATTTTGTGTTTATACGTCACTTCCGTTTCTAAACTTTGCAAATAAGGATATTACCAGCTAATATTACAAGTCAGCTATCGCCATCCAAATGGTCTGCCCATCAATAAAGGAATTGCCTGGTTTCGTAATTTTGCATCACAATGCAAGCTCGCTTGCTTATCCGTTTCTCCTTCAGCAGCTTCTGGTTAGATGCAACATCAAACTCAACGTCTTATTAAGTATCAACAGTATGATATTCAGACATTTTATTGTTTCAGATTCCGACATTTAGAAACGGACCTACTCACCTTAGCAGAGCGAAGTGTCTACCTGTTCCGTACACCGGCTTTCTATGCCCGACATGTACAGGAATGGTGCATGCAGTGATTGGCTGAAGAAAGAGGAGACTGACGTCAACGCGCACAGCTAACGCCACGATTGGCGAGCAGTATGGAGTGACTATAGTGAGACGGTGAGTTTCTGGAGCAACGGCCAATGAATGCACAGAATGCCAGGCCTGATTCTCACAACCAACAAAACATGCTGAGGACTATTATAAAATGGGCTTGTGTAACGGCGAAGTTTGTATGCAGGGGCGTGTATCGTTTCACTTCCAAAAAAAAAAGTAATACCTCAAGAATGAGAATGTGAAAATTACTATAACGTATCGGTATTTTTCCACTCCAGTGTTGCATTTTCAGTTTTTAAATGTCTGATTTTCTGGTGACAGTAGAGGGACAACATCTCCGGGAACAGAAACTTTTTACAAAATCAATTATACATCTAACTGAAAGTAGTCTACCAGTATTGTAGCCTAGTGCTGCACCTGTTAAGAAAAATATTGTGTAATGTTATGTAAAAAAGGCAAGTAAACTTTAAAACTTAATATAATAATCATCTTCATCATCATCATCATCATCATAACCATAAAAGGAAAGGATCCAGTTTATGGATTATGTTCATTAATACTACTTTGGCTTCATTTTCGGCAGATTTTCTGCAGTAATATGGGACACCGGGCATTTTCAGTTTCTCTTGGAGATAATGTAAACAGCTGAGAATGAAGAAAGTACCATAGACACTATTGAAAAAAGAAGTTTAAAGTGACTTCCACATTTACTACTACTACTACTAATAATAATAATAGTAATAATAATAAATCCGAATACAATGTTATGATATTAAACATGCAATCCTCTAATAAGGCACATTAAATACATATTTAACACAAAACATTTATCTAAAGTTTGTCGATAAATCAGTAAAGGAAAGGTTGCCTGCAAAGTATTACTGCCCACACTGGTCTGTGTTGCTGCTGAAAACCAGGAAGAAAAAAAAAAGAAAGTTCAAGGAAACAACTGCTCCATTTGCTGGACGAGGGGCTGTGCCTCTCTCTTGCAACAGGAAGCCTTTAACGTTCCTACATTACATCTAAAATCAGTCCCGAAGTAAATGGTAAATGGAGATCTCACACTTTAAGTGTTCGAGGACAGAAGAAGAAGAGGAATAGCATGGTACTGACATTGTGCATCTTTAAAAAGAGAACATAATGTGTATACTATGTCCTGCATTATGTCCTCTTTTTAAAGATGCACTTGTTATACGCAAATAAAATTTCTCTGAATAACAGGCAATAAGATATCTAATCTAATTTAAATAGAACAGAATTTGCATGAGTAATGTTACACAAAAGTGAAGGATGTTTTAGGGCTTGTTGGATACACATTGTGGGCCAAAATACTTGCAAATGACTTTAATTACATTCTTTGCTCACTATCTGTGCAGGGGTCTATTTTTTCAATTCAAAGCTCATCTTCAAAAATGTTTTAGGTTGAACAGCTTTACCTTCCAAATATGTATACATTCACTTTTCAAAGAAAATATAACATGACTCTTACATAAGTACTCAACCTGTTTCATTAAGAAAGCAATTATATATTTAACAGATCCATGAAGAACAGAAATGCAGTACAGAGCAGTCATTAAAGCAGTCAGTCCACAGAAGTCCTGTTCTCTATTTCACTTCTCTTTCTCCTGTAGCTTCTTGCGTTGGAAATCTTTGTACTGTGAATCCGTGCGGAAGAGCTTGTCCCACCAGATGAAACAGGAGGCGTAGTTTCCCTCGAAGTTCATGTGGTGGAAATCGTGGAACTTGGTGCCGGCGTAGAAGGGAATGATGTGCATTGGGTTAACTGGGGGGTTGTAACCGCTGGAGAGTGAAATAAACCATACATCATTATTCATCCACACAATGACCAAACACAGAAGTAGTGATGAGATACTGAGGGCTCAAAGTGGGTTGGAAAAAGGAGAGGGAAAAAAAAACAAAAACAAGGCATACGTGAAGAGGGAGATGAACTGGAGAATACAAAGTGTCAAATGGTTCATATGGCCAGAAGATTGAAAGCACAGAGGAACATGGCCATCCATAGGGTTTAAACCTATCGTGACCCTGAAGTTTGCTTATTCCTGCTTCTCTCATCAAGGTGGGGTGACAACAGCTGTCAATCACAAACTTTTCCCCACACCAAAACGCAATGATTGGCTGAAATCAGCAGGTCTCTTATATCAGATGATAACGCCCCATGTCAGCCTTCATGACACTTCACCTTCCCATTACCCTTTTCAGGTAAGTCATACAGATTTTTATCATATCTAATAAGACAAAAGCACAGAAGACACATAACCTGCATTTTGGATTTGGTATTCTGACTCAATAACAGCTAATATCACTCTGTATGCCATTGTCATCTGGAACAAAGTTATTTCCTGAATCAAGGTCATACTTCCTTCCAGCCTGTTTACCTCCTCATGTCTTCCCTCGATATCGTCTCTAATATGACTGATAGTTTCGAGACCCTGAATAACATAAGGAGTTGCTTGAATAACATAAAAGTTAATTCCAGAGTTGTGAATTCACAGGAGTCTGTGCAGATTGAAGCAAATCTAATGGTGAGGATTTGGGTCAGGCCTCTGTGGAACCTGCTGAAATAAAACAGGACTTCCTGAATGCAGCTATCTGGACTCCCTGAAAAAAATCATAGCAGCAGTTCATCTATATGCAGATGCAGAAATTACATGCACCCCCCCCCACAAGCACCCAGTTCAGTGCTATAAACTCAATGATCAGCCCTGATTAACTTTAATGAGAAAATAAATTTGATTAGATGCAAGCAGAACTACATCAAGGCACTTTAATTGCTGTCATTTGCACATATTAGATTTAATGAGTTTTGTATTTACTTCTAACTCTGCTTTACACTTGGTTGTAGATGTGTTTCCCACAAATTTCCCGACAAAATAGAAGATACATAAAATAATTACATAATGAAACTGTATGTGGAATCCACAATTATCTTGCTGTTCTACTTCATTATTGACTGTTATTGTCTGCAATATTCTCTTTTAAAAACCATCCTGCTAGATATGGTTTGTTGTACAGTAAACCTGTAGCAACCTGTCAGATGGGTCCTCTTGAAACAGAAGCTCAACTTTCATAGACCTGCCAATGAGATCTTTGTTCATTGGAATGACTTTAAACTGTGTATAACAAAACATAATTTGTTACCTGTGGATGTCGACCGTTTCCAGCAAGCGGAAGAGCAGCCAGATCCACAGCAGAGCCAGGTGACTGCGGAAGACCATGGGCCCAATCAGAAACCCGGCTCCCAGGATGACGGTCTCTAGAGGGTGTGCGTACTCAGCCTGCATACCAAAGGGAGCCTACCAGACAATAAACAAACAAACAAACAAACAAACAAACACTTTGTTTGAACTGTAGGCCATAAGGCATATAGAACACTTTCATAAGCCATTGTCTTATGTGTATTGCTGCTATAAACATGATATAACCAGTTATAATAGAACATTATAGCTTATGACTGATACGGTTATACTTCCCTTATGAATTCAGTTTTTTTTAAATGAATTATTCTGGACTTGCTTTGTAAAATTTGTTGCATACAGTATTGTGAGAGTGCTCATAACTTGAAATATGTTGTTATAAAGGGTTATGTTACGACCCTTCCTCTTGAGTGGTTTGATAAACCGTGTAAATTCATATTGTTGAGGTCCTGTGGGTTCGTCACAGAAAAATGCAATACCTCAGGACACAGTGCACAAATACAAATAGCAGCTCCACCCATTTTGGGGTTCATGAACCTTACACCTCCATCACTATAAGCAAGAGGTCACTATTGTCAAGGAAACCAGTAACCAGCTAAAAGAAATCCTGCATAACAATAACAACCGACCAGAGATTAAAAAGAAGTAATAAGTGGGAAACACATTTGTTGGTTCCGGTCATAGCTGGTAATCAAGGACTTGAATGCCCAAGAGTGGCACCACCATAGTTACACCACCGGGCATTTTACTGCACCTGGAGGCCCAATCACAAAGCGGGTTGGTAAGAAACTCGCTCAGCTAGTCGTGTGGAAAAGGCACGGGATGGTGATACTCACGGTGAACTCGTGGTGCACCTTGTGGATGTGTTTGTAGATGCTCTTGTGGTGAAGCAGTCTGTGTGTGAAATAGAACCAGGTGTCATCCATGGCTGCGCAGCTGTAGCACTGCACCACCAGGTAGGGCCTAGGGAGAAAGACATGGCTATCTGTAACTCTACTACAGTACACTGTAGAATTAGGGCCTGTGGACTATGGCTGTAGGACCTTGTGCTAAAAGAGTCTTAGATTAGGAATATGAATTATGTTACAGAAAAAGGCAATGAGCACTAGTAGCTCCATATCAACTGAAATGAAGCAGAGGTCTATCTCTCTAGTTACCATCGGGGGATGGAGTCCCAGTCATATGGAATGCCAAAGAATTCCACAAAGTGGTACGCTCCGCAGATCAAAGGTATCTGAACGAAGAAGTGAGAGAGCAGCAGCATCTTCAAGCATTTCATTTGCTTCTCCCACGTCTCTGGTTTATCCTGTAAAAACATCACACAAACACACAACGATATATCTATAAACAAGCCTCTGGCTTTGGCAAACACTACTCTACACCAGATAGACTCCTGTCTCAGAAACGCAGAGGAAGGACAAAATATTATTAAACAGTAATAAAGATTTACTATCTCAGACTCTCTGAATTACAAAAAGACTTAAATAAATAAACAAATAAAAATACCAATCACAGTATTAATAGCCTTATGACATAATGGGACAAATCTGATTATGTGAAAGCAAAAAAAAAAAAAAAACTTTTTTTCCATTTAGTGTGTTTGAAATTGCAGGCATGGTGAGTTTGGAAATGGGTTTGTGTGTCCATTAGACCATTATAAACTGCTCTAAACATCAGAGGTAAAGCACACTGTGGGGATGCAGAGGAGGGCAGTGAGGCTGAATGCAGGGCTATGTGTACACTGTGCACAGGAGATTCCCCACCTGCTGTATTTTGTACTTCCTCATGAGCGGCATGAACTGGGAGCAGAAGAAAGGCAGGCAGACGCAGAAGTAGATCAGCTCGTGAAGGATGACTGACCCCCCCGTGGCGATCTGGAACCTGGTGTAGTTATCCAGCATGTAGTTCCAGGTCCTCTTCACCTGCCCCTGCAGCGGAATCGGCGGGATCAAGGAGTCCAGGTACTCCACTGCCAGGTACGCTGAGCCCAGAACATCAGGTGTGTGGTTCACTTCCATACCTGCTGATTATGCTGCCACGTCACCTGGCTCCAAGTGCCTGAGATTTATAACCATGTTATTACAGTGTCATATGACATCTTCTGAGTGTAGGTCATGCGGATGCAGAATTTGCGATGGAGGACTTGGCATCTTCTTTATAGCAAAGATTCAATGTTAGAAAAAAAAAAGAAAGACGGCTGTTTGTAGCATTAGTCATTTAACCTGGCTGTACATTTCAAACTGAGCATGAGAAACAAACTAGCTATGCTATTACGTTCAGAGACACCACATGTTTGAATTCATAAACTTCAAAACAACAAGCCATTCTTAACGAGCGCATGGAACTGTGCTCACTAACAAGCAATCACAGATTTGATTGTGTAAATGTATCAAAAACATTCGTATCTGAAGGAGCATTGACTCGTTCAGTGTTAAGTTTGAAAATTCACAAAACCAGAGATTTCACACACAAATCCTATTAACAGTGGATGGCTTGTTGGGTGAGTTTTCCACTCAATCTCTAAACAACAGGCTAACAGGAGGGGCTCAGTTGTATATGCAAGTTTTAATAGAGTTCTTTTATAAAGCCAGGTGAGATCAGTTCTAATGAAATGTTGCTTTCCATAATTCAACACAAAACATTTTCTTGCTGTCTTGCCTTACCCTCTAGAGTTTCTGTTTAAGAAGTGATTAACTTTGCAGCAATGTATTAGACAAACAACTACAATATACTACTGTATTGATATTATAATACCTATTAAGTCCCAGCATTTTAAGTGTTCTTACCTTAGTCAAGTGCGAACTCCACCTGAAAATCAGTTGCCTGTGCTGGAAAACAATCTAGAAATGGCCCAAACAGTGCCCGGCTTAAGAAATAAGAGTGTGACGTCAGAGGTCATAGCTAATGCAACCACTGGAGAGCCGTGTGGTGCGATTATGTGATTTAGATGACCAGAACAGGCCAGGAGTCTTACAAAAGAGGCTGTAAACTTGTATAAGAATACTGTTTCAACATTCAACATTATGTCATTAATCATTTTGGTAAAGGAAGCCCTGATCCAGTAATGAAGTTTTACTTTTTTTTTCCTAAATTGTTTTATTTGAAAGGATACACAATGGTGAATTTCCATTTGACATTTCACATTGTTAGGAGTGCAGTTTCTTAGGGCTCATAAAATCCCTTATTGTATGCCAAATCAATCTCTCAATGGTGTTTAAACTCCTATGTTGGTTTTTAAAAATATAATCATTTAGCTACTAGCTGGTTATATACCGGTACACTGCCTAATATAATCTATTGATTGGTAGGTTATTTTAAAAGTGCTGGAAATTTGTTGAGCTGAACTTGGTCAGAGTTGGTCTCATTTGTCAGATCCTGCTGTATATTACTTTCTATGGATGCTAAGTTAGAAATGCTCACCAGTCTTTTGTCTTCATGCCATGCCATGGTTTGTATCTCAGTTCTGGATGCAGTAAAATTAAAATAATAAAAAAAAACTTCACACCTAATTCCAAGAAGCATATTTATTATAATTAATAACAATAAAAAACAAGTTATGAAACAGTTCATAGATCATTGCACAACATTCCTCTTTACACTGACAATAATTAATTAGGTCCACAAAAGAAAATAAGAGGAAAGCAAGCGAGAAAGCAATAGAAAAAAGAAGGAAAAGAAAGTCGGGTCATATTGAAGAGGTCCATTTTAGCACGTCACATTCATGACTCACTCACATACAGCAGTAGTAAAAACAGTAGCTACAATTAAATGAAGTTGTTTTTTTTCTTTTTTTAAATGACCATGCAGAGAAGTCCCCCAGTTCCAGGCAAACCGGTGTTAATCTGCTATAATACGCATGCCATAAACATTCGCATTAGATACAACAATGAAATGCATCAAGCATGGCCAAGTATTCGAACGCAAGTACACAATATAAAAAAATGCAAATGTATACGCAAGTTAACGGCTCGGATGATTTTGGCACCTCATGTCTTGAAATGTACTGGATATCGTCCATTATCCCCGCCCCCCACCCCGTCCTTCATTAGTGGCATTTTGAAGTTTTAGGCAAACTCACACATCTCAATGTTTCTTACATACATAATAACTGACATTGTTTTCAGTACAGTACCGTTTATAAGAAAGTTTACTTCAGTTGCTGGATGCTTCGATGAACACCAATGTAAAAAGGCAAAAAGTCTGACTCAAGAAATCCAGAGTTCCACCAACTACTTCTCAGTAAACTGGCCCCTCGCACCAGAAAACAGTCACTGACACCACTGTTAAACTTGTTTTCCCGTTTCACAAAAACACTCTAGTGTGGATGATCCTTCACATTCACTCAGCTTTCCGACACCTGCTAAAGCAACCTCTTAAGGATCACATGTGGTCCCTCTCACAACATAGCCCCAGGCTCAGTCACACATCAGTCCCGCTATTTTTTCTTTTTTTATTTTTAAAAACATGTTTATGCTCTGCGTCGTCTCACAAGTTAAGAACATGTGTGAATGGTTGATCCCATGTAGTGCTCTCGTTAAGTGCAATCGGTAATCCTCGTTAACCCCCACCACCCCCGGTTAGGGGGGGCCGAAGCGGTCGGGCGTCGGGCCGCCTCAGGACGAGGCGGGTTTTTCGCCGAGGCGCTTCAAACTGTGAAACCGGCAGGAGCCTTGCCAAGACTCCCATCTTCAGAACAGCAGCCGATCCACGCCCAGTCATAAGGGCTTGTCAATCACCGTCACGCCTGCAGGGGGAGACGGAGGATGCTTTAAAATACTGATGCGGGACGCTTTAACATACTGAGCGACAGTGTCATACAGGCATATGAAACATCTCCTGCATAAGAAACAGTATTTTACATACTGCAGATGATCTTATCCAGGGCGACTTCCACGGTTCGCATTTTTACACCCATTTGCACAGCTGGGAATTCTACATGCAACCTCCAAGATACTGGCCCAATTCCCTAGCTGTTACACCACACTGTGACTGAGCGTCTGTTGTTTTTTTTCCTGTTGTTAATCGTATTCTCCCATCATATTGGAGAGGGGCTGGCATGGATGCAGATTTTTGTTCTACCCCAGCAGTACAATGCTTGATTCTGCCAAACAGATAATTATGGTCATCACTTGAGTGACTTTCAACAGCTGAACACGATTTTTAAGTGCTGGGCTTCACAAAAGCCTGCCCCCAAAGCAGCACTTCTCAAATGCAATCGGTACTGCTTGCCCAGCTTCTCACAGCCCTAAAATGCATTTCATATATGTCCTCACTAGATGGCGCTGTTTTCCAACATTACAGTTTGCTGTAAATATAGGACACTAGCGTGATACCAACCCAGAAATGAAAGTGTGAGCCGGAAATAGTATACTAAATAGGGGACGCAGCTCACAAGATTTACAACTAACATTAAAACCTCATGCAAAATGACCTACATCACACCGTATGGAACAACAGAGCACCAGAAAGAGAGTACACAGTACATACTCTCTCCTCTCCCTTCCCCTCCCTCAAATTCAACTCCAAGCTGCTTAACTGGCAGGATTTGCAGACACTGCAAAGGCATACAGAGCAGAATTTAAAGGTAAATCTTTTCATTTATTTCATTTAATCAGGAAGTTAAAAAAAGAACTATTTTTGAAGGGAGACCAGGCTATGCAAATAAAGGAGTTGAAAGCAGAAGTGGCACAAAGCACATCACTATAACATGTGTAAATTCAGAATCTCTCATTAGCAGAGACAGCAGACAGCAGAAACACCTTTAACAAACAGTTATGATCGAACACATCGTACAGATGCAGATTAATACTCTGTAAACAGAGGTCCTTGTACTCTCTCCCCTCCTCCTCCAATCACTGTGCCTCGTACCTGCGTAGCTCCTCCCTGTGCTCATGCAGGAGGGCAGTAAGGTCCACTTGTCCGTGCTCGGGTTGTAGAACTCCACCGACGCCAGGTTACAGGAGCCGTCGTCTCCCCCGACCACATACAGCAGGTTGCTCACGGCACACACTCCTGCAGGGTAAATGCTGTTAGCATCCGTGCAAACCCCGTCATATCCACACACTCCTACAGGAGAAACGCTCTGTTAGCATCCATGCAAACCCCATCATACCCACACACTCCTACAGGAGAGACGCTCTGTTAGCATCTGTGCAAACCCCATCCTACCCACACACTCCTACAGGAGAGACGCTCTGTTAGCATCCGTGCAAACCCCGTCATACCCACACACTCCTACAGGAGAGACGCTCTGTTAGCATCCGTGCAAACCCCGTCATACCCACACACTCCTACAGGAGAGACGCTCTGTTAGCATCCATGCAAACCCCGTCATACCCACACACTCCTACAGGAGAGACGCTCTGTTAGCATCTGTGCAAACCCCGTCATACCCACACACTCCTACAGGAGAGACGCTCTGTTAGCATCCGTGCAAACCCCGTCATACCCACACTCCTACAGGAGAGATGCTCTGTTAGCATCCATGCAAACTCAATCATACCCACACACTCCTACAGGAGAGACGCTGTGTTAGCATCCGTGCAAACCCAGTCATACCCACACACACTGCAGGAGAGATGCTCTGCTAGCATCAGTGCAAACACAGTCATATCTACACATGCTACAAAATGAAAACACTGCTGTTTGCACAGTCACATTATAGTGAACCAGGGAAAGAGAAATCCTGGATTCTGAGCACTGACTCTGGCTTGGTTAGTACACCTTTGACACCATACTCTCAAAACCAATTGTACTGGGACATCAATCTGTATCTTCCTTTTGAACCTACCTGGCACTTAATGTTATATTGGGGGTTAATGAAGTAAGTACTACTACTGTTTGTTGCACAGAGGACATATGGTCTCTGCTCTTTGCTGTTTTTGCATATCTTCCCTTTTTCCCCTCCAGGGCTTGGGCTGTGCTTACCTGCATTTCTTCGGCACATGTTCATGTCGGCCACCTGCTTCCAGGTGTTGGAGGCGGGGTCGTACACCTCACAGCTCTTGCGTACCAGTGGCCCGTCGTGGCCCCCCACTGCGTACAGCAGGCCTTTCAGCACCCCCACACCTGTGCAGGGGAGACCGGGACACCTGAGACACACTGACCATGGCTCAGCCGAAACACGCCCACCACAGAGACACTCAACCAGGAAACACCAAGTGACCATGCCAGCTATGGAAGTACACGGTCAGAACACACCTACAGTCTCACCTGAGAACCACTGTCCACAAGCTCATGTGGAAACACTACAATTAATAATATTCGGTGTTCCTACGTTTCTTTCCTCGTGAAAAATCCATTGTGATTGGTCAAATTATCATAATATACCTACAGCTAAGAGAGAATCCAACACTGCGTCAAGCCTGGATCTCTCCAAGGGTCCGAACTCTACCATATGACCCGACAAACTGCTGCTCCACAAATGGGCAACTCAGTGCAAAAATCGTATTACCTGCAGAATTATGTGGAAAGGAAAGGAAGAGCGTCACTGACCGGCTCCGCTGCGCCTGGTGCTCATCTCAGCGATGTAGGCCCACTCATTAGTGTTGGGGTTGTAGGCCTCCACGGTGCTGAGGCACTGGCGGGTGGCTCCGTCGTACCCTCCCACAGCGTACAGAATCCCTGAAACGCAATGCAACGCTGCTTTCACTACCGCACACTCAGTCTCTTTACATTACACTAGATTTAAGCATTTAGCTCTTATCCAGAGCCCCTTACACACAGTAGTGCCCCCAGAAACATTTCACAGGGGTAGCCAGATGGGGCCACTGAAAATCTTGGGGTGGCACACAAAACCAAAAGCCATAACTGACGGTCAAAAGCGGCTAGCTGGCTATGCATTTGTTGATTTAAATGAATGTAAAATACCTAATGTAAAATATCAGACAGATGCATATTATGCATATGCAACTGGGGGCCAGTGGGGGCGCAAGCGATTGTATCAGGGTGTCCGTGACCCCCTTGACCCCCTTGACCCCCCTTGCTTACATAGCTTATGCTTCTACATACTACCATACTATGCCCTACCTGGGAATCAAGCCCACCACCTGTATAATACACTGCTGCCCTGATTGCTGTTTTCTGATTACTTTAACTGCACTGCCCTATGGTTCCTGCAATCTGATTGGTGCCAGCATATTTCTGATGATGGATTTGATTGGCTGGGGCAGTTACCATGTCACATGGCACTATTCTGCGGTGGGATTCATAAACAAGTAGTAACTGGCCTGTTAGGTTTATTAGTGAAAGTGTACCCCTGGAAGTTTGGAGAAGATATGCCAGCAATGGAGTGAGTGAGAAGTTCGTCAGGCTCACAGTGATGACCTCATAGCCCTGAGCCTGCAGATTGGTGGGTGATTTGAGAGCCTCTTCATGCGAACGCAGCAGATATAAAGTGTTTATGCGCAGGGTACGTTCAGAAGGACGTGCAGAGTTAGCAGCTGTGCAGCAGTTTGAAGAATAACTCCTGCTGACTGGGTCTCCTCTGAAACCCGTCTCAATTCCTGAGGGACGTCAGTAATTTTATTTCTGAATAATGATAAATTACTGTGTGATTTTGTGAGAGAGATGCCAGAAATCCATGTGCTGTATTCACAGAGCATCTCAGAGCAGAGTGCTGATACAGAACTATTATGGCTCTTTTAGCTTACAGCGTTTAGGGTTAAGATACGGACAGGGGAACACTGATGTTTAATGAATATGAGAGTTGGACTTATTCCTTTAAAATAATTTAAAGTATTTTACTGAAGTTTCAGTCATAGAGAAAGTATAATGTGATGCTTAATAATTCTATTTTTTTCTTACTAAAAAGTGTGCTAATCTGTATTAAATTATTTATATTGGTCAGCTGTACCAACCCTTACCACACCTGATGTTGCGCATTTAAAATGCCCTTACAAGTGCTGAGAAACCTGAGCTTACAAGACAGGCCAAGCTAGGCCCAAGTCTGTATGAGAACCAATACAGATTAATGAATAGTAGCTGACTTTGGTTTTATCGTTTTCTTCAAAGTCTTTAACTTAGGTAATGAAGAGCTGGAGCTGTTTACCTGCCACCACGCCGACACCCACACTGCTGCGCCGCGTGTTCATGGGCACAATGTGGAACCACTCGTTTGTCTTGGCGTTGTATGCTTCCACACTCGCCAAACCTGTCATGAGAATGAAAGAATTAGTCCCACTTCTCTGTTACTGGCTCCAGTCTCTGCAACCGAATCGGTGCATTACCGCTTCCAGCCACTAGATGGTCTCGTTCAGATCTCAAATTCAGCTTTCACGAAGGGATCGTCATTTTTTTTAATGCTTTGTTCATCATACTGGTTATGTCAAGCAAATAATTAGTTACTCAAATAATTAATCAATTATGACTAAATCCCTTAGCTTTGTACATCACAATGGTCACGCCAAATAACAAAATAACAGCAGCAAAAGGTCATAATATCTCTGTGGTAGCACACCTTAACAAAAACATTATTTTCAAAAAAAAAAAAAATCCCATCTGGACCAGGGTTGAGAGGGCCAGATCCAGATTGCTAGAGTATCTGAAATATGCACTCAACCCAAATGTGGGACAGTGCCAGACAGGAAGCAGCATTCTTTCATGAAAATAGGATAAGTTGAGAGGCTCATCACAGAGTGATAAGCAAAGGACAAAAGCACTGAGGGACAGGAGGGTACCTGTGCTCCCATCGAAGCCGCCCACAGCGTACAGAAGCCCGTTCAGCACGGACGACCCCAACGTGCTCCTCCGGTCCTGCATGCTGGCCACACAGGTCCACTGGTCTTTGACCGGGTCGTACGAGTCAACCGTGCGAACCCTTAATGAGCCGTTGAACCCGCCAATTGCGTAGACTATGCCTCCCATGTAGACCACACCTGGGAAACAAGGACGTCAGGGTGAGAGGAGACCTCAACCAAGATGCCACGGAAATGCCAATGGAAACGTCATGGAATCACCATGGAGACACCAAAGAGGTGCCATCTAAAGTGAATGGAAATTAATTGGAGACGTCATGGAAATGTCATGGAAACGTCATGCTGATGCCATGGAAATGACACAAGGATGGAATGGAGGCAACACAGAGCACTCATTTACAAACTAAAAATAAAACCTCACAAATTACTGCAATTCATTCCAAATTCAAATGACAATGCTTAGTCACTACCTTTGTCCTGTGAGCACTGCTTTTATTAGAGCTGCAGTTTAAAATGAATGAGTTAGATGCTCTGTGAAGCGTATGACTGAATCTGCTCAGGGCCCGGATCTGACTGCAGAAGCTGCTCTGCTTCAGGTGTCTCACCTGCTCTGCAGCGTCTGGACGGAAGCTCAGCCACCTGGTACCAGCGCTCCTCTTCAAAGTCATAGCACTCCACGCTGCGGATGGCCTTCGGAGCCTGACCCCCCACCACCACCATCACCTCCACCAATCAGACAAGAGCATGTCAATCACCCCCACCAATCAGACAAGAGCATGTCAATCACCCCAACAATCAGATAAGAGCATGTCAGACAGCAGCAGGTTTAGATAATACACACCTTATGGCACTAAAAGCACAAATAGAATCTCTCAACAACAAGACTAAACTAATGAGGCAATTAGCACACTAGGACTCAGACAGTTTGGTCACGATGCTGATCTGGGGTGCAATCTGGGTAGATCTCCAGCTAAAGGTACACTGCAAACGACCTCCAATGTTTTAGGAATTTGCTTTTGGCGAAAGCAATGATTTAAAAATGAGAGGGAACCACTTCCTCTGTGCACAGGAAGTGAAGCGGCTCTACCTTCGGCAGACTGACTGGCGTTCTCATCCTGGTGCGGACAGTCTTCATCAGGGAGCGCTGGTCAGCAGGCAGGAGGTGGTACTTCATGGCCTCGATGAGGTAATCTTTACACGCACTGCTGTTTTTCACCAAAGTCTCCTCCTCCACGCGCTAGTGAAAAATAACTCAATTCATTCATTAATGCAGCAAAATCCACACCTAATTTACAAAACCTAAGTGAGGTCACATTGTTATTAACGTTTTATGCTAAATAATCATGACTGGGTAGGTTCACTAAAATAATGCACTTTATTTGTGGCAATAATCACCTGAAAAAAAATACATTTTCTATTTGCATATTTATCACAGCAAAACAGGAAGAATGGTATAATTTGGGTCCATTAAGTACTTAGAATAATTAACAAATTTTCACACTAATTATGATTTCTATGAAAAAAAAACACTCAAAAGATGATGATAATTCAGTACACAATATAATTCAGAGTTAATTGTCCCTTTCAATATCCTTGTGCTGTAGAACATTTACAAAAAAAACAAAAATTGCAGAACAAAAGCAGAGCATTTCCATTTTAACAGACAAATATTAAGACCTTAAAATACAGTTTTAAACAATTCAAGACTGAGAATGGTATACAGAAAAACTGGTTTTATGTTATAGCAGAACATAAGTTAAAGGTTTCCAGTATAGGCTGTATAACTGACACTAATCTCTCACACGGTCACACTCACCTGAACCAGGTACTCCCTGGATAGCAGGGGCAGCCGCACATGCTCCATGAGGTGAGCCATGTGTTCCTGGCGCACATCTTTATCATGGGTAACCCAGGCGATCACTGCTTCAAAGACCTGTGCGGCACCACAGGGACACACTGCAGTTTGTTGCATTGTCAAAAGTAGTTACCAACTGTGATTGACATGCTTGGTAGGAGACTATCCTTTAAGGCAAATAAAAACTGCAAGACAAGTCAAGTTGTCTGATTTTCTTGTAAATATAAACTGCCATCATGAAACACAATAAATCCCTGCCATCATGAAACACAGCAAAAAATAGAAATACAGAAATACAACACCACCAAAAGGTAGCTATATGTTAACAGGTTGTATTGGAGAACAAAGCTTTCTCAGTTGGCTAATTACAATGCAATACATTCTCAATCTTCCAATCAGCAAAATGCTGTATCAATAAGAATGTGCATTATTTTTACGATGATGATGTCATGATTTATTAGATTATCATCAGAACCTTCTCCTCGGACGGGATGGTGAGCTTGTCGCTGGCGATGAGGCTGCACACCTGGTCCATGCCCAGGTTAAGAAATTCCTCACTCTGTACCACCTCAGAGAAGTGCTGTTCTGTGGAACACAGAGAGAGAGAGAGAGAGAGATTACAAAATGAGTACGGACCCAATTCTGCACACGCCACGACAACTCCACACATGCTCAATTCCACGATCTGGAGATGACCACATGTTTCTATAACCAGAGGAGAGCGACCATGACCCCGGAAGGTGTATCACAAAGCAGGTTAATCAAGTAAGCAGCTAACTTTGGTATATGTGCTGAAGCTATATTATACTATAACATACAGTAACATTTTCAAAGATTTTCCTGTAGTTTATTATACCTTGTCAGTAAAACCTTGGACATGCAAAAGCTAACTGCCAAAATGAAAATGTAAAGATTCATAATTCATAAATGATTACTCTCAAAATTTTTAACGGTTTTGTAATACAGGAACACACGTTTCTGTTTAATACACTGGGAGCTGATTGATAACACAATACATAGGTAGTGTGTGCTATCACCAAAATTAAAAAAACTTTGCACTACAGCAGGCAAAATGTGTGACAATGAATGTCTTTTCATGTTAATCACTGAGAAATAGTTCACTGTGCTAAAAGCAAACAAACCAAGACACGCCTTCTAAAGAGCTGGCAGATGCTTCATCATTTTTGTGTTGCTGCAAGAGATAAAATGAGCAAAACTCTTTAAATTATGACGGACAGCCATCCTCAGAACAGTGCTACCAAATCCAACACAACAGAAACCTACCTGTGTGGCTAGACTACTGGATGGGCGTTACAGCATGCAGCTGCATAATTATGAGATAATTTATAGTGATTTGAATGGTCTTGTTTAGTCCATGATGAACAAGATGGCATGTTTGCTGGCATTTGAATTTGATAAATATTGATGATACTTAGCCGAAGGTGCAGCATGCTACAGGTTCTCCCCATCACATCTACATGTGTGCCCTGCTGCAGATAAATTCATACCTCAATTCACAATTCAAACAGACCGTGCTGTGCTATCATTACATTACTCACCCTCCTCCACAGTCAACACTTTTTACAGACAAGCACAGAGCTGAGAGCTCCGAAGCACGTATGTAAGAGCACATTTACATAAGATAACATCTTAAAGACTTAGGAGAGCCGAATGGTCCTCGATAATAAATACGCCGCCAGAAGCATGGAGAAGTATGCACAGTAACAGGAGACAGGCATGCTGCCCAACTGCAGTGGCTACAAAAGCCAAGGAAAGAAATCACAGCGTTCTAAATGCTGCTGTCTGAGGGGTGCGCTGGTTGCCAGGGAAACCTGGAGATGGCAACAGCTCGTTAGCAGTTCCTAGTATTACTGAGGCATGGAGCTTTTCAAAGCGTTTCCGTGTGTCCATATTTAACCTAAGGCCTAAGGACCTTGACTCAACACCCCTGGTCAACCATTATATATTATATAACATTAGAGAGAGGGGGAGGGGAGAAGGGGGAAAGATTTAATGAACACTACAGGTACTTTTTTTGTTTACTGTGCTGTGACAGTGCAAAGCAGTGGCTGGTTTATATGACAATTTGTTTGAATTATTGTTATTAAAAATGTGGTTACAAAACACCAGAATTTGGCAGTAAAGAGACACATGCACTAAATGAAATAAACTCGTACTAATAATAATAATAAACAAACTGCTTCCATAGTTTTTAAATAGTTTTAGGACAGCGAACGCAGCACAACTATCGTGTGGCATCTTTATTATTTTTAGCTTGAGAGAGTTTAATTTTGAAACGTGGAACGGATGTGTCAACGTTTGTGAGAGATGTATCCAGCAGACTCCAAACATCAAGAGGAACCTACAGCTGCCTCAGAACCACCCAAAGGCCATTGCAATCTATTTTAATATTATCAAATAATTATGGAAGAGAGATCTAAACAGCAACAATGGACAGCATCTTCAAAACATGCAAAGTCATGTCATATTATATTTTGAGTACCCTAGTTGTATTTCTGTCTGTACAGCATGCATATATTTTTTTATTTTCTTACCCCTATTGTGTATTAAATATCCTTGGGGTTTCGAAAAGACACAGAACAAATATAATGTACTATCATTATAACCATAACTGTATTTACACGTTTTATGTATTTTCTGCTTGTTCTTTACAAATAAAAACAGAATTTAAAGAAAAATGAGGAGACCATTTTCTGAAAGCACTGAGCGTCAGTTTCCCTGCTAATTGGACCTTGCTAGCACAATGCAAACGATCCTCGGTGTGAAAAAGCATGACCTCCTCTGACCTCCTGACCTTCTGCACACATGGTAGTAAATCCAGCCCCATTCAATCTCAGCCTCTGCCTCTATCACTCCTGTGGTTATGTTCATCTCCTGCTCTGGTCTGTGCGTACTGAGGTGCAACAGCCCTGCTGGGGTTTATCAGTTTCCTCGTTAAAACCGACCGGCCCCCAGGACCCTGTTCCTCCACTAGATTTCAGTTCCCACTGGATTATACCCACCACATCCGTGACCATCCAACACACTAACCCATACACGGGCTAACCTTGTACCTGCTCCCTCACTCTTTCTCCACCAGGGACAACATCTCAGTGCTGATCTCAGATCAGTTTTGCCTTTTGGCTCAAATGGACAATGTCAGAAAACAGACAGGGAAGCCTGATCCTAGATCCTCATTCCCACTCTGAGACATTTAACAAAAATGGGCTTTGGGCTTGTAAGTGAAAGGTTTCATTTGCCTTGGGTGGGGTAATTAAGCTTCATTACATCAGTATCATATCTAACACATCTCTGTGGCCTCCCAATGCACTGCAAAGTTTTATAAATAAATGTTTATAAAGTCTTCTCTGCCAAAAACCTCACCATATCTCATCATACATACCTCCCCATCTCATCGAGAAAAAAAAAGCTCAGCTGGAGCCTTCTTTAAATAACTTCATTGACTGATGTGTAATCTTTTCTTTGGGTTTAAAGAGGGGATTTAAAAAGAGGGAATTAAGTCAAAATATTGTATTTTCCAATAAAACAACATAAATCAAGATTTTATTACACAACTGACAATTCTAAGATGAATATTCCCCATAAGAATCTGAAAATCACCCTCAAATCAACACAACATCAAAGCTACCAACCACAAACTTTTCGATAGTGTAAAAATAGAAAACCATAAAATGTTTCCTGGGGATAGCTCCCATATTTGTGGCGTGGCTGAAACGCCCCCTGCAGATGGCGCTCGGCACTGCAGCTCTTGCCTGCGAAGGTGTTGGCTTGGCTGAGCAGGTGGCTGCAGGCATGCATGTCGGCGAAGGCGCGGATCCCCAGGCAGTTGGTGGGGTGGAGCTGGGAGCCCAGGAACTCACAGCAGGCCTGCTTTACATCCTGCAGCTGGAGCAGCCCAGCGGCTGGAAGCAGCACCTAAGAGGAGGGAGAGAGAGACACGCACGCACGCACACAAGCACGCACACACACACACACATGTGCCAGACATACCACACGCACACATTGTAACACATACATACACCCACCGTACCACACACACGCAACCACGCACACACGCGCACAGACGCAGACAGACAGAGAGACACACACACACACACACACACACACACACACACACACACACACACACACACACACACACACACAATAACAGATTAAGTCTACAGCTGGGTTCAGTTATTCCCAGTTATAAGACACTAGAAGAATATATAAACAGATTCATCTGTTAAGTTATTTCATTAAACAAACAACCACGTAATAAGATATCCTGTACAAAAACATTTAAAGTTGACCATTTATGTCCAATATACAGTCAGTTTCAGTACTTCTGTAAGTTTTAAGGAATTACTATGAAAATGCTTTTAGAAGCGGTAAAATGCAGAGTCATTTTCTCACATTCTCACATTAGGAGAACACTAGCGATGAAAATTGTACCATTGGAGATGCGAGCCCAATACTAAATGGGTTCTAATATATTCACTGACATGTCTCTTTGTGCGACAGATCTTGCCACCCACACACAGGCACACACACACACATACAGATACGATTTCAGGACGTGGAATGTTAATTTTCCCAGAAGCCACTGCAGGAGAAAAGGGGCTAGGCGCTGCCGAGCACTACTCGTACACACCGCAACAGGAACACCACTTTGTTGAGAATGCGATACATTCAACTTTGATTACACAAACCACAGGGTCCCTTTAAACAAGCCTCATGGGCCGCCTCTACGAAACGCTTAAACCCAGGAAAAGTGCTTGGTTGGAGCAGCACCAAGCATTCATTTATCTGGCTTTGAACAGGCGCTAAATTAGCATATAGTTAGTAAAAACTTTCCCTGGGGTTCAATATCATAAAATAGGATGTTAATATCAAATTCGTATAGTGGATTTCACAAATTATTTCACAATATGACCTAAAGACAGGCTGATCAAGCCCACACCAAAGAAAGCCTGGGATAAGACTGGGAAAGAGGAGCAGCCCCCATCTGGAGAGGTAGAAGCTTATTGCAGGATGCAGACTCAGAGTGTGGGGCTGACCCTCCTCCGGCTGGCTCAGCGTGAGACCTCAGAATGACCAGCACGGGCGGCCTGCTTTCTCAGCACTGTGATACAGTCAACATTTGGAACACATTTGGACCTGACCAAGAAATGCAAGAACTGGGAGACATGTAACATGCAAATATACAAGTATAACTGATTCATAAACCTGCACATGACTTTAAGCCTCTATAAGGACTGATCGCTGCAGGTTTCCTTCGAGTACAGAATTAATTATCAACGCTTTCCTCGCTGCAGCCTTTGCTAGCAATCTGTGGAAGTATGGACAAGACTCAGACAAGCATGCGCTCTTCAGTGAACTGTGCTATTTCAGCCACTGACCCGTTTTACACACCGCAGCCCACGGGTTGAGCTTGCACATACGCCAGTCAAAGGAAGGTTTCGGACATGCTGCTTGTGCAGGCAGACTGTACGCACCCTGAATGACCAGCAGGGGTCGCTAGTGGGTGATGACACACAGGCATCCCTGCCAACTGAATGCCTCCCCACCCTGGGAGATGTCACAAGCAATTATGTGTCACCCAGCATGACTATTGGCTACAGTTGGCATAAGAATGATCTGGATTCAATACCAGACCGTGAGGCCCATCCACACACTGGAAAGCTGCCCTAGCACGATGCAGATTGTAGGGCCAATGCCCACACACTGGAAACATTCCTTGACTGGACTGGAGCAGTGCTGTAACAGGATGCAGACCGTGGGGCCCATCCACACACTGGAACAGTGCCTTAACAGGATGCAGACCCCATCCACACACTGGGCCCAGAATCCCCATCACACTGGAACAGTGCCTTAACAGGATGCAGACCGTGGGGCCCATCCACACACTGGAACAGTGCCTTAACAGGATGCAGATCCACACACTGGAGCAGTGCCTTAACAGGATGCAGACCGTGGGGCCCATCCACACACTGGAACAGAGCCTTAACAGGATGAGCCACACGGTAGCCTTCTTCACTGATCTGAGACCATTTAAGAGTCTCATTGTTGTTCCTTTCTCCAGAGCTGATTCAACATTAGAACTGGGGGCCCAGCAGCAGGAGAGGGTTAAATTAATCATACAGTACAGAGACTCTAATCTGCTTACACCCAAGGAGATTCTGCACTCTTTGATCAAACCTTCTGCATGTACCTGCTCTAAATTTAGGACTGCGTTCCCATTGTTCCGCGCTCGGTCCTCTCTTTAATCACTGTCTGCTGCCGGCTCTGGGGAGACGGGCGCCAATGCAGGGCCTGGATGCTGGGGTGGGGTTTGGGGGGGGGGGGGGGGTGTTAGTGTCTCAGTGCTGCGGGACACACTGCCTCTGGATCCACATGCTGAGCTCCCACAATGCACTGCGTGGATGAATGCTTTAGCCCATATGTCAGCATCCACATCCTGGAGGACTGGGATGCGGTTAATGTGTAGGTCACTGATTGGCTGAGGAGTCCATGCACCTCGTTCCATGTTTCGGTTTCCAACCTCGGTTTCCATGACCTAAAATGGCTGTTGATTGACAGCACACACAATGACCTGGAGACACTGCAGCCCTCCAGGACTGAAGTCTGACACCCCTGTTTGTATTATGATCATGATACCCTAAAAAAGGCACAGTGAGCTGGATCTTTGGTGTTGTGTTAGTATCTCAGCTCTGTGGGACTATCTGCCCCAGACTCCACACGCCCTGAACTGAAAACCCAACTCCCATAATGCACTGCGGATGTATAACAGCTATATCCTGCCAAAGGATTACAGAGCACAGAAATGTTTGTGTTATGTGGAGATTATAATGAGTTTTTCTTAAAGAGTGTCGCTTTCTCCCCTCTTCCTAATGTGAACTGCCACAAGCAGAGAACCTTCCCAAAAAAGCTGTGCTCTCACTTCTTCTTTTCTATATGTACAAGAATCATGACATCTGGTCTGAGAAACAGATGTCTGCCTTTCGTGTCTCAGACTGCCTGTAAAAAGCATTTAGGTCTGCCTGAGTGTTTAGATTCACGGTAACAGCAGTGTCTTTGGTCCACCCAGGCAGGAGCCAGGTTGCTCTTCCCCAGGGTGAATAAATGAATAGTGCCTCGTTAACCGTATAAAAGACAGCAACGCCTCCTGTGTCTGTTGAACATTTCACATTCTTGTATCCCTGTCAACAGCTGAGTAGTGAAGAAACATTCCTGTTTTCTGTTACAGACATCAGGTCATTAGTCATATATTATGGAGATAATTTCATTCCTTATGAACGGGCAAACTGCAGAAATCAGGGCATAAACGCTGAATTTTGAAAGAGGATGCACTCTGAAATGTCTTTAACTGCCTTCACACATTCTCCCTCCAAGGATCACTCCCCACCTTGAATCTAGCAAGTTAATTACTTTTGCCTTTTAGATGAATAAATGTAAACCTCCCTTTCCTTCTCGCTATTGAAAATTAGTCCGTTGTATCAACATAATTTATTGATCAAGATGATCAAGCACCCCAAAGCCTAGATCCACAATCATGTTACTTATTTAAACCAAGTTACATTATTTGATTATGCAGTTTAAATATTATTGCCATTAAATAATGGGCTGAATGTTTGAGCATCTGCTGAAATGAGCAACCCCACAGGAGCTAATGAGCAACATTAATCATAAAATTGATTGGATGTGACAGCTGAAGAGCTCTGTGTTTTGTCATGTGCCGAAGACTGCGTGATACAAACCCGAGAGGCGAGCGTTTCCATACCACCCACAGCAGTGTGACCAAATCCATACCATCTGTCCCCCCCCCACCCGCCGCCTCCCCCAGTGCATCATGGGATATGGGGCAGCTTGCTGGGTAAGATTACAACTTGGCAGATTCAAACCTGCATTCCCTCCCAACATGCAAGATGGGAACAGGCTCATTTTCTTAACTGGACCAACTTCTGTTAAAGTTAGTGGCGGTCTATGTAACCTCAGGCCTCAACGCTGCACTCTGTCTCTGCTAAAATGTGTTACAGGTTTGGCATTACATAAAAAGTACAAAGATGCTTGACCAATATTTATAATACTGGACATATGCAGGAAAGGACTCTGTTTCCATTACTTGCATTAATTTTTCTTCATTTAATCTTTAAATGAAACAGCACAATAAATGTGGTGATGAAGGAAAGGTTTAATTGTTTGTCACGATGATTGAACTTCAGTCGCGGCTACAGCAGAATCAGCAACGCTGCTGAAATGAACGCAGGATCTGAGAATGGCAAAGATGGAAAATGACAGCAAATCTTACGGCACATTTTAACACGAGTCAGTGTGGCACGTCATACACACCGAAAAACGTCGCGGCTGACAAACAGCTGCTCGATCAGCGGTGGAAAACGTCGAGTGAACATGTGCATTCCCGTTTCCCTCCTTTCCCCAACCCCAAGCACAGCGATTCTCGCTATAATTTATGAGGACCTGTTACTGCGGTTGCCATGGAAACAGAGGAGACAAAGCAAACGTGCGGTGGTGAGTCGCTGAGAGTGTGGAGAAAGGAACACGGGGTGCACTTTTGCTCCTCTAAGATCAGACATCCTGTGTACCATTGGCCGCTTTCTCCGGAAGGCAGGACGGGCGGGCAAGCGGCCGTAAGAGACATTTGCCTGGCTTGGGTGTACACAGAGAGGGCCTGTCCTGGGCTGGTCTCTGCAAAATTGACAGCCTTGCATGATTGATCAGAAAATATCTATATCTGAAATGGACCCTGGCACTAAGTTGGTCGTTTTGTCAGGAAAATCAATAACAATTTGAATGCAAGGTCCACGGATGGTGTTTCACTGAATTCCACATTTACGCACAACTAACCACTTTCCCCGGGTTTTATTTTTGTCATGGGATGACACTGGGTGTCTTTTAAAAGGTCAGCTTGACTCATCCTGACATTTTTCAGCTATATGTCACATCCTGTCGTTTAAAAATGGTGCTGTACAATGATCCAAGGCTGAAAATCCATGGCAGTGAAAGCATGACTAACTGAACAGTCAATCTTCTGACTTCCTCCTAAAATGACTTGTCATGATGTACCATCTTACATATAGTTCACATATGACTTAGCTATCCTTTTTGTGAAGTTCCAGAGCAAATCAGGGGCTACTACTTATACAAATAGTTACAGCAACTCCTACGTCACCATTCTCTGCTTTCAGGTCATAAGGTTTTCTTGGGAGTAAAATCACAAATTAAATATGGCTGGAGTAAGGCCTATAAGGGCTTTACAAGGTATGAGCATCTAAAGTTAGCCTTAGGGTTCATTATCATATCCATTTTATTTATATTCATT